>CM063498.1:44034537-44059609 GCA_032207245.1 Pardosa pseudoannulata
GCTTTTATCTGCTGTTAGTTTGAAATGTCATAAACATAGAAAATAAAAGAAATCATTCATATGTCTTTTAAAAGTAGAAAAAAGAAACTTTAAGCAGGTGGATTCGCTGCAAAACCACCGTTTGTTAAAGGGTTAAGAGATTAATACGTATTCATAAAAAATAAAAAAAAATTGCCAAATTTAAAACTTAGATGACTTTTAACAAATGGCTGTGCATTCTTTTTTTTCAGAAACTAGAACTGATTCATGGTATTCTATTGATGATTAATTACTTGTTTAATACAAAAAATGAAATGATTTAACTCTATTTCTGTATGCCGTTCATTTTATGGTACATATGGGTAAGTATGGTCCATCGCTTTCATACATTACTTTGGGTGTTAATAGGCTAAACAGCTTTTACGTAGTATGACATAAAGACTAATGTTTCCTTACTAACTATACATCTAGATTTAGTTTTTGGATTTTCAAGAAATTGATTAATTGATTAATGATGTCGAAAGTTCATCTTTTCATACGGTTTCAAAACAGCCGGAAATTGCTTTCCACACTTCTCAGTTCGTCTTTTTTCATCTACAAAGCTGTAACTTTACAAAAAAAAAAATTTAACTGAGTCAGCCTTCCTTTAGATTTTTTGTGTATCCTCCAAGCATGTACAACTGCCATATTAAGTGCATTAGTAAAATATACTCTTCTTGCGTCTAATTTTTAGCCGATACTGTATAAATATTCGATCAAGCAAATCGACAGCTCCTATGTTGATAGAGGTAACAACGCGTAGTGTTTACCATATTTACTTTCATCTGCTTTTACATTACTTTATTGTTTAGTTGAAGCAGTTGGTAGAAGTGGTTCAAAATTTAAAGTTAAACAAAAAACTTGATTATCTATCCTTTTGTTAATGCTCATGAAGTCTGTGAAAATGGAATCAAATGTGGTTCTTTCTTTTTTCAACTCTTTAGAATTTAATACTGTAGCTTGTAATATCTTCACTCTAATAGTTCCAGTTGTACGAAAGTATCCAGTCTTCATTTTATACCAATAATATCAAGGATGTTAAAAAAATGACATATAAAGTTCGTGATTTGGAGAATATGCAATACCCGCAGTGATGTCTAATGTTAGTCTTGTTGCCAACGTGAATTATTTATTTGGTATCTACGCTTTATCAATGTAAATTAAAAGGATATCTTTACAGAGATTCAAGAACCCAAATTTTATGACTTTTTTCTCATATACATTTTTGCAGAATGTTAATACATTTCTTCATGGACATACAAAAGTTCTAAAAATGCCTCGACTGATGAAAGTTTGGGCAAAATTAGTCAACAAGGACTCAAAAGAGCGTGTTTAGTTTTGTGGGGATAGTAAGAGACAGAAATACAGAAGAGAATTAAGGAAATCTGAATGGTTTCAAAAAATGTAGAAGGAGACAATGTTTCCTAAAATGAAGCAAGTTGTCTATTCTTCCGTTCGCTGAACGATGGACGAATGACACTATGGCATGGATGTTCGTAACCATTCGGAATCGGCTTTAAACAGTAGGTCCCGGTCTCATTAGTAATCGTTTTTCAAAAAAGTAGACTGTAGCGCTCCAAAAAACCAACCAATCTATTCTCCCATTAAGAAAGAGATGTCCTGAATTTTCACTTTTAATCGTGGTTTAATACAATAGGCAGTTAAAAGGAAAATGGCAGTCAATAGGAAATTTAAACGGATGTACTAATTTTTATTTTTATATTTTTTTCAAATATAAGCATCTATTTAAATAGTTGTATATTTAAATATATTCATACATTTTAATATAAAAAATTAAATAAGTATGAAAAGTAAAATTTACGGGTTTTTTTTCAATTCTATAAAAAAAAATTTTTTTGAGAACAGCTTTACACACAAAAAATATCACATTTAATCTGCATTTAAATGTAATTGATTTTTAATAATGATTTGAATAATTGGTTTGAAAAAAAATAATACTGAATATTCCCAAGAGGGGGAGAATATAGCTTAAGGAATTAAGCAAGGATAAACTTTCGCAATGCATGACTTTAATCTAATTCTGAATGAGGTATAAAACTGAACTAAATCTCCAATACTAAATGTGGATCTACAATACCTTACTTAAAGGAAAAGTTACCGACTTAAATATTTAGAAGGACTTGAGAAGGCAAATTTGAGTTAGAGATGAAATACTTAAAGGAAACCTTTGGATATAACTCAGTTTCTTTAACTATTTCTCTATTGTGTAACAAAGGGTTGTACTACTTATAAAGAGTCGGTTACTAAACTTCAAAATTTTATTCACCCCTATTTAGTGACTCAAAATACTGTTTTTGTGACATTTATAATTCATTTTCAGCATTCTATACTTCTATATCATTATATGTATGATATTTCCCACGTAAAGAAAATCAAATAAGCAACTAAAGCGCTGCGTTTCAATACCAATGTGTTTCAATAAAGCTTCTATCCTTAACATAAATTGTTAAATTTCACTAGAATGTTAATGAAAAAAACTGTTAGAAAATAGAATTTCAATCGTCATTTGATTGCTCCCATTTATGAGAATATATTAACTGCTTTGATTTGCCACAATTTTCGTTATTCCAATAGTTTCCATATTGTGTCATTCTTTACTGGAACTTAATTTCTGGTTAATTTTCTACATTATCAAAAGTTTTTCGTTGTTGATAAAATTTTCTAGAACTTCTAAATTTTTTAAGATTTTAAAAACATTTTATTTTAATTTTTTTTTTCTCTTCCAACAACATGATATTTCAATTTAAGATAAACTTTGTTGCTATAATGCTATGACTTTATTTTCCACTTGTGATTCGTGATATATTATTTATAGATCGGATTTGTACGGCATTATTCTAATATGAGTATCTGTATGATATGAAACGAGTATGATAGTGTATAATACGAGTTATTAAAGTTACGAGTTTTTTCAATATCTTTCATGTTTCTAAGATGTTCTCAAACTTTTTGAAACCTTACCAAATATTGTATGAAAAATACACCAAATACTTGACGCTTTCCTTTTAAAACGCTTTTTATCTTTTTAAATTTATTTCTTTTAAAATTTTTGTTTTTGTTTTCTATTTAAGAAAGTATGTTATGCAAGATATTACGGATTTAAGATTACTTAATTTATTCAATTTAACACTTAACATACCAACACAATACATACCTATTTCTACCATAGCCGGTCAAATGACAGTACTTTATTTTTGTCTGATTATAAATGTATGAAATATGAAAATTGGAAGGAAATAGACAAATAAACTTTATTATAATTAAACAAAATTGTATATTGTCAATTTCTATGTATTTCAAACACAAAGAATAAGAAATTTTTAATTCATTTCCCATCGCATTTTTTACATAAACCTTATGGGTCATTTGACCCGTTATATGGTATGCTTAGTGTTAAGATAAACTGTGTACATTTCAATAATATTAAGCATCCAATGAGTCGCATCAATATTCGACTCGTTTAAAACTAAATAAACGTTATTTCATTGTTCTTCATATTTATTACCCTGTTACTAGTATAATATTTATGTTTGAGGCTATCGCTGAGATATCGGCTAAAAATATATTAAGCCATCTTGCTTAGGAACCCCGCCCTCGTTATGTATCGCTTTATTTGCTACACATATACTAATACTGATAAAATGAAACGAAATACTGATAAAACAATATATTATTCTCGATCATAATTTATCAACTACGAATCTTATTTTTAAATAACTCTTTTTTCAGTTACATGCCAGCTATTCTTAGTTAAATTGCATTCAGATAAATATATATTCATGAACAGATAATCATGAAAAAGCTATTTTTCTAAAACCAAATATTGGTCTAATGGTTAACCTATTTAGAACAGTAAATAGGTATGTTTTGTTCCTTTGTTTGAGCTAATAAACTTAAGGTTTGGATAAGCAAGACGTACAGAAAATAATGATTGTGTTGACCTTTCATCAAAATTTAACTCAATAAATTAGTTATAAAGAAATATACTATTATAAATATGTCTATCAAAATCACATACTTTAAACCTGAAAGAAGAGTCATTATGTTGTGAATTTCTCTCCATATCTTAAATACAATAGAATCTCAGAGTTTTAAGACATAAAATACATGAATAATTATTCTTAACAGCCTAAATAAAACTTTGAAGTATAAAATATACTGAATTATTTTGCACTTTTTCTAGAAATGAACTACTTGTAACGATGCTTTTATACATCCTATTTTTCTATTTCAAAAGGTACTTCTTTAAAAGCAAGCGCTAAATACATAACCTAATAAGTAAATTGTAAATTTATTTTCACCATAATAATTTATACTATATATAAAGTTAAATACAGGTATTTCAATGAATTTTTTTTATAAATTTCAAAAGTTTTCTATAAATTAAAAAATAACCACATAACCTAATATATATGTAAACTAATATTTTTATTGATATTATGATAGTTTACATGCAATTAAAAATGTAAAATATTTAACAAATGTACAATGTTGCACTTTATTCTGCTACATATCATTATTAATGAATCAATATAAAATGCATGCAAAACAAAACTGATCTATTCTCCTCAGAAATGACAGTTACGAAATGTAAATTAAAATCTCTAATAATTAGCAATGGAAATGACAGTTAGCTGGAAGAATATTTTAAAATACTTATTCCTATAAAATTATTTCCAAATTTAGGATTAAATTTTGGAATCCAGTGTAGACGGTTTCTCGGAAACATAGAAACGTATGTATGATCATTTTGAGATTTTTGCTTGGAGATAACTTATATGTCAGGATTATCAAAGGATAGAATTCATACCGGTTCTTCCCTATGGAAAATATTGCACTTCGAGAGCCCGTCAATGTTTACTTCTTCATTCTGTTATTTGGTTGATTGGACATTTCATATTGTTTTAAATCCCCTATATAATAATAGCCTAAGTTGTCTGTCCGCGAATTTTTGAAGCGGTTGTACCTGGAATGGGTACAGGCATCCATATTGTATTTTTCACCAGTTAGGGTTAGCAAAATTGAAAGCGAGTTCGAAATCCACCCATTCCCCCTTTTCGAGCGTTTAATGCTATTATTTCAAGCCTTATCCTTCCTCTTATTCTATACAAAATTCATTCTTGATAGGATGGCAAAGGCGGAAAGTAATATTTAAATTTCTGGACTGTTTCCACTTGAACCTTCATATACTCTACTTAGTTGGCTTACGATGTGCAGGCGTTGTACGTCTGGTAGGATGTCCGCCCACTTGATCGTCGTACTTCTCGGGTTGACGGTTCTATCCACCGTCACATCCAATTTTTTTAATGTCTAATAAATTTAATATTTTCTGCTTTTTCTTTTAAATTCTTATTCCGAAAGTTGTTTTATCATTTTTAAAATAAATTTTTACTATTTTTTCAACTTTTTATAATTTTTATTTTATTGAATTCACGTATTGCTTTACGGATGTCCCTGGCCACATAAACATTTCATGTTGTGTATCCTTAAACTTTCTTCTCGTAATGTAATAATAGCCTAAGTTATCTGCCCGTCTGTCCTCGAAGTTATAAAGCGTTTGGACCTGGAATGGGTAGAGCATCCATATTGGATTTTTGATGAGTTAGGGTTTGCAAAGCGAGTAAAGTTTATCTTTTCCTAAACTATAGATCCGATTCTGAAGTAAATTGGTACGAATAAGCTTCGTATCACAGCTAAAAATACTGTCGTCTTTAAAACGTTCGAAATCCACCCCGTCCCCTTTTCGAGCGTTTAATGCCATTATATCAAGCCCCATTTTAAGAGCAAGCGATTAAATTTATCAATTTATCACATAATAAATAAGTAAAAATAACAATTTTTTTCTAGCATTATGACTTCATTCCTTTAACCATCTCATTTAATCATTTCTTATTTTAAATTATTTAAATGTGTTCTGCATTATTTCCATACGTTTTATCACTAAACTTGGATGTTACATAAATAATTTTCTTTTTTATTTGACTTAAATAATAGATTAAGTACATATGTGATAATTTTAATCGATCATTTTAGCTGAAAGGTAATTCTCAGCTAAAAAAAGACAAACCATTTTTTTTACCTGCCTCATAGGGTTCTTTACAGTTCTGGAAAATTAAAAATTTTACTAATCCCGTCATATGACGGGCAATATGCTAGTTATTATATAAGAGTTGATGATTTATGTTTAAGGTTTATGTATTGTGACACAATAATTGCTGTCACAGGAAATCTGACCACTGGGCTGTAGAACGATAGCCTTTTTACAGATGTTTAAATACTCTTTTTAAAAATATTTTGCATGATAGTTAATAAATAATACAACTAAAGTTTTATATTTAACACATACCAGAGGTGTAAAATTTTATTTCCTGACTTTTAAGTTGGCCATTTTCTGATATTTTATAATTTTAAAAGATGATTGTGGCATGTAAAATATGTGCTTGCTAACAGTGTTCTCCAAGCTCACTATTAATACCTCTGAGGGTGACAGGCCAAGATTAGGGGATTTTTCCGCTTGGTCTATGCTTCTAAATTACGAGACCCAGCAGGGGTATTGTTACCAGCTTCCATAGCATTAATTAAGCTGCACGTGTTTCGCCGGGTAGTGCTTAGTGTGTTGTAGCTTCGCCGTCTTGTATTGGTATAAATGTATATGTGCCTGTATTGCCAGCTGAATTGGAAAAAAATATTCATAACATGGTGAAGATATTTAGATTCGCAAAAACAATTATGCTAAAATTTCTAAAGTATCTTCAAATCAAAACTACCTCTAATAAATTTATCTCCATATTTTATAAAATATCTAAAAAATTAAATTGAAATTTGAAGCAAAATACATCTTGAGTATTTTTTACTTTTTGGGGAATATACAACAGTAAAGAATTTTAATAATAAAATGGGAGAATATTTCTTTCAAAACAATATGTAAATTTATAAATTTATAACCCAATAATTCATATACTAATAAATTTAGTACCACAATAATATTTTGGGCGATTTCATACAGTCCCTAGCAATTGTAATTTGCTGCAATGTATTCTTCCAATGATACATGTTAGTGGATCACAATAAAATAAATGAAAAACAGAGTCATATCTATTGTCGTGATAAATGACAACTACTGACGCAGACATAAACTAATAATGAAACGAACGTCATCGGAAACAGTATCTCAGAGTGCTTACACTGAGAAAGCTGTTTTCATAGATGGATTTCATTCTGAAATTTAGTGGAGACGATCTCTCGGAAGCATAGAAAAGCATGATATAGTTATTTTGAGATTTTGATGATACATAGGCTTATATGTCAGGATTATCAAAGGATGTATTTGATACCGCGTCTTCAGATGAGAAAATATTGCTATTGAAGAGTCCAATAAAGACTAGTTCTACACCCCGTTGTGTGGTAGATTGTACATTTAATTTTTTTTAAATTATTTCATAAAAATTCAGATCTATGGTTCTTAAAAATATATCTAATGTGACATGATAATTAATCAAATAGGTTAATCAAATGGGACCACTGGACTGTAAAAAGACATCCTAATCACACATATCCCAATATTCCTTTTTAATAGATTTCAACAACAAAGTTACTAAATAATAAAATTTAATTATTATCTTTAACATATACCAGAGATGTAAATGTGTATGTTCTAAACGTTAATATGGCATTTTTGTGATAATCTGTAATATTTAGGGTTAGATAGTCATAATATAGTGAAAAATACTTAAATCCTCAATATATATTACTCTAAATACTGAAAACATATCTTCAAATTGCTAAGTAAGTAAATGCCAGTAAATCCTGTAACAAAATCCTCTTTACATTTTAAAAAATTTTTAAATATAAATTAGAAATTTGAATATATCTTGAGTAATTTTACTTTTTGGGGAATATACAACAGTAAAGAATTTTAATAATAAAATGGGAGAATATTTCTTTCAAAACAATATGTAAATTTATAAATTTATAACCCAATAATTCATATACTAATAAATTTAGTACCACAATAATATTTTTGGTGCGTTTCATAAAGTTCCTAACTATGGTACTTTGCTGTAATATATTCCCCCAATAATACTTGTTTGTGGATCACAATAAAATAAATGCAAAACAATCATATCTATTGTCGTGATAAATGACATCTACTGACGCAGATGTAAACTAATAATGAAACGAACGTCATCGAAAACAGTATTTCAGAGTGCTTGCATTGAGAAAGCTGTTTCTTATAGATGGATTTCATTCTGAAATTTAGTGGAGACGATCTTTCGAAAGCCTAGAAAAGCATGATATAGTTATTTTTAGATATTTCTGATACATACGCTTATATGTCAGGATTATCAAAGAATATATTTGATACAGCGTCTTCACATGAGAAAATATTGCAATTCAAGAGTCCAGTAACGATTAGTTCTACACCCCATTGTGTGGTAGATCGTACATTTAAATTTTTTAAAAATTATTTCATAAAAATTGACGATTTATGTTTCTTTAAAATTTATCTAATGTGACATAATAAATGCTGTTAAAATCAAATCGGAACACAGGACCGTAAAAAGGCTTCTTAATCACAGATATCTAAATAGTCTTTTTAATAGTTTTCAACAAAGCAGTTACTAAAAAATAAAACTAAAGTATTATATTCAACACATACCGGAGATGAAAATGTTTTTCTAAACGTTAATATGGCATTTTTGTGATAATCTATTATATTTAGGGTTAAATAGTCATAAGATGGTGAAAATACTTAATTCCTCAATATTTATTACTCTAAATAATGAAAACATATTCTGAAATTGCTAAGTAAGTAAATGCCACGAAATCTTGTAATGAAGTACTCTTTACATTTTGTAAAACTTTTAAAATATAAATTGGAAATTTGAATATATCTTAAGTAATTTTAATTTTGGGGAAATATTCAACACTAAAGAATTTTTGGAAATAAAATGCGAGGGGATATTTCTATCAAAACAATCGTTAAATGTGTAAATTTAAAAATATATAACCCAATAATTCATATACTAATAAATTTAATACCACAATAAAATTTTTGGGGCATTTCATACAGTTCCTAGCAATTGTACTTTGCTGCAATGTATTCTTCCAATGATACTTGTTAGTGGATCACAATAAAATAAATGCAAAACAGAGTCATATCTATTGTCGTGATAAATGACAACGACTGACGCAAACATAAACTAATAATGGAACGAACGTCATCGGAAACAGTATCTCAGAGTGCTTACACTGAGAAAGCTGTTTTCATAGATGGATTTCATTCTGAAATTTAGTGGAGACGATCTCTCGGAAGCATAGAAAAGCATGATATAGTTATTTTGAGATTTTGCTCATACATACGCTTATATGTCAGGATTATCAAAGAATATATTTGATACAGCGTCTTCACATGAGAAAATATTGCAATTCAAGAGTCCAATAAAGACTAGTTCTACACCCCGTTGTGTGGTAGATTGTACATTTAATTTTTTTTAAATTATTTCATTAAAATAAACGATTTATGTTTCGTTAAAATTTATCTAATGTGACATAATAATCGTTGTTAAATCAAATCGGAACACAGGACCGTAAAAAGGCTTCTTAATCACAGATATCTAAATAGTCTTTTTAATAGTTTTCAACAAAGCAGTTACTAAAAAATAAAACTAAAGTATTATATTCAACACATACCGGAGGTGTAAAGGTGTATTTTCTAAATGTTAATATGGCAGTTTTGTGATAATCTGTTATATTTAGGGTGAAATAGTCATAAGATGGTGAAAATACTTAAATTCCTCAATTTTTTTTATTCTAAATAATGAAAACATATTCTCAAATTGCTAAGCAAGTAAATGCCACAAAATCTTGCGACGTAGTCCTCTTTACATTTTTTAAAACTTTTAAAATATAAATTGGAAATTTGAATATATCTTGGGTAATTTTACTTTTTGGGGAATATTCAACACGAAAGAATTTTTGGAAATAAAATACGAGAATATTTCATTCAAATTGTAAATTTATAAATATATAACCAAATACTTACATATTTACTTACAAATTTAGTTCAACAATAATATTTTTTAGTGCGTTTCATACAGTTCCTAGCAATTGTACTTTGCTGCAATGTATTCTTCCAATGATACTTGTTAGTAGATCACAATAAAATTAATATATTGTCGTGATAAATGACAACTACTGACGCAGACATAAACTAATAATGGAACGAACGTCATCGGAAACAGTATCTCAGAGTGCTTACACTGAGAAAGCTGTTTTCATAGATGGATTTCATTCTGAAATTTAGTGGAGACGATCTCTCGGAAGCATAGAAAAGCATGATATAGTTAGTTTGAGATTTTGCTTATACATAGGCTTATATGTCAGGATTATCAAAGTATATATTTGATACCGCGTCTTCAGATGAGAAAATATTGCAATTTAAGAGACCAGTAAAGACTAGTTCTACACCCCGTTGTGTGGTAGATTGTACATTTAAATTTTTTTTAAATTTTTTCATAAAAATTCAGATTTATGGTTCTTAAAAATATATCTAATGTGACATGATAATTAATCAAATAGGTTAATCAAATAGGACCACTGGACTGTAAAAAGACATCCTAATCACACATATCCAAATATTCCTTTTAAAAGATTTCAACAACAAAGTTACTAAATAATAAAACTTAATTATTATCTTTAACATATACCAGAGATGTAAATGTGTATGTTCTAAACGTTAATATGGCATTTTGTGATAATCTGTAATATTTAGAGTTAAATAGTTATAATATAGTGAAAATACTACTCTAAATAATGAAAACATATTCTGAAATTGCTAAGTAAGTAAATGCCACAAAATCTTGTAATGAAGTACTCTTTACATTTTTTAAAACTTTTAAAATATAAATTGGAAATTTGAATATATCTTGGGTAATTTTACTTTTTGGGTAATATACAACACTAAAGAATTTTTGGAAATAAAATGCGAGGGGATATTTCTATCAAAACAATCGTTAAATGTGTAAATTTAAAAATATATAACCCAATAGTTACATATACTAATAAATTTAGATCTACAATTATATTTTTTGGTGAGTTTCATACAGTTCCTAGCAATTGTACTTTGCTGCAATGTATTCTTCCAATGATACTTGTTAGTGGATCACAATAAAATAAATGCAAAACAGAGTCATATCTATTGTCGTGATAAATGACAACGACTGACGCAAACATAAACTAATAATGGAACGAACGTCATCGGAAACAGTATCTCAGAGTGCTTACACTGAGAAAGCTGTTTTCATAGATGGATTTCATTCTGAAATTTAGTGGAGACGATCTCTCGGAAGCATAGAAAAGCATGATATAGTTATTAAGAGATTTTGCTGATACATAGACTTATAAGGCAGTATTATCAAATTGTATATTTGATACGGCGTCTTCAGACGGGAAAATTGTAATTCGAGAGCCGAATAATGTTTAATTCTACACCTCATTGTGTGGTAGATTGTACATTTAAATTTTTTAAAATTATTTCATAAAAATTTAGGATTTATGTTTCTTTAAAATTTATCTTGTGTGACATAATAACTAATCAAATAAGTTAATAAAATAGGACCACTGGTCAGTAAAAAGACATCCTAATCACACATGTCCAAATAGTCTTTTTAATAGTTTTCAACAAAGCAGTTACTAAAAAATAAAACTAAAGTATTATATTCAACACATACCGGAGGTGTAAAGGTGTATTTTCTAAATGTTAATATGGCAGTTTTGTGATAATCTGTTATATTTAGGGTGAAATAGTCATAAGATGGTGAAAATACTTAAATCCCCAATATTTATTACTGTAAAAAATGAAAACATATCTTCAAATTACTAAGTAAGTAAATACCAGAACTCCTGTAGTAAAGTCATCTCTACATTTTAAGAAACCTTCAAAATATAAATTGAAAATTTTAATCATAAATTACAGTAATTTTATTTTTATTGAAATCTATTAATGTCACACCTTTTTTAGCCATAAATTATGAGAATATTTCTTTAAAATTCGATTGTTAAAGATGTAAATTTATAAATATATAAAAATATAAATATAGAACCTTGTAATTTTAGTTCCAAAACGGTATTTTGGTGCATTTAAAACAAAGTTCCTGACAGCTGTACCTTGTTTTACTATATTGTTCTACTGATACTTGTTACTAGATCACAAACAAAATTAATTCAAAACAAAGCCGTATCAATTGTCGTGAAATGTATGTATATATGTATGTATATATATATATATATATATATATATATATATATATATATATATATATATATATATATATATACATATATATATATATATATATATATTATATATATATATATATATATGTATATATTATATATATATATATATATATATATATATATATATATATGTATATATATATATATATATATATATATATATATATATATATATATTTATATATATATATATATATATATATATATAATATATATATATATATATATATATATATATATATATATATATCAGTGGCGTGAGGTAGGTTTTTCATGCAGGGTGTGCAGAGAACATGGATTTTACAATAAATCTTTAATTATTGAGACATCGGAGTTCTCCGTTCTGAAACGGGTTAATTATTATGTATATAAATTTAAAGATTACAATAAATAAAATAATTACCTATGAGTAGTCGAGTTATAACTATAAGAACAGCTAAACTTATGAGAATTCTACTAGCACTGAAGCAAAAATCATGTCTTTTGCTGTATGGTAACATATCGGCGTCGAAAAAGCAACGCTTCGAGCTTCTACAAAAAACTTATATGTTCAGCAAACTTAGCACCACATGGTGCCCGCCGCTGCGGTGCAGACAAACCAAACGTCTATTCGTTGTGCAGAGGATTTCACTGCACGCTGGCACAATAGAGCGAACTGTTTCTTGTTCGGTCAGTGGATTAAATTATATTTATTAATTGTTTTTCACATTGGAAAATCATATATTCTGCGAAAAAAACATCTTGACAGTTTTAAAAAACATATCCAGGGATATGGTGTTACATAATATAACTTATATACTGTCTGAAAGACACAATGAATGGTAAGTTACTTATTACTACCGACCCAGCAAAAGCCATACGGGAAATACAATGAATGGTAAAATTTGGACTGTTTTGTTAAAATTATTCTCTTTAAAACAAAACAACATTGTTTTTCAGGTAATTATTTCAATAAATATAATACATCACCGAAATTACTTTACCACGCTAAAACATTTCACTTTATATTGATGAAATACTTCTTTTATATTTCCATGAAAACAAAATGTTACAATATATAAATTTAAAAATTAACCATCTGCAAAATCGTATGGCCAGTTAATCAGTTAAAAAACAAAAAGTCCCTGCTCTAATACAAAGTTTAATAAACCGTACCTTCGATTGATTCTAAATGCTAAGTACAGGAAAAATAGCTGCACTTGCTTCAGTGCCATAGTATGCTGTTCTTCTCCAGTAGCCCATACATATAAAGCGTGATTTTCAATTTAGTGCGCAGTGCTTACACATCAGAATTGCCTATGTTTGTTTGCGCGCTACGTCGTGCAGCACCTAGTACCGCACGCACTGCGGGAATACAAGCAAGCAAATCAACATAATATTTGAATATATTATAAATAATATTTATTGTATATCATATAAAGATATGTAGACATAGGTGCAGAAAATTATTGTCCCTCATAATTTTGCCAGGGTGTGCAGTGCACACCCTGCACATATGGACAGCTCGCCACTAATACTATATATATATATATTATATATATATATATATATATATATATATATAGTTGCTACGTTTCGCTGAATCATCAAATTTCTCAAATATCTTTCTCCTTGACCTGATTACTCCAAAAGGTTACGCAAGTGTGGGTCTTTTTCATTTATTTTATTATTATAAAAGAGTTCCCATTTAAAATCGTTTATAACTCACGTAATTTCCAGGTACCCGATTTTTAGACCTGACATATTCATATGTATAAAAACATATATTTATATATTGGGTTGTTCGGAAAGTAATTTCGTTTTTTCCCTCAGAGGATTTAATTGTATTTTTTTTCACCCAACTTCACATTTAAGCCGTATAATTTTTATATGCTTTGATAGCTCATATAGCAAGGCTTGTGTGTGAAAAATTCCAATTAATTCTACGCAGTAGTTTTTGGTTGGTACCCTCTTAAATATGGAGAGCGATAAGCAGAATTTTCGACATATTTTACTGTTTTACTAAAGAAAGGGTAAAAATGCTGTTCAAGCCAGAAAAAAATTGACCGATGTGTATGGAGAAGGTGTGTTGACAGTACGCCAGTGCCAGAACTGGTTCGCTAAATTTCGATCCGGCAATTTTGATGTCGAAGCTGCACCATGTTCGGGAAGTCCGGTGGAAGCTGATAAAGACGCGATAAAGGCATTAGTTGATGCGAACCGGCGAATAACAACACGTGAGATCAGATTGAGGTTAAATTTATCAAATTCAACAGTTTATGACCACTTGAAAGGCCTGGTATTATCCTCGAAGCTCGATGTATGGGTTCCCTATATTCTCACAGAGAGAAATCTGTGTCGCCGCATTGACGTCTGCGATTCGCTTCTCAAACGTCACGAAAATGATCCGTTTTTGAAGCACATCATCACTGGGGACAAAAAATGGGTTATATACAACAACGTCAAACGCAAGAGGTCATGGAGTAAAAAAGATGGACCGGCTCAAACCATTTCCAAAGTCGATATTCACCAAAAAAAGGTGATGCTGTCTGTTTGGTGGGATTTTAAAGGAATCGTTGTTTTTAAGCTTTTACCGGATAACACAACGATTAATTCGGAAGTCTACTGTCATCAGCTGGACAAAATGAATGATGAACTTCAACAGAAAAGGTCAGAACTAATCAACAGGAAAGGTGTACTGTTTCACCAAGACAACGCGAAACCTCACACAAGTTTGGTCACTCACCAAAAGCTTTTACAGCTTAAATGGGATACAATACCACACCCACCAAATTCTCCAGACCAGGCACCATCGGATTATTATTTGTTTCGGTCATTCCAAAAATTTTTAGACGGTAAAACCTGCACCTCAAATGAGGAGGTCAAAAACCACCTCGATCAGTTTTTTGCCAGCAAAGACCAAAAATTTTATGAGCGTGGAATTATGCTACTACCAGAAAGATGGCAAAAGGTGTTGGACCAGAATGGCCAATATATAATTTAATAAAATATTTATTCATTATACGAAAACTGTCTTTCATGTTCCCCAAAAAAAAACGAAATGACTTTCCGAACAACCCAATATATGTATATGTATGTATATGTATATATATATGTATATGTATATATATGTATATGTATGTATATGTATATATATATATATGTATATGTATATATATATATATATATATATATATATATATATATATATATATATATATATATATATATATATATATATATATATATATATATATACATATATATATATATACAGAGTGTCCCCGAAATCCTTGTACAAACTTGGAGGGGAGGTAGAGAACATTGTGAGGAGCCAAACTGACATAGGAAATCAGGGGCTGAAAGGAATAGGTGGCTCTATAAGCAACCTCTCAAGATCGGCACTTGTGGTTTCCTCAGTTCAGACACAGACAGCGTGCGATGAACATGAATAATTTTACGAAAGCCGAGTTGGCAGATATCCATTTCATCTACGGTCTAGCCAACGGAAATGGACGTGCTGCTGTTCAGTTGTATCGGGAAAGGTATCCAACGAGGCGGCAACCGAATCATCAAATGTTCTCCCGGGTGCATCAGAACCCCGCTGTACATGGATCCTTCAGAGCCACGATTGAACGTTCTGGACGGCCACGAACATCACGAACACCCGTATTCGAAGAGGGTGTGTTCGTGAGCATTTGGACCGGAGATTTCCAAACAGGTGGATTGGGCGTGGTGGCCCCGTCGCTTGGCCTCCCAGATCCCCTGATGTATCTGTTCTGGATTTTTTTTCTCTGGGGTGCCATGAAGAGCCTTGTGTATGACACGTCCGTCAATTCTGCAATGGACCTGGTGGCATGGATATCCATTGCTGCTTCTACGATCCGTGAAACGCCCGGCATTTTCGAAAATGTCCTCCAACCATGTCGCGTCGGTGTCGTGCGTGCATTCATGCCAATGGCAGCAATTTCGAACACCTCCTGTAATACTTTTTATTTATTATTGTTGTTGTTTTTTATAATAAAGCATTTTACACTACATTCTGTGTGTGTGTCCTTATTGTCTTTGTGTCTCTTTATCTCGTAAGGGTTACGTTTCCGCCTATGCTTTCCTATGTAATTATGACTCCTCACGAAGTTCTCTACCTCCCCTCCAAGTTTGTACACGGACTTCGGGGACACCCTGTATATATATATATATATATATATATATATATATATATATATATATATATATATATATATATATATATATATGTGTGTGTGTGTGTGTGTGTGTATGTTTGTGTGCATATATAGATACATGGTCAGTATTTTGCTACACGACGCTTAATTATACTTCATAATATTGTTTAGCATACGTTACAGAAAATGTTGTCAATAAATTATATTAATAGAAGCATTTTATTCAAAAATTAGGCAGATTATAATAAATTTTTTCCTTCTTCAAGTGTATTTGTTTTGTTAAACTAGTTTAAAACATTCCATTCTATCATTCGATGTACCAGATCAACTTTATTTTGTGTGACACCACTTGTTCTTCATATCAAGTTTCTGAACGGAAATTCATTCCAATATATCAGTTGGGGAGAGAAGCAAAAGAAATCAATCTCTGTACCGAAATTCTCTACATTCTCTGGAAAAGAGTGAAAGCACATATGTTATGGTGACAGTTCAAAATATATCTAATCCTTTCCATGAATACTCGCTATTTCTACTCGCTTTACTGCTTGGATTTATTTTCACTGCGGATGAGATAAACGTAAATCGTTCTTCACTAAGTGTACGCGAAGTTTTTATACATGAATTCAACATTTTTGTTTCGAGAAATCTTTTATTCAAAAACAAATAGTCTCTAGATCACTTTGAACGTATAATAACAATAAAAATGTATCCATTTTTTTTCTGTGGTTGCTTCTGATTCACGAGGGAATTTTTAAAATTGTGAACTTATTGTTTTCTTTATATAAGTTTTAATTTATTTATTGAAAATTAATTCTCACTTTCTTTCGTTTTGAATGATTTTGTTTTGTTTGGTTTGGTTTGGAGTGTTAGGGTCTACTTTTTGAAACAGGATGGCTAATGAGACCGAGACCTACAGTTTAAAGCCGATTCCGAACGGTTAAGAACATCCATGCTACAATGGGAATCGAATCCATGAACTCTGGTACCGAATTCCAGCACTCTAACTATTCGGCCATTATTCTTGTTTTACATGGATATTTAATAATAATAGTAATAATAATAATAATAATAATAATAATAGTAATAATAATAATAATAATAATAATAATAATAACAATAATAATAATAATAATAATAATAATAATAATAAGTAGAAGAATCACATTTCTGTATTGCTGCTCTCGTTATTGTTGCTTCACTTAAAAACTTTTCAAATACAGTAGACTCTCTCTGAACTGACTTTCGTTTAACTGGATCTCAATAATAATAATAATAATAATAATAATAATAATAATAAGAAGAAGAATAAGATTTCTGTATTACTGTTCTTGTTATTGTTGCTTCCCTTAAAAACTTTTCAAATACAGCAGACTCCCTCTAAACCAGTTTTCGTTTAACTGGATCTCAGATAATAATAATAATAAGAAGAAGAAGTAGAAGAAGGAGATTTCTGTATTGCTGCTCTCTTTATTGTTGCTTCACTTAAATCTTTTCAAATACAGTAGACTCCCTCTAAACCGGCTTTCGTTTAACTGGATCTCGGATAATAATAATAATTATAATAATAATAATAATAATAATAATAATAATAATAATAATAATAATAATAATAATAATAATAATAATAATAATAATAAGTAGAAGAATCAGATTTCTGTATTGCTGCTCTAGTTATTGTTGCTTCACTTAAATCTTTTCAAATACAGTAGACTCCCTCTAAACCGGCTTTCGTTTAACTGGATCTCGGATAATAATAATAATTATAATAATAATAATAAGTAGAAGAATCAAATTTCTGTATTGCTGCTCTCGTTATTGTTGCTTCACTTAAAAACTTTTCAAATACAGTAGACTCCATCTGAACCGGCTTTCGTTTAAATGGATCTCGAATATAACCGGCAGTAATTAGTTTAAATTTTAAAATTATAGTTTTTTAAATTGTGAACTTATTGTTTTATTTTGAGAATCCATAATATGTTACAGTCGCTTGCATAGATTTTTAATAATAAATAAAAGAAAAAAAAAGAAAATTTCTTTCACATATAAACTTTTCAAACACAGTAAATTTCCGTTAAACTTGCTTCAGTTTCACTGGATTTCCACTTTAACAAGACGTTGTTAATTTAACTTTTAAAACTCTATATTTGTAAAAAATTGTGAACTGGTTGTCTTCTACTGAAAATTGATACCATCTTGTTTTCATTTTGTATAGATATTTAATAACAAGAATTGATTTCTGTTTTGCTGCTATCGTTTTTGTTGCTTCACATATCAGCTTTTCAAATCCTGTAGATTTCCTACAAACTGTATTTTGTTTAACTGGATCTACGACTTAACCGGCAGTAATTCTTTTGAGTTTTAAGGTTTTATATTTCTTTAATAGTGAACTTATAGTTTTTTTTTTAAATTAATACTACTCTTGAACTTTTCAAATATCGTAGTCTCTCTATTAACTGGTTTTCATTTCAGTGGATCTACTCTCCAACCAGTCGTCATTAATTTAACTTGTAAAATTTAACCATTCATTAATTATATAAGTTTTAAAATTTTTATTTTTTTAATTGTGAACTTATAGTTTTGTATTGAAAACTAATACTATATTTGTTTCTTTTTGCATAGATATTTAGGACTTATAATAATAGTAAGAAGATTTCTGTTTTGTTACTGTAGTTATTGTTGCTGCACATACCAGTTTTCCAAATCCTGTAGACCTCTTAACCGGATTTCGTTTAACTGGTAATTAAAATTTATATATTTCTAAAAATTGTGAACCGGTTGTCTTCTTTTGAATATTAATACTATCTTGCTTTCGTCCTGTATAGATATTTAATAACAAGAAGTTTTCTGTTTTGCTGTTGTAGTTATTGTTGCTGCACATGTCAGCTTTTCAATTCCTGTAAACTCCCTCTTAACCGGATTTCTTTTAATTGTATCTCCGCTTTAAAGGCAGTAATTAATTTAAGTTTTAAAATTTTATGTTCTTTAAATGGCGAAATTATTGTTTTCTTTCAAAAATCAATATTATCTTACACTTGTTTTGTATAGATATTTAATAATAATTAGACGAAAAGTAATATTTTGTTTTGCTGCTGTCGTTACTGTTGCTTCACATATGAGCTTTTTAAATCTAGTAAACTGTCTCTTAACTGCCTTTCGTTCAACTAGATATCCCCTTTAAATAACCTTAAGTAATTAATTTTATTCAAACATATTAATCTATCGATTACTTTACATGAATATGTAATAACAGTAAAGGTATTTCTATTTTAATGCTGTTGTTATCGTTGATTCAAATATAAACTTTTCAAATACAGTAGACTTTTTCTGAAGAGTATTCTGTTTAACTGGCCGTAATTATTTTAAGATTTTAGATTTTTTCCAATTCAACAGGAAGAATAGGCAACAATCTTAACACGCTACAGAGATCAACTGATCTCGGTAGCTCTTCTTAGTTTAGCCTTACCCAGATAGCAAGTCAGCATGAAGTATGATAATGCTAAGGAAGGAAATCATTGCTTTCAAAATATGAGTTTTTATAATTTAGAAGCAAAAACTGAGAAGATCTCCGACTTGACCTGTCACCTCTAAAGATATCGTTTTACTTTAGAAGAGACCAAAAACCTATTTTACATATCCCAGCCACCATTAATGAATCCTCCTTCAGCTCATTTAAAATGAAAATATGAACATAAAATTGAAAAAAAAAAGATTTACCGTAATTACGCATTGATAACGGCTTTATAATTTGTGAAACAAAGGCATCGGCTTCTGTTCCTGAAATATTTTTTTTTAAATGGCAAAATTATTCCGCAAGTCACGAAATTTTCAACCTTTTCGACAAAGAAACTGGATTTTTTAAACATTTTATTAATGGTGTGAAAAAATTTGTAATAAAGTGACACATTTAATGAATGCTTTCTTGAGCTATAAAAGTGAATTTTAATCAATTAAATCTTTTTTTTTTCATTTTATGTTTTCACCGGATTTGGCTTAACCAGCTTAACTTACTATTACTGTGCTTTTAAAATAGTAAACATGTAATATTTTACTTAAAATCAATCCTCTCAATGAATAGTTATATATTTATGACAATAACAGCAGTGATAATTCCAATTTTCTTGCTGTTATTGCATTGATTCTCATACAAATGTTTTAAACTGTTTTAAACAGGAAAGGTATACTTTATTGAAAATTTATATTTTTAATTTTTAATGCTTATTTAATAGTTTTGGTTACATTAGCACTAATAATGTAGTTCTGTTTAAAAGTTGGTTACTTTACAAGAGACTGATTATAACAAACAACGTGCATACTGTTTATAAGAAATAAATATTCATGCAGAAAGACGCACACTCTCATTTATATAAATATATAAATTAATACTCGTTTTATATCAAATTGTATAGATATTTAATAATAATTTTATAACTGTTGCTGGGAACTTGAGCGTTTAAACTCTAAGCATATTTTTATGTACCTCAGCTTGAATGGAGTGTTTCCATCAGTTTCTAGACGTAGCTATTTATATATCCTCGCTCCATCTGCTTTTACAAACCACTTCTTTGCTCGCATTGAGAAAGCAGATCGTTTTTAGGAAGTAAAATAGTTGCGTAGTTCTCATTTTATTTGTTACTTACTTACACTAGATTTCCATTTATTACAATAATTTATTCTACTACATTTTTTCATTCTTATACTGTAATAAGGATCATAGAATATTTGTTTGCCATATATTAAAAATTTAACCTAAACGCACATAAATTGTTTTTCCTAGTTCCATTTCGCTATGAGGAAATAAACCTCAATATAAGAAAACAATCAACAAGATATGCCTATGTTAAAATGTGTACGATTGAGCACTCTTCCAGCTTGGGATGAGATCTCCGTTAAGGATATCTTTATATATAAAAAGAAAAACTTATGTGTGTGGCTGTTAACAAAGTTTGCAGAAACGGATTGCATGGTTCTTTGGTATAGTGATTATTTTTGACTCCGTGTAAAACTTCTTAAAATCATTTCGTAGAAATTTGAATTATTTGTTTGTTTTACTCTTTAAACAGTCTTGAATTTTTTTGCATGCATAAAATTATTCTTCCCAATTCTAAAATCTTTTTCGCTATAATGAAAATAATCTAAATACAAGAGAGCGATCAACAAAAGATCGTATACATTTCACATTTGGAATAAGATCTACGTTTAAGATATCTTTATTAATAAAGATATGTTGTATGATTGTGTTTGTGTCTCTTAAAACGATTATCTTGAAACAGTGAGTAGTACCTGCATGAAATTTGGTATAGAGAGTATTTGTGGCACTATGTACAACTTCTTGAAGTCCGTTTTTAGAATTTTTTTTTTGTTGTTGTTGTTGTTGTTTATTTCACTCTTTACATACGGGTTTTTCATATGTAAAATTATTTTTCACAATTTTAAAACCTATTTTCTATAATGAAAAGAATTTGAATACAAGCTAGTAATCAACAAGAGAACCCAATATAAAAGTGCACGATTTAGCACTCTTTCAGTTTAGGATAAAGCGTGCGATTAAGATATGTATATAAATGGAAAGGAAAGCTTAGGTTTGAGTCTGTTAACCCGATTATGACTAAAATGTGAGAGCTACGTACATGAAACTTGGTATAGGGATCCTTCGCAAAACCGTGCAAATATTCTTTGTCCTTAAAAAATTAGAATTATTTTTTGTTTATTATATGTTTAAACAGTTTTATCACTTTTGCACATGCTATACCTATACAAATACCCATGGCAGTACTAATCTAATCGAACTTTGATACGCAGTTACCTCATGCCATATACATCACTATGGGAATGTAACAAAGAGTTTCAGTGAGTTACAAAGAGTTAGTCAATTGCCTTCAGTGTTATCGGTGGAGTACCGACTATGTGGCTATTTACATAGTACTATCTTTTTCCGAACCTGGCTGGACAGGTCGGGTTTATCACCCCCTCCTCCTAAGTGAAGAGATGACATCGTCGGAGTGTTTCTCCCCGCAGCACAATTAGTAGATCACGGAAAAGAAAAGACATACGAAGGTTTGGTTTGGAGTGCTACGGTCTACTTTTTGCAATCCAAGGGCTAATGACACCAGGACCTACAGCTCAAAGCCGTGTACTACCTGTAACCAGCCACCCACCCGAAGTAGTGTGTAGGGTGTTGAATTGCTGGTCAGCATTAAGTCAAGCAAGCAAGCCCATAATATTTAAAATAACAAAAGAAATATATATATATATATGTTATATATGTATATATATATATATATATATATATATATATATATATATATATATATATGTATATATAAATGTAGAAAATCTAGACTAATAGGACAATTAATGCAGTTTACGAAAGTGTGGGGGATACTCCGCAGGAGTCCCGCCCAGGTTTAAAGTCCGGTGTACTACATGAAACTTTCTGACATGAGAGCAGGTGTTTGCGAGGGAAGCAATAGCTGCACAGTTGTGATGGCCATTCGTGGCTATGAACATCCATGCCACTGTGAGATTCGAACCCAAGAACTGCGGTACCGAAGGCCAGCATCCTAACCAAACGGCCATCGTTCGGCTGATATAAGAAGGAAGAGTACTCACAGGCTGGATGAACCATATTTTAGCGGTTCTTGTGCACCATTTTTCCTCCCTCCATGACACTAGCTTTTTAGAAATAATCTAACTAAGAACAACAATTACGTAGACTAGAACAGTTTAACAAAATAAATAAATTCATCTGTAATGATATTACAGTCAATTTTTTAAATAAATTGTTATCAATGGTAAGACTACTCTTATTTATATTAGCTTATGTCTAGTTTATTTGTTACTTAAGCATCAGCATGTACTAAATAATCCTGGTTCCTTGTTTCACTCGTGTTGTGTGATTGCGATTTTAATTTTTTAATTAACTTTCCCACAACATGGTATAATAATTGTAAGATATGGTCTGCTCGCGCGCGTCTTCCTCGACGACTACACCTCGTTCCTGTACCTGCTAGCCTATTGTTACTGGAGCATGTATCTTGGGTTTGCTAAAGCCTGTCTTGATGCCAATTAAGTACAGCAAAGACCATATACTGGACTATGTATTTATTATTTACAATTATTGGACATATGTACATTACACATTGTTAACTACAAACGTGGCTGTAAAACCCCGAGTATAACCAAATAGTGCCGAGTGGCCTGCACCACTCTAAGTTTCAGCTCTCCTCTACCACTAATGTCCGTTCTATCTCGTTCCGAGCGGGCATCTCATCCTCTGCTATTGGCGAGAGCAGGGGTGGAATCCCCCTTATTGGTCAGGCTTTCGATTCCCTGGGAAAATGTTCCTCTTCCCTGCAGTGGCGAGGGTTGGGGTGGTAGCTTTTCCCATCCTGGTGAGCTTTCACCTCCCTGAGGTAGTAGCTTTTCTACCCTCTTTCGCCAAGTCCGTCTTCGGCCGCCGTAAAAAAAAATGCAGGTGTCCATGTAACACAAACACGATTCTTGAGTCTAGTATTACAATAGTCAAGTCATGTTGTTTGTTTACATAGATTTTAAGCATCAATTTTGAATATATTAGTGCTAACCCAATATTAAAACCCATTTAAATATGTCGCACCTTTTTTCCATTATAAAGCTGAATAAATCCCCAAATTCAGAAAACTACACTTTATTTATTTTTTAGTTTACATGTATCATGTTTGATCTTTGATTTGGAGAAACCGTTTTTGATATACTGATGTTAAGCCAACAAAAATCCCCATTTAAATAAGTCTCACTTTCTTTTCCATTGTAAAGCAAAATAAACCACTGAAATAAAACATTTAACATAACTTTTTTAATCTAGAAATAGAATTAAATTTAAATTCAAATGTGTTATCCAATTGGTGAAATAGAGTTATTTTGTTTTCTAATTTGTTTGCATTTTTGGTATGTAATATAATCAAAATATTGATTTTTTATTGATTTTCAAATATAACCCTAATTTAGGAAATTTAATTATAAAGAATGAAGGCTGGTTGCGAAGTTGCTTGTTGTTATATAAAAAAGAAATTTTCGAAAGTGTTTGTCTACTAGACAAAATCACTGCTTGGAATCTATCCGAATTTAATTTAATATATGATTTCTTATGCTATGGTGTAGTTGGAAAATTTGACA
Source organism: Pardosa pseudoannulata (assembly GCA_032207245.1). Classification (NCBI taxonomy): domain Eukaryota; kingdom Metazoa; phylum Arthropoda; class Arachnida; order Araneae; family Lycosidae; genus Pardosa; species Pardosa pseudoannulata. The sequence continues at coordinate 44,059,194 of CM063498.1, forward strand.
TCATACTATAGAGGTTGTCCAGCGAAAAACTATTCATGTACATATTAATTACATTATTTATTTGTATTATAACTATTATATTCGTCAATATTGTATAGCCCATGAGATTTATTTACCATCTGCATTGGTAAGTTACTATTCGTTATAAATTGGTTCTAATTTACTAGTAGTTTTATTACTGATACTAAAACTTTATATGGGAGCCTTTTGAAACTATTTTATATTATTTATTTGAAACTGTTTCTAGAAATATATATGCAGTTTAAGTATTAATTTACTAATTATTATTTAATAATTATCTTATGATTGTCCTATTTTAAATGTCATTTAATAATTCTATAACAAAATTCCACTTCGTAATACAAAATGCTTAGTTTTAAACATATTTTCTTCTACATCTTTATGCAATCATGCTC
>CM063498.1:44059709-44212209 GCA_032207245.1 Pardosa pseudoannulata
GAAATTATCTTTAACACATTGCATACAGGTCTATTTTGTCATGGACTTAAGCGTGGAGCAGGTGTTTCAATCATACATTGCATTTATGTTATCCACTCTCTAACAAAAATGTACTAAATATGTACTTTTACATGACCTGCACTCCAGTGACAGTTTACCAAAAACTGTAAGAGTATGTTTCCCATATGTAAGGTTTTAAATATGAAGAAAAACACACATACCAATGAAATTTTTTTTAAATGTGAGATGTTATTTTTACTTTTGATAAAATTATACATGTTTTATTTTGAGATTAAAATTTGCATTCCCTCAAAATATTTTTTAAATATACAGTATTAGGAATTGTTACATGATGTGCTTATTCAATACCTCTGAAATGAGCAAAAGTAGACATATTTTTAATACGCAATCCAATATCTACGATACAGATAAGTATTTATTCCCTCTGTATCATTAATAAAGCTAGGTAATGTTTCATGACACTTCTTAAATTCAAGATAATATGAACCTAGAACTGTTTTAATCTGTAATTTATCAAAATTTAACTGAGGAACTGATAGACTTCATTTTTATACTGGAGATTTTACTGATCAAAATTTAACTGAGGAACTGACAGACTTCATTTTTTTATACTCTGTGATATAAAAAAAAACCAACATTTAGGAAGGCTTTCCCAATTCCAATAGTTTAAATGTAAGATACTCTTGAAAGATAGAGGTAGTAGCAATATAAAACTTTACTAAAATTTGAAAAATTCTTTATGCTAGTCTTGAAATGTTTAGTCTTTACAATGCCTTAATATCCTCATTGAGATCATGAACATTCAATGTAAAGCTAAAAAAGCTACAAGAGATGACTACAATCCTTTGTTTTCAATGAAGATTAATTTTCAAACATGACTAGTTTTAAATTTTAAATAAAATTTCTGATTTCTCTGGTGTACAAATTTATTCTATGACTTAGTATTTTCGAATTCTCTACATAAGCAGCTATGCTTAACTTTGGACATGTGTACATTAATTAAATACTTATATTTAGAAAAGCCACCTGTATATAAGCCAAAATGAAGAAAAAACATCTACAACATTCAAACAGGGAAATATTTTCCAATAAAATTGTGAACCAGTTAAATGCTATATTATTGCTAGTCAAACTTTTTTCACTGCAACAATTAACTTAAGGTATCCGTCTATGTTGAAAACGTCATTTTTTGTCAAAAATCAAGATTTTTTTTTTTTTTTTTAATTTCTCTAATGTAAAATTTCAACTTTTAGGCTTCTAAATCTGCTTTTGTTTTGTCTCTACGGCATTTTCAAAATTTAACTGAGGAACTGACAGACTTCATTTTTATACTTTGTGATATATAAAAAAGCCCATCAACTTTGGAACCGGAAGTTGTGAATTTAAAGCCTTTTAAAGAGCATTTTTTGGACAAAACTTTTTAAATTTTCATGAAGATTAGTTTAAACATTTTTCTAGTATTTTTAATAATTAGCAACTTGGCAATTAGAAAATTTTGAAGCAAGAAAGTGTGGGGAATTTTAAACATGTATTTTAATTTTTTAATAGTTAAAGTTGCTTTCATAAACTTCAAATGAGTTTTTCTCAGAACAGTATTTTTAATAAAATGTTGAAACTTGAAATGTGATTTCTCAAAAAGTTCTTAAAATATTTTGTTGAAAATTATTATGAATGCTTTTGATAGTATTTAGTAGTGAATGACCTAAAAGCTTTAAATTTGGATAATTTTTAATGATGTTACCCTTATAGTTAGATATAAAGGTAATGAAAGTTTGTTAAAAATCCAATGTGTATGATTTTGAAGGACCAAAATTTTTTATCAAATGTAAACTCAGCAAAGATTTTAGGTGATTCACTAGTCCAGTGTATAAGAAATGTGTTGCAGCCAAAAATATTGAAATAATTTAATTTATTAAAAAATTAGACCTTTTGAAAAAACTCGATTTTTTTTTTTACTAAACTTTCTTCATTTATTAGAAATTTTTGAAAACTTTTCCATAAAAATATGCTTAAACTCATTATTTATCAAAATTTAACTGAGGAACTGACAGGCTCTGTGACATAAAAAAGCCAACATTTAAAGGCTTTAGGTAACAAAGTGATAAAATAAAAATATGTTTAAACTCATTATTTATCAAAATTTAAATAAAATATTTTGCTTTCTTTTCATATTAAGTTAGGACTTTAATTATATGTAACAAAATATTAAATAAATCTAAAAATGTAAAAACATGAACTAATTTCTATATTTAAAGAAAAATTTTGAATATTTATAGCCGGTGTGTGATGTTACAGTGGAGGTAAAGGATCAGTTGCAACTCGAGATAAATATAAAGTTTTCCCTTGACATGTTTCAACACTGGCAAGGAAGAACAACTTTAATTTTAATTTTTAAATAACTTCAAGCTGTCTCTATTAATTTCACAATTTTATGCTGACTTTTCTAGATTACTGCCACAGCATCATATCACTAGACCCTGAGCCCAATATATTTATTTAGACATCAATGACAATAGTTTTAACTCTGGTAAGCCCATCTTTAAATGATTTGTGTGCATTTCGTTGACTGACAGATTAAAATGATTAAGTTACAAAAGAGATATTTTTGATGATTTACTGATTATTTTCGGCTTATGTAGAAGCATATTTTTTAGTAGATTAGGTTGATTTATATTTAAAAAAAATTAGGTTCCACCGAGCTCTTCTGAATGTGTTTAAAAGCACATGATTATAATGCAAAAAAGAATGATTGTAAAATTATAAATTATTCCACATAGTATGACTAAACAAATTTTTAATCTTTTTTATGTATTTTTGCCAATTTAGCAACTTTTTATCGTCAATGAAAAAAACATTGCATAAAACCTAAACTATATTTGTTCATGGTACAACACTATAGTGTTCATAGTATTCATTATATAACACTATAGTGTTCATTTATGTTTATCATATTTTTTGAGAGTGAATTACATTGAGCTAATAAGACCTGGATTTACTGCTTAAAGCCGATACGAAGACCATACCTGTGACCTTTCAAGTTAACCATGCTGTGGGATTTTGCGAATTCTAAAAATTTCTTCTCGAGTGCATCGTTGCCGCTAGGACCGCCAATTCGGAAAGGAATGTTCATACGACTTCTACTCCTTTTCTCTATAACAGAACTTTTTGGGGAAAAATTCTTATTACCTTTTTGTTAAAAATACAAATATATACTGAAACTTGAATTTTTTTAAAAATAATTTCAGTTCAAAATGCATTTTAACATGCAGATAAATTTAAAATAAAAATAGAGTTTATAAAGAAAATAATTACCAAATAAAATACAATTAATTAAAATAATGTTTAATTTAGTAATGTTAAAGTGATTATCAACAATTTAAATATTTAAAAAATTTAGATTTAACAAATACAATAACATGATCAGTTGGGAGTATAAAAAGTATTTGAATATAAAATATTTTTGTCAACAATATCCCATAGTAAAATTAAATTTATATTTGATGTAAAACTGACTAATGAATAAAGAACTAAAGCATGTGTTTACTAATAAAATCCATTTGAAGCATCAGCAAAAAGAGATGAGTCCGAATATTATGGCAGCACTAAGGGCATCCATGGCTGAGACTCCACCATTTTTAAGCACCCATTTAAACACAAGGCCCAAAACATAGACACTGAAAGAGAAAAGTGTATGTTGCATTTGGAACAGCGAAAATATACAAAAGTCAATAGATATCTAAAGAAGTTTATAAAATAAAATGTATTATATAAATGCACTGCACTTTGAACTATTGTGTTACCAAACCTAAATATGTCTTGGAACCGCGATCTGTCGTTGCGTATTAAGCAAGATACAAACTAGTCCACACCGACTTTAGCCTTACCAACTTCTCGCAATGCTGAGGTAGAGGTGATAGATCAATCGTTCTTGTTACTCTCTGTGGTTTGTCGATCTTAGAATTTATTTACTCAAAGAGAACATCCGTAAATTGAATTTGCATCCCTAGCCGTCAATTCAAGTTTCATTATTCAAGTTTATGAGGATCTTTTAATTTTACTTAACACATTGTATGCGGGTACATTTCGAAGCGGAATTGTACCGGGAGCGGGCGAAGAGCAGGGCACTGCGACTAGAGGTCTATTGTACCCAATGAGAACATCTTAATTACCAGCTACTTTTAGGATAGGGAATAAAGCCATCTGGCTAAGGAGCTCTATAACCAGTTGCTGTAAATGGATAAGGTAGAATAGAAAGCAAACTATGTATTAATCGATATAAAACAAATATATAAATAGAAATATATAAATAAAATTAAAAATCTTTTATTCACTACTGAGAATAAATCTAGTTTTTATTTGTCTAAATTGTTTTCCAGAATCTATGGTCTACTTTTTTGCAACACAGGGGCTAATGAGAATGGGAACTACAGCTTACAGCCAATTACAAATGTATATATAAATACAAATACAAATATATATATATATATATATATATATATATATATATATATATATATATATATATATATATATATATACATATCTAGCACCCTAGCCAATTGTCCATCATTTGGCCATTTGACAGAGACCGGCACAAGACTAATCTGCAGACTCCAGTGCCAAAATTTTTGTATTGGGTCAATTCAATGAAGTTTTGCAGTTATGAGTGCAAGAAAAAATAAATATTTTAACAACTATTTTTAAGGGAATTATTTTGTAAATTTTAAAATCTTATTATATCAGTTTACATGTTTATTTCATGCTTTAAAATTGAAATAGATTACAAGGTATCCAGTTTGTAAGAAGTAATAATTATTTTATTATAAGTTTCATAAATATTGTAGGCCCAAAATCTTTATAATCAGCTTTCGATGAAAAGTTGAAGATTAATGTTTTCAAAGGATATATGCAATAAATTGTTATACTAATTATATGAAAAATTTGCTTTATTAAAATCAAAGAAATCAAAATTTACAACAGAAAATAAAATATTAAATTAAATTACCCATTTTAACAAATATTAACATATATTTATATATATATATATTATAATATATATATATATATATACATATATTTATTAGATATATGTATATATATGTATATATATATATATATATATATATATATATAGTTTATAAAACTTAAACTTGTTCAAATTCTAAAATAACAACAATTTTAAGTGATCAAAATATGGAACGTAAGTCATACTAGTAGATTGCGTTGAAGGCTTTGAATTTTAATAGTAATGATACAAACCTAAAGGTCGGAGGTGTGTTATACAGAGACTTGTTATCAGCAGTTATTTTGTAATCCATTACAGTTGGACATATAGGTAAAGGTTTACCTATCAGATCTTCTCTTACTATGACAAAAGTTACCCCTGGTATACCAGCATTCTTCTGGGCTCCAGCAAAAATTAAACCAAACTAAAACAGAAAAATAAGTTTATTGAAGATCAGGACTGAGGAGCTGGGCCCACAGGTCAATGACTTGAAAAAATAGAAATAAAATTCAAGTTCATGCCGATGCGTCAGACATAGCGGTAGGGGGATGTTTTAACCCAAATCAATGGGTCTGGTTAAGACATTGGAAGACATGTCACAGACTAAAGGCACTCCATTAGTTTCAGGTATGAAATCAAATTCTATTCCTGTAAAAATGTAACAGAAAATGAGGCGATTTTCGACCCATTGCATTTGTGTCACAAAAATTAAATGCTAAAAAAGTATCAAGACACTGTGCTGTCAAAAGCGAATGGCGCACACAAAAAAAATTGGGCCACAATCGAGAAAGAAGCGTGGGGGATTTTATAAATGGAAATAGAAATAAGATAAAAATTTGAGAAGTGGATCCTGGGGTCGAGTGGAGATAATTACCGATCACACATCATTTTTAAAAACTTTAAACTAGAATAACATAATATTTTAGCATTGCTAAAATAAACATTGTTAATAAAAACAGCAATATTTTGTTAGTTTATCCTTTGAAATTGATTTTTAATACATAATATATGTATACATACATATGAATTCCTCAACGAGACGGCTCCGAAGAGTCCAAAATTGATGAGGTGGGCGCTATCCTTACAAAGGTGGGATATCTCAATAACTCACAAGCCAGGGGCAAGCCACTTAGCCGCAGATGCTATGTCGCGGTTAGTAGATGATGGACAGTAATTTCTTTTTATCAATGTGATGATTTAAAATAAAAATTAATTCAGTAATTACTAAATACCCAATAACCACTCCTCCTCAAAATTGGTAGTTTTTTTTTTTTTTTTTGTTGTTATTCGAGTATATATATTTTTGTGTCTAACCTGGTATTATAGTATGAATTAAATTTCTTTTTATGTATCGCATGATTGTTCTAACAAGTGATTACGCTGTTTAAAGTATTTAGGAAATATGAAATTGGAAGGGGTGGTAAACCCATTCGATCTGTAAAAAAGGTTATTTTTCCTACTTTTTAGACCCACTAAACAATGGGTAAGGGGAACAGGTGGTAGCCCATCACTATATTTTTGTTTGCCAGATTGTCTTTTAGAATAGATTTTTAATACAAACTTAGGGCGGGCGTGTAAGTATCGCGTCTAATTTTGAATCATTACAACGACCCTAAAGGAAGAGATTGCTTTTGTGTGACTCGACTTCTTCAAGGGCGAATGTTAAAGGGGGAGGGGGTGTCGCTCTCTTAGTCTGCAGAACTCATAAGCAAGTGAGCTATTTCAAAATTATCCTGCTGAAACAAAAAAAAGACGGGAAGGACACTCCCGAGTGGGAAGAAATCATCCAAGCTTTTGAAAAAGTGAATGAAAAAGGGCAATTTAATTCTGAAGGTTTCCTTCAAAATCTAATGGATATGGAATCAGTGATAATGAAAAATTCCCAAATGAACTTGAAACAGGCATCAATCAAAGACTTTTTTTTCAAAAATTCAGTAATGGAAATACAAATAAATAGAAGTGTTCTCTAGGTATGTAGGAAAAGTGGCTACAAATATTCTGAATAACTATTTTTTTTTTCTATGTCAAATATGGACAGTGAGAGTTTTCTTTTAAAATGTTTTGCTTAGTTGTTGAATAAATCAACGTTAAATGCCATTCTTGAACATTCTTCCATGTTCAATAGACCGCTCGGCGCATTACTTACAGGTACCAAAGGGGTATATTAAACCTGATGAAGCTGTGGGATGATTGCTTTAAATCAGTGCCATTTTGCATGACTGACATACCAAATCTGGACCCTGCAGTCTTCAAACGTAAACTTCTTGATAACTTCGTACATGAATTTATATTTCTATAATATTGTAAAATATGATAAAATATAAAAGCTAAAAACAGACTGTGTATTATCTCAATGACTATTTCCAATAAAATCACTATCACATAAGAAATTTCTGTATTTTCTTAACAATATTAGAAAGTTAAAAAGAAAATGGTTTACTATAATGGAATTCAATTGTAATAACAGAACATCATAAAAAATTACTAATAAAATTAATCACAGTATAATATAGCTATTGTTGATAAATTCAAAATATAATTAACACTACTCATAAAAATTATTCTGGAGAGCATTTCTTCATATTATTTATTATGAAATATGAAACAAAAATTATCAAAACATTTCATACCATGAATAGTTTCATTTGCACAGTAGTAAACATATTTTGCATTACTACTTAGTTTCCATTCAGAAGTATCTGGAATGCCTAAAATACATACAAAAGAAATTCTACCAAAAATCTGACAAGTAACAACAAAAATTAAATTTACAAATCAAAATAACTATTACATGGTTATTTTAAATGTTCCTTTTACAATCCAGAAGAAAAAAACAAAGCAGGATAGCCTTTAGAATTGACAAGATTTACATAATTTAAAATAGTATTTTCTAATACAATGAATTAGTTAAAGAAAACAAAAGTTAATATCTATTAAATTGCACACTAAATTAATATACTATAATAATATGAAATTCGGAGATTTAGCATGTATTACTTTCTGCTAATAAAATACAAAGAAAGTATTTAATTTATCCAGTTAGTAAACATTTTTAAATACTTTTCATTATTTCCCAATAGATGAATAATTAACTAAACTTTGTGAGATATAAATTTTAATATTTACACATTCATTAATTTTAAAATAATATGTATATTCAATTTATAAGTTAAGATATACAAGTTAACTTTTATATAATAACAATATATCAAGTTATATATTTATTTCTTTCTTTCCACATACAGTATTTAAAAAAATTTGAAATAAGTTATGTATGTTACATGTAAATTTGTACACATATGAGTGCATGCAGGAATATTCATAGTACCTGTATATACATTAACCTTGGGTAGAACTCTGTTAACTTTACAATATTTTTCTGCCTCTTTTGCTGCTTTAGATGACCATGCACCAGTAACTATGTAATCAACAACATTATCAGATGAAGAACAAAGATTCAGAGGGACAGCACTAAACTGACCAGTACCTCCTCCTTGCATAAAGATAACTTTGTAGTTGTCTGGTATTTGACTAAAGTCAAAACAAAAATACACCATGAATTATTGTAGAAATTCAAATACAGTAAAACCCATTAAGAAGTTTATATTTTCAGTACCCATTTTCCCCCTATTCATACAATGTTAAAATAACTACATGCTTTTTTTTAAGCATTATTTTCGGGAGAAAAGTAAAAAAAAAAAAATCTTTTTCGTGTGTGTGTGTGGAGGTGGTTCCAGTGTGATATTGATTACTGTTTTTTTCTCCCCCCTCTCTGTTTGTAAAGGTCAATGTTTATGGCTGAAAACAATCGTCGTCATTTTATTTAAAATGTCCTTGGAGTTAGCAGCTTATAAGAAGCTGTAAAGACCTAAAAAAAAGGAAGTTAGAAACCTATGAATTTCTTTATCAAAGAGGTATAAAAATAAAGTTTTACACATACCAATTTTTTCTGTAAAATTGATTCCAGTGGTGTTTAAAGCAAAATTTCTGAGCTGAATTAAAGATATTCTAAGGTAATTATGTAGTTTTCCTTTATTAACTGATTTTTTAAGTGTGCAAAAAATGAAGAAAATCCCAAAAAATAAGAGATTTATATTGTTTTATAAAGAAAAAAAAATCTCTCCTCATTATCTATGTAATTATTATGTTTTTAAAAAAATTTCATTTAAGAAGTTTTCTTTTTACCTTTGAAAATCGTTTGTAAATTTGCAAATAAAAACTGGCTACAACAACAAAAAAAAAACAGGACCCGCTGAAAGGTGTTTCAAGAAGCGTTTTTTTAAACAAAATAAACCAAACATATATATTTATATTTATGTATACAAATATATATATATACACACACATATGCAGAAATAATGCTTATTGCCTGATTTCCCGTTTAAGAAGTTTTAATGAGTTCGGCACTTGGAAAACTTCTTAAGTGGATTTCACTGTAAATATACTTACGTATGTAAAAATTATTAATACAATTTTAAATAATCTTTTCTTCTAATTCTAAGGTGAATCATTCCATTGTAAAGAATTTTCAACATACAGCAAAATTAGCCAAAGCTACCAACTATTGTATTAATTTATTTACTTCCAAAATAAACCTAATAAATAATCATATTTTAGGTTTGTTACTAAATTTTATCTTACTGCATAAATGTATATCAAGCATTATATTAAAATATAATTTAAACCACAAGCCATATTTAAGAACAGATATTTGCAATGTAACAGCCTGGTGAGAATCCATTATAAAATATCAAACAAACACAAAATAAAGCTAGCATATGAAAATCAGCATTAAAAGATTTATACTGTTGATAGAATTAAAGAATACTGAGCTTAATAATAGTTACTAATGCAAGGCTATAATGAAATGATAGCCAAAGAAAACTACAATAAATATGGCTGTAAATTATTCATGATGTAGAAGTGCTCTGTGAAAAAGAAAATTTTTTTAATCAATCTAAAATTTCTTACTTGTTATATTTAAAAAAAAATAAATTTGTCTCTAAGATTCAAGCTTATCTTATGATTGAATTTGTATAAAGGACAAAACTTTTTTTAGGTTGATTCTTTTACAAGTTTTGGATCATTATTCGTTACATCGTTCAGTTACTATCATCTTTACCATAAAAATTAATACTAAAGAAAAAGCTACAATAATCTAAAATATACCAACAATATCAAATTATTGCAGAAGTTACCACATTAAACATTTCATATAAAAGTTTATTTGGAAACTCATAAAGTTCAGTTACTGAATAGTATTTATTCTGCAGAATTTTAACTTTCCTTGATAAAGGGATAAAACTCATCATTCAAACCTACTAAGAAATGCCGTGTGTGTTACAAGACTTCAACTTTTTAACACTGTATGGCTGAATATAAAAAAATTTCATAACTGTCTACGGACAAAAGAAAAAAATTTAAAACGAATTATTTTTACAAACAATGGAAGAAAAGTGCATAGATAATAATTAAAGGCAATTATCGCAAATTTTTACCCTACAAAAGTTTCAAAATTATCCATTATAATTTCATAAGGCTGTGATGATATCTAAATGTAGATCAGGTATTTTTGTGAATCAGGTTCTATAGAATAACTTCCTTTGCACTTTGTTTTGAAAAGTGTTTAAAAAATCTAACTTTTGAGCATTTAAGTTATACAGACCTGATTAAATTAAATATAAAGACTATTGGTATAATATATTCTGTTTATGAAAATGACACTTACTAAAGCTCTCTGAGAGATGCCTCCGCTTCGTCATTTATTTTACCAAATGTTGGTCCTCTGTGAGTTAACTCTGAAATTAACAAGACAGTATATAAAATATATATGTACTCCACTAGCTTGAAGACTATTATCTGTATACCTTATTAATGTTTTGCTTTGATATTTTCTTACTTTTACTGTTTTGAAACTGTTCACAAATTCTTAAAAATATAAAAGTGGATTTTAATTAAGAATATGTAAGAATTGTAAAATGAAACAAGTCTTTTAAATAAAAAAAAAAAAAAAAAAAAAAGATACCAAAATATTTTTATCAAATTCATATATACATATATGCACATGAATATTACATATACAATGCATAAAAGAACAAGCAATTTTTGAGTTTATGTCATCATACTTAATACCTTAACTAAATTATTTCTTTATAAACACTCTAAACTCCACGGCTATCAGGTGTGCAGTATGTGCAGCCACATAGGCAGCCAAATTTCTAGGGTGGCCAATAGAATATATATACTAGTATACCCATTGATAAAGGGTAGCCAAGGTTATTTCATGCACAGTTTTTCATTATTAAATCATACCGGAAGGGATTAAATTTCCATCTCATCTGGAGACCACACTTAGACGAAGTTGTTCGTAATCTTTATTAGCCAAGGATTCCCTCAAATATATTTTTACTAGTGCCAGTAGCCTGTCTATTTAAAACTAAATTATTATTTAATATCTTCCTCACTGCTTATGATCTATCGGTGACCTACGACCTCAAACATTGGAGAGATTTAATGTTCTTCGACTTATTGCTTTAAAAAAAATGTGTTTACTCATGGTGGTGTGTGCGAGTGGATGGACTTTGTCACATGTACCACCTTATGAGTACATCAAAATTTAACCTTACCCCCCCCCCCCAAGACTTGCCTCAACTTTACATAAACTCTTAAAGTTTGGGATTTGAAAGTTTAATGAATATCTTAAGACAGAAATTTATTTCCTATGAAACAAAAGAAAACAGTTATAAACATAAGATCTGTCACTTTATCATATTCTAATACCAAATTAATATATTTTGGATTTCCTAATTGCATAAAATTCACAAATATTAATTTTTACTAAATAGTACAATAAATTTACTAAGACATCTATTTAAAGATTTGTATTTAATATATGTATGTTTAAAGAGACTGTTACACTGTATAATGAGGAATAACTGACATCTAATACTGAAATGTTAACAAATATGCAAATTTATATTAAAATAGTTAGAAAATTGTAAACAAATTAGAAAATATTAAATTGCCTTTTAAAAATAATTAGCCTACTACATTCATTTCTCTACTTTGCTGCAAAATCTTTCAGTAAAAAACATTAAAAAAAATTATCTTATTTGTGGAGGTAGTCCAGTGGGATATGCATGAACAGATGAATAAAACAACAGGTATATAATAACCTGTAATAAAAGTACAGGTTTTCTTAAGTATATATACTCCTAATGAGTATCATAATACAATGATTTTAAAATATCAAAATAAGTAAAAAATGATATAATGAACAAATTTGTAGCCTTTAATGTGTCATGTAGTAACTACATAATGAATTCAATAGTAAAATTAACACTGAAAATATATAAACTATACATGGAATAACATTCCAAATTTTAAAACAGATGTATAAGTAAAGAAAAAGAATAATTTTGAAAGAAAATGAAAATGCACAAATTTTTACTTGTATATTATAAAATATGTTCTTTTTGAAATTTTTGCCAAAACATTTTCGAAACTTCTTCCGATTGTGCAACAATATTGGGATCAGGTGCCAAAAGTGCTAGTCAATCTGTTCTTACATGTGTTTTGTGCGAAAGCCCTTCAATGATATCAAAATGTTGCATGCATTGTCATGGCAGTTTGGTTAATGGTCTATGGACAGCTAGACAGATGACACACCCACACACATGGTCCCTTTTCTTGCCACATAGACGGAGTATTCCGTGAGATACATGTGCATAAAAGGAAAAATACAGCCCCCCCAAATCTCTCCCCTTGCCTACAGGCTTGAACTGCAGGACTCTACAGAATATTAGTATGACCAATTTCGAAACAATCATATCAACCATTTTACTAAAAATTGATAAAATATAATGGCAATTTAAAACTGTTTCAAGCATCTTACAAAAACGTTCATAAGCATAATTGTTAAGTTTGGATGTCTAAATGGCATATATGCAAAGACGTATCCAGAAAAAAAAATCAACTAAAGAGTGGGCAAGTCAAATATTTAATAAAGAATTTAAAAAAAAAAAAAAAAAAAAAGCTTCTTAGGTATATTTAATTTATTACCTTATTATAGACAATTAAAAAAAAATCTATCTTGTTGAATAAAACTATTACCAATAAATATATAAAAGACATGCACACGGGATCTTTAAAAACCAAATGCCATGTTTACATTGCTATACATCTATACCTATATTTTAGTTGTTTGATAAGAGCACTATGGTCGATTTTATTTTTTACAGGTTATAAAATTTGACTGAATTTTGTGAACAAATTATACATTAGGAAAAATCATGACCAAATTATGTAAATGATTAGAGAAGTAACATATCAGTATTGTGAAGATTGCAACTCGACATCAATTTTTATCTCAGGAGCTTCTTTATCGAATCTCAAGACATTTTTCAAATCCAAACCATAATATATAGACCTTTATCATATTTACCCACTTTTTTTTTTAATGTATGTGTGTGTGTGTAAAACATGCAACTGTAAATAAAACTGACATTAATACGTTCAGAAGGTTAACACTGGAAGGCAGTCATAATAAAACTTAAAGTCAGTGACATTCCAGTTTGGAATGAACCGGACACCACTGCAAACGAGTTTGACATTGTACAGAGGTCAATGGTACTCGGCGCAAGGGGAGCCTAAACCTCAGACCCTTTTCTGTGAGCCGCCTATGAATGCCTTGCGGTGACTGAAGCATAGTTGCACGTACAATTGATAATAATACTTCCGCCCTCCTTTATTTCCGCATATATATATATATATGTGCTATACCTATATTGCCACGATAGCCAATAGGCAATCAATAATCTGCAATTCTTTTTGAAATGAAAGCCAGAATCCTCATAAGTTGAGATGTGCACTGCTGCATGAAATCGCCCTATTGCTCGGTCCTCACGTTCTGTCGTTTCTCTCTAGACCGACCGCTTCCTCTTTGACGATGTGTTTCTGAAATAGTTCACCCAATCTTGCTAACATCGTCTAATAGTCGCATCAATCCTGCCCAAATATCGAGCGATTCGCCGATTAGACCAGTCGGCTTCTTTAAGCCCAATTGCCGAATGATGGCCGATTGGTTAGGGTGCTGGCCTTCGGTGCCGGAGTTTGTGGGTTCGAATCCCACTGTGGCATAGATGTTCGTAGCCGTTCGGAATCGGTCTTAAGCTGTAGGTTCCGAAAATGTACAAATAATAATGCATAAATAATTTTTTTTAAAGTAAATTTTTTAAAAAAAAAAATATTAAAAATTAATTTTAAACAAATGCCCAACTACATGTCCTCTCTCCAATGTTGACATCTGCGCATATCGATCGCATTTTGACTGTTTTGGGGCAATATAAATGAAATTCGTAAGAATATGACCTGGAATCCAAATTTCTTCTCTTAAATATCCAACCACTTGCGAGAATACCACGGACACCATTTTTTTTTCTTTAAAAGTTTGTATTTTCAGTTGAAACCCGCATGCATATCAATTAGTGTCCAATTTGCATTACATCTTCCCCGTGCGTTTTTTTTTTTTTTTTTTTTTTTTTGGGGGGGGGATGTTTAAGAGTGTGTGTGTGTATATACACATACATACGTAAATTTTATATATCCATCCATAGTTTTGCAAGCATACATAAATACGTCATAGAACGGATCAACAATTTTACTTATTAACATATTTATTGCTGACTGGAAGATAAAACAATGATTATTTTATAACCCTCCAAGATTTTACCAGGTTTAAATTTGCCTAGTAAATACTAAAGCATATTTAATTTACTCGAATATTTACCAGACAAACACGAGATGGAGCTTGGATTCCAAATGTAAATTCTATCGGTTGAATTCTTGCTGATTGACCTCACCATGGCGACTATTTTTTGCTTCTAGTAGATATGTGAAATAGAAAAATAAGCGTATTTTTAATGTTCTTACCACAATTTTATTTCACTTGACACATGTCCTTGCTGAAACTTTCCTTCCCCCGTGCAACTGTACGGTATGGTAGAGACTAGACTACAATTGTTGCTTCCAGTTATCTGTGGCGCCATAAAAAAACTTAGAACCATTTTTTTTTAACGAATATATTTTCACACTTGTCTATTATTATCTCAAAAATTGATTAACATACGTATATTTATTTTCACATATCTTACCGGAACTTTGGGAAGAAATCATTTTAACAATGTTTACAGTTATTTTTTCAACAGTGGCTATTTAAGAACTAGCATTTCAGATTGTTAAACATTCTCACATTTTATATTTCAACTTATGTATTTATGACTGCTATATATATATATGTATATATATATATATGTATATATATATTCAAGAAATAATATCAATGAGCATTTAAATGGCTTTATAGTAGTACTTATGTAATTAATAACCCTGTTAGTCTTATCAAACACATAACTGGTTGCTTCAATTTTAATTGCTAATATAATAATGATTACATTATTTTTTATCATTATTTATTATGTAAATTGCTTTATGCTAAAATTTGTGTTTTAAGAAACAGGTGATAGTTAAATCAATTATTAATTGAAAGGAATAACACATATACCAGGACAAAAATAAAAAATTGAGAAACTCCAGAAATTCTTGCATTTAGTCATTTTTCACTATCTACCACTGTTTCAAACGATTAATAACATATATTTATTTTCATATATCTTTTTCATATTATACACAAAATTCGTATTTTCCTGCATTTGTGACCACACAATAAGGACAAAATGTGCACAATGTGATGTTAAGTGATGAACACATATCAGTATACAAAATTCCTTGTAAATAATACACAAAATATATATTACAGATTCAAAACTAATCTTTAAATTTAAAATTAAGCATTTATTATTACTGAAAAAAAAAAACATTTAAAGGTGTAATCAAATGAAACTATTGCATTTTGTGTCCAACAATGGCTATCACGACAGCGAGGAGAGTTGCAGTTTTTCCAACGTGCCAGACTCACTGTATTAGGAGTATATATATATATATATATATAGAGAGAGAGAGAGAGAGAGAGAGAGTATTGCAGTTTTAAAATAGTATTTTTAAGGAACGATGGACATTATAAAATAATTTTCGTAAAGTATTAATTCACTACCATATAAACCGTCATATGACGGAATCAGTAAATTTTTTAATTTCATACTTTCATGCTAAACATGATACCTTTCTAAATATAGTTAGTCAATCCCAATTATTCAATTTTTTTCCATAGCATATAAAGTACCCTATGAATCTGGTAAAAAATAACAAAGACAGAAAAAAATGGTGGTTCTCATTGTGTCATAGGAATTGGCTACTTCAAAATTCCCATGTTTTGGAAAATTTCAAAATTTCCTTTCCAAAAAACCCGGTTTTTTCCCGGGTTTAAACCGGATTTTTTCCACTGCTCACAACATGCAGCAGGCCGTAATTAGGTCCTTTTAGCGCCCGTGGCAAAAAAACTGTGGTCTGCCCCCCCCTACCACCAAATATAGTGATTTTATTTAATATATTTAGAACTAATTAGGAGTATAACGTTGAAGTCAGAAGGAATAAAATCTAATGGAATGTCGTATAAATTGTAAAACTGAACTACAAAGTCAGCAGACATCAAATGGCTGTGTTCCATTACACCCTGGAGGTAGAATTTGTTGTTAATACCGGTGATAAATTTTATGATTTCCTCAACATGTCGAGAATATACAAAAATAATTTATAATAAGAAATGATTAAATGTGGAGGGTTAAAGGAATAACGTCATAATGCTAGTAGGCTATATTCGTTAACTAAGCTGTGATTTATTATTGATACTAACGACTTAGAGATCCAATATAAATCTATATCTGGTGAAAGTAATGGGAAAATTATACTAACCTGGTAAAATAGGGTTAAAGTAATGGCATTAAATGTTAGGGAAGGGGGGAAGTTAAATTAAAAATCGAGTGAATTCTTAAATAATTTAAATTGAAAAATTCGCAGATTCTAACACAATTTTTACCAAATTTGATCGGATGCTGGTTTGGTTTGGGTCTACTGTTTTGCACACAGGGCTAAAATGAGACCGGGACCTACTGTTTTAAAGCTTTTACAAATTGTTATACGAAATATGCTTTTGTAAGAAAACTTTTTTATGAAGACAACAATGAAATCTTTTTAAATTATTTTTAACTACAGCAAAACCCCTATTGTTCTTCTAATATTGAAATATCTAAAATAAGTTATATTTGACGTTTATTAATATTAGGAACCAAGTTCCCTCAAAATATAATTTTTCATAGCAGCTTAATAGTATCTCGCTCAAGATACTCAGCTAATAGAATTCAACCTTTTTTTGAATTAATATTTTTCAACCCTCGAGCACGACTGATAAAACAGATACCGATACACTACGAACTGCTACGCCACTTGTGTTATTCGAATCCTCCAGATTCAGGCCAGTTTCGGCCATTGTCTACCAGCAGAAGTCAAGCTAAAAAAATGCTGTGTTAAGAAAAAAGAGGAATCATTAATCTCTCTTTAAATTACTTTTAATGGGATAATATACGGATAAAACAGATTTCCTTGATGATGGAAGAGAGACTTAATGAGATCTGTTCCAATTTCAAGATTTGACGTACTTATTCCAATCCAAAATTTAGTTAAAACGTACTTCGGAAAGATATATGGCATGCAAGTAATTGTAGAAATTCAAAACAATTTACAGTTGGATAATGTCTAACGAACTGTCGTTGAAGTTGAATCAAAGTATGACAGCTAAGTGTTAGGAGTATTTTTATATTTTTGTTTTTAAATTTACTTATTTTTGAAATAAATGACAACCTTTGTATTAGGTTTTATTATTTAATGTTCTGATAAAGATTTTTTTTACTAACAATCTCATCAAACGTTCAGGGATATTGTCCATTTCGATTTGGTTTTTTCACAAAATTGGAAAAGAAAAGGTCATCATACAGCAGGAAACCGAAGACTGGGATTTAACCCAGTTTCCTATCGTCTGACCTTGCCCGAATACTATCAAGATACTTAAAGAACAGAGATTATTCTTATCGTTATTACAATTATCATTATATCATCTTCAATACCACTGCTTTTGTTAAAGCTGCTGTTAACACATATCACACACAGAACCTTCTGATAAAATAGAAGGAACGGAGATTTACTGAACAACACAAATATATTTCCAATAATCTATAGAAATCTGATAACATGATTTATGATAGGTTTGAAGAATTTGACCAGGTAATCCTGCTTTGTAAAAATATAACTAATGAGTTACTTTAGAATCCTATCATTCCGGACGTATTTCTTTATAACAGGGGTCAGTAGATTGCGACCCATGCGATGCTCTTTGCATGGAGTCTGGGCTCTTCAGCTCTATTGCATTATATATATATAGTATCATATATATATTATATATATATATATATATATATATATATATATATATATATATATATATATTATGTCATGCCTGGGTATCAAATCAAAAGTCGGGCCATTTGTTGTTTTTCCAATTTCTCCTTTATTCTTCTCCTGACATGATAATGACGAGGAAGTACATTTGCTTGCAGATCTGTACTCTAAGATGCTAGCCTAAAACGGTGAGCGTCTGCTACTGAACTAGAAATGCGAATGAATGTCTTACTCTTTAAAACTAAAAACTCCTATCCAAAGGGGGTTTCCTTGGGGGGTTTCTTTGGGGCTCTGCTTGTGACCATTTAGATTCCCTGAGGCGTGTGCCGGGCGCTATAGGATATTTCTATTGGCCGTTGCTTTTCCGCTCCGCTCCCAGTGTGGCGGACAGACAACGTGGGGTCTGTTTTGAGATATTTTCACCACATGTTGGGGGAACTTAAATTATTTGACAGTCTAGTGTCAGACTGGGATTAACTTCTTTAACTTACGATTTCTGTAATGTCAAAGGGGGATTAAGATTTGCTGTTTATGGGATGCAGGTGTTTCAGATGCGTCTCCGATTTTGTTTGCTTCCTAAACTTAGGGGTTTTCTCTATTAATTTTTATTCTCGGGGGTGTTATTCTTCGATCTGTTTTCCCTACATTACATATATATATATATATTTCATATTATATATTTATATATTATATATATATATATATATATATATAAATGTCTCTCTGGCGTCTGGGGCTCTTCAGCTTTTGTGCATTGTATCAATATTACATATACATAATAAATGTCTCCCTGATATTCCTCCGTTATCTTGTTTCACTGAAAATTTGGTTCTTCCGATATCAACAAACTGCCGGCCTCTGCGCTCTATAACCTTGAGCAAATACGTCTGCCGTTGAAGGATTATTATTTTTTTTTTTTTGTGTGTGTGTGTGTGTGTGTATGTGTTGTGTCCATATAGTTTGCTATTTTTTTTATATAAATGAATTTTGATTATGTATAAATGAGTTTGTAAAGTCTAAGCATCGAATAAAATCATAAATAAAATGAATGAATTATGAATCGAATAAGTCCAATAAATCAATGTAAATAGTTTTGCGAACAGCTTCAGCAAATTAAAAAAAAAAATTTCAAAGATTTCACCAAAAGGTCTTAGCTAAAGGTTATGCTTTCAATTAATGAATTGCTACAGAGCGATTTCAAGAGACGTCACGAACCACTTTAATGCCCACCCCCGCTCATTTTACGATAGCCAACAGGCAATGAATATGTTGCCTTTCCGTTTGAAATGAACGCTAGACTCGCCATGAATTGATATTTGCCATGCTGTATAAAACTGCCTTATTATGGCTGTTTTATCACATTGCGGTCGAAATATGTTACAGACGACTTCTACGTCAAAATGACGTCAGAAGTTACCAGAGATGGGAATTTAGTACCATAGATGTCCATCTCTGATATCATTATGACGCAGAAGTCGACTGTGACATAAGTTGATTTAAAGTCGAGATATGTCACAGGTAGCATACAAATCATGATGTCAAAAGTCGTCATTATGAAGGGAAAGGGAAAGAAAGGGGAATTTATGGTACCAAATTCCCATCTCTGGCTATTTTTTTATGTCATTATGACGCAAAAGTCGCCTGTGACATAACTCGACCGCAATATGGTAGCATCCATTTAATTTTCGATTTTAATTTTTCATTATTAAAATTTTGATTCGACTTCCATCAATGAATGTCAAATATTATGGTACCAAATTTCTCTTTCTCTCATAATTTTGTTTTCAAATAGCAAATGGGGACTAGTGTAGACAAATGATATGTAACCGTATTAAATTAGATTATAATTTAAGCATAATATCATGTAGTTGAATTTAGTGACTGCACGCGTATCTATCTCTGATCATTAGCATATAGTAGCGATACAAAGTAAAGAGCCTGTAATCGATAAAAACAGGTTTTACATAGTACGGGAGATTAATATAGAGCAATTTGTCGCCGCAACGTCACGAACTACTGTAATTCCCTTCCCATTCATTTTCATGTTTACAACAGCCAATAGAGCAATTTCACACAACGCCACGAACTACTTTAATAACTACTTCCCAATCATTTTCATGTTAAACGATAGCCAATTGGCAGCCAACATGTTACCCTTAAGTTTTAAACAGAAGCCAGAATCGCCATGGGTTGAGATGTACCTTGCTGCGTGAAAATCGCCTTACAGGATATGTAACCGTATTGATTAAATTAAATAAGCATCTAATTGCATGTAACGAATTTCTCACCTCACACCTGTCCATCTGTGGAGAATAGCATATAGTGGCGATACAAATTAGAGAGCCTATAATCAATAAAAACAGATTTCATATACGACGGTAGACTAATGTAGTATATGTAACCGTATTAATTAAATTATAAGCATCTAATTGCATAAAACGAATTTCTGATTGTAAGCATGCCCATCTGTGTGTGGTCAATGACCTATAATGGCGATAAAAATTAAAAAGCCTGTAATCAATAGAGCCATTTGTCACAACGTCACGAACTACTATAATGCCCTTCACATTCATTTTCATGTTTACAATAGCCAATAGACAATCAAACTGCCCTTCCGTTTGAAACTGAAGCCTGAATTGTCATAAGCTGAAATATGCCCTGCTGCGTGAAATCGGCTTATAAACAGGAGAAATTGTTTAGCTTGTGTAAAAAATGATGGGAGAATACCGTATTTCGCCTGGCAAACCATGGAATCTTAAAATCAGTTACTGTTTACAATAACTGTCAAGAGTTTCCATGTCAACGTCAACCGTATGAGAGCAAATAAAATATTTAACCGCTAAGTCGAAATCACCTCATTACAAGATATCAAATAAATTATACTATACGTACTATACTAGTACGGATGAATGATATACGGATCCAATGATAGGAAGCCATTTCACATCAATGAATAGAGCTTAGATATAAATATTTCCTTTTGCTTTTTATACTCCAGGATTTTCATTTCCTTCAAATATATTTCTTAAAGTTAGTTGAATAGTGGCATCACAGAACTAAGTAAATAAAACCTGGTTTGGTTTTTAAAGTAAAACTTTCAAGGAAGGAAAACTCTTAAGAGAAAAGGAACTGGTAAAAAATAAATATGGAACATCTGTTTCTTAGATGATCCAAATCACTAATCCCTGACGAATTTCCTTCATTCTCAAAGATTACGCTAAAGCAGCTATCGTTTTACAAATCCTCCAGATTATTGGGATGGTCAGATAAGGTAAAGTTAAAATTGCCGTATCACCTTAATGATTTTGATTTTAACTCCAATATTAATTCGATGTTGTCAATAAAAGAAAATGGAAAATGATTGTGAACAAGACGGTTTAAGAAATGAAAACAAATTACTTAGTAATAATCCAGTTAAAAAGCGCCAAGTGCCCAAACTATTTTTTTTTATTTCATTCGTAGTTTGTATGTAAAATGTGTGCAAGTGTCCGATTACCTAAAAATTTTTAAGATTACAGCATTAAAAATAAATTTTCATACAATTTACGCAAAACAACCCAATAAAGCGAGTAGAATAAAAGAAATATTTCATTTTAGAAAACTAATAGCACAGAATTTTTTTTTAAATCTAGGGAGAAAAATTTTCAAAATCTTTAACAGGTTCAGAGTAAAAATACATTTTTTTTTTTTTTTTTTTTTTCTTTTTTGTTTTTTTTTTTTTTTTTTTTTTTTTTTTTTTTTTTTTTTTTTTTTTTGATGATCGAACCTATCCTCGTATTCATTGCATTCTCATAAAGAAAGTAAAAAAAAAATAGCTAATTAATTACAGGAAAGAATTTTAAACACGTATTTTTGTTCGAAATGGTTAAAAAAAACAAATAAAAAAACTAATGTCTTTTTCATCACAATATTCCTCGCTTATTTTTACTGGGGTTTTCAGGCTTTGGAGCGCGCTAACGGTCTTCTTCTTTTGCAACACGAGGGCTAGTGAGGACCGATACCTACTGCTTAAAACTCTCCAGATTCCGAAAGGAGAAAAAAGGACTAGAAAAGTTCATCCATGCCATCAGAGAGACTCGAACCCATCCAAACTCAGCGAGACTCGATCTCCGGAACCAAAGAGCAGCGCTTTACCCATTAGTCCATCGTACGGCTATATTATTGGAAATTTATTAAACTGTTTGATTAGACTGGGGGTGTTTTGCTACTCGAGGGCTAACGGGGCCTACTGTTGTAAAAAAGCCAATATGATATGGTCATCTTGTGAGGGTCTAGCGTTAACTTGTTATGTTAGAATCCTAGTATGACGTGTTCGAGTCTGACAGACACTCAAATATCTCCTCGTATAAGTGGAGAATGTGAAAAATAGATCTGAAGATCCGGGCGTCTTTTCCGATGGAACATCGAGGGTGCAGAGCGGAGGGATTTGACTTTTCAATAACTCTGTCGCGAGTTCATAAATTTTATGTTGTACAACAAACTCAGAAGGCTGTACCTATTGCTGAAACTCAATTTCGAACATTTATGAGCTGCTACATCAGTTGCGAAATTGCAATAACCGAAAGGCAAAGAAGTACATATCCGGCCATCATCTGACGTCTTACCAACTAAGGGTAACCTGCTATTACCAACTGGGATGCGAAGATTATCGGATATTAAAAGGCGAAACGTAGAACAGAAATATTTTCTCACTTTTGTTTTAAAAAATTAATTCATAAGCAATTTGAACGCTTCAACTGAGGAGCCAAAAGTCGAATCAGAAAATTAAAATGTAAATGAAACCTCAAAACTGGAGGGGCGAAATAGCAGATTTTCCCCCTTCTCTTCAAATTCTGGGAAGGGGACATTTAACCCCTTTTTCCCTCTTAAATTAAGCCTGTGATACAATTAAATTAATTCAAGAAAAACACGTTTTGTCTAGAAGTAGATAACTGTGCCCAAGGAATGACTAGAGATGAAAGTAAATATTTCTTTTTATTTTCATACAAAGTAAATTAAAGTTGAGTTGTGTGTGAGGTTTTTTTTTTTAATTTTTTTATTTTCCCTACTTATAAAAAAAAATCCCGGTAATTTAATCATTTCATTTGCAAATAGATACTTCACGTGTTTGCGAGAAGGAAAGCCTCCTCCCGTACGAAAACGGTTGCAACTCGAAAAGGCCTTTCAATCCTTATTTTACAGCTGCAATACCTCGAATGGTAAGAATGCTCGAATTTAAAGATTTTTTTTTTTTTTTCCAATAACCACGCGCTTTCGATAACGATCGCCTTCAAGCCGCATCATGGTAATGGTGAAGTCAAGCCCAGAAAACCTCATTATCGTACCAATTAAATTAGATAAATCGTAATTGCATTTCTACTGGCTTAAATACCTCTACTATCGTTCAAAATTCTAACGAGACGACTATCTTTCCTTGGAAATGCGTAATGGAATGCAGTGTTCTTCACAGGGCCTGATTATCGCACGGGCACGTGCCCTGGGCACGAAAATTTAGTCGAGTGCTTGAAACACATTAAGTGGGGAAAAATTGCAAACTTACGCTATCATCGTTAAGTTTAAATAAATTATTGTACGAGGTAATTGTGTTTATCATGAACTATATTGTTTCCCTATTTATTTAAATTTTTTCTGTTATTTACCTGATAATTAATTCCCTCAACAAACCTGGTGCTCTTTTTATCGTATGGGTTACTGCATATAAGAGATTATTAGCAACGTAGCACTATAAACCATTAAATCATTTCATCAATTTAAATTATTTTTAATTCTATTATTATTTATTTTCTGCACCACAGAGCTTGTGAGGGGGACAGGGTAAAAATTAAAAAAAGTGGGTCACTCTAGGTCTTTAAAAGTCCTTAATTTTTAGCATGGCTAAACAGAGATAATGATTACGTAAAATGAAAATTTGGTGTTTTTGATTTTGAATATTACTTTAATGCTAATTTCTTAAATCTGTTTGCTAATTCAATGTTATAATTTTTATATGACTGTAATTATGATAATAACTTGTCACTATAAATTTGCATGGAGGTAGAGGGCACAAAAATTGGATTGTGCCCTGGGCACAAAAGTATCTTAGTCGGGCCCTGGTTCTTCACTATATGTAACTGCACTGCAATTGACTCGTTATTTGATGCAGTGGTGCTTGACACTATTTAAAAAGTAACATTTATTTTAGAAGATTTTTTAAGGCCTTATTTTAAAGGTTGTTAGGACTATTAAATTATCAAAATAATTTTCGCCTTTTTTAATTTTTTTATGTATTAAACAGCAACAAATCTGTATATTCAGGGTATCTGCCAAAATAAAATTTTTCAAATCCATGACTTTTCATGACTTTCCATGATTTAGCAGATCATTTTCCATGACTTTAAAAAGCTTTCGTTAAAGTATATATGAATAAAACTTCTGATGTACATACAAATAAAATATATGCTTTTAAAGAAATTACAGGAATTTATCATAAAAAAACTATAAAGTTACTTTATAAGTGTTAATAAACTCACATACATAAAAATATATTGTTGTATCTACATACCTAAGTTTAATCATATAGCAATTTTTCAATCAAAATGTTTCCAATTTGAATTCAGAGTACTTTGGTATTATCTAGGTGACCAAGAAAAATAGCCAAATATAACCCTATAATGTTTATATACAATATCCCTAGAGATAAACTTATATTTTGTGCAAAAATCTTAACTAATTTTTATTAAAAAAATAATTATTATTATTATTATATTAATAAAATTTTAATCTACAATTTAAGAAAAACCAGAATAATATACATTTACCCACCCATTAAGCTTTCTTGCTTTGAGTTTCCTTGGTGAACAAATTTTACTTGGCAATATGGTCAATAGGATGATACATAAATACCAAACTCAGTAACTTCAGCCAAATGACAAGTAAAAATAGAATTAAACAATTCAATGAATTTTTTTTAATCGGTAGTTTAGCGGATCCATGACTTTCACTCATTTTACTTGAAAAATCAAGACTTTCCATGACAAAATTAATCCATTGTCTAAATCCATGATTTTCCATGACTTTCCAGGTGCGCGGAAACCATGTATATTTTGATACCATTATTTCTGCTACATCTGCAATGGAATGATAGTTATAAGGCGATTTCACACAGCAGGGCGCATCTCAACTTATGACAATTATGACTTTAGTTTCAAACGAAAGAGCAATTTATTCTTTGTCTATTGGCCGTTTTAAACATGAAAATGAATGGGAAGGGCATTATAGTGTTTGTGACGTTGCGACAAATTGCTCTATAATGAAATAAATTATTTGCACTATGTGTCACGTTCGTACACAATTTAAATTTTAAAAAGCTTTTTTTCACATTTCATACTGTTTTCGTTTGCGCTATATCTTACAAGCTATTTCTAATAGCTTCGTGAAATTTCGTATACTGGTATAAGTACATATATATATTACGACTCAAACATACGATATTTAATTAATGCCAATACATTTTTAAATTTTTCTAATTTTTAATGCTAAAAATGTAAATTATTTTAAATTTTTTTTGAATTTCTAACACGATTTACATATGAATAATTTACGCATGATTCTAAATAATGTATACTAAAGCATATATAATTATATTATAGTGTTTAAATTGTGTTTTAATATTTGGAAAAAAATTATATAATTTTCATATATAATGAAATCTCTCACATAAGACTGTCTCTTCAATTTCTGTCTTTGGTTTGACACAAAAACAGGGTTCCCCCGCCAACTTAATTAAAAAAAATAGCTAAAGATTAAATAATAATAATAATACTGAAAAATAAATGATAAAATTCGGCACTTTTCGATAGATCTGAAAAACAGCTTTTCATACGTAACTTTATTATTATTACCTGCAAATAAGTTATAATAGCTGTTTAGCATTGCATTCCTAACTATTTATTTATCAAACGTTCTTTAATGTTAAAAATATCAATCATACGCGCTCATATACACATTTATACTTAATATATAGTACACTTCCGAGAAAATCAGGAATGCGACTATCCGGCCTAGTTTTCTTAGCATTGCATTCTAAACTATTTAATTATCAAACGTTTTTTATGTTAAAATATAAAAGTCATAAGCACTCAAATACACATTTAAAATAATATATAGTAAACTAACATGTATCCCGTTAGCGACTATCTAGTTTCTGTTCTATCCTTCCTAGCTTTCTTTTATCGCAATTAAGAGAATGGCAAGGCGATTGCCAAGACATTGGAAACAGGCGTCTGATACGATACTCCTAAGTGTGCGTTGTGAGCAAAATGCAAGTTATGATAAGACAATTTCATATCTGTGTAATCATTTATCAGTGAAAAATGAAATCAGTTTGAGTCAATTTTCTTAAAAATTAGGCCTACGATTTACGTTAATGTTTTATGTAACCTATATTTTAGTTACGCATGACAGAATTTATTCTTAAAATGTGAATAGTTTATGTACTTGAACTCTTTCTCTAATAAATTCGTGAACTGTGCAGTGCAGTATATAAACATATTTATAAACTACCAACCAGAACCTTCTATTTTAATTTGACACGTTACCGGCAACTTCTATGATTCACCAAGCCGCGGCCGCATTTGTCTACGTGGCATAAAAATGGTTTAATACCCAATAAAAAGTGAACAAACTAGTATTATAACAGTGAGTTTTGATAGGAAAACTGTCTCCTGGTATTGGCCAGCAAAGAAATAAATTCACGGAACTCTAGTATATCCGGGTATTTTTTTTCCTGCCTTTCCGCCACATTAAGCTGGATACTTAGGACTATACTGTAGGTATAAAATATATATATATATATATATAAATATAATATATATATATATATATATATATATAAAATGTATATATTATACATATATATATATGTTATATATAAAAATATATATATATATAATATATATATACACATACATACATTTTATAATATAAATATATAAATATATATATATATATAAATATATATATATATATATATAATATATATATAAATATATACATATATAAATAAATTACTGAGAGCTTTGCTTTAAAAATGCGAACATCGATTGTAAAAGAGGATATTAGAAATTTTGTTAAAAGGTTATACATAAAGAAAGGAACAAAAATGTGGGCAGCTGAAGTGATGGTAAAAGAACTGTGCACGTGACGCAGTCGAATTAATCTATCCTGATTCATGAAGGTCATTTAGGATGAAAGCAGTAACGACTGTAAATGTAACGTTGCCTGAAAGTCAGGACTTCAATCTTAGCACGATAACGAATATCCTCCCTCTAATACACTATTTTCAATGACCTTACTTAAAAACAAGCACCTGTATTTAATTATTTTTCGAGAACCTCGTTAAGAAAAAACGGTAAATTACGTAATCGCCGAAATTTTTTATGAAATAAAAAATGGCACATCAACAAAAATAAATGAAATACAAAAAGAAGTAAATTATAGAATACAGATTTACTTTACATCTGGGGAAAGATAGGGAACTAAGTACAACAAGAAATTAAATTGTTTTGAATATTATTAAAAATCTAAACAAAAACGTCATTTCATAAATTCGGGACTAATTTTTTTTCGCTTCACTCTGTACACTATTTACATTATACACGCAACTGAATAACCCATTAATTCTTACAGCTCGAAATTTCGTGAGGTAAACAGCTTTCCAACCTGCGAGAATAAGAAAAACCTTTTCTAAAAGCATCATACATATTCATTTACGTTATGTTAGGAACCGGTTCAAAAATAAACTTGAAAGACCTTAAAATTGAACATCGGTAAAATGCAATGTTACATAAATCTTCATAGACTTACGTAATACTAATTTGTCTTATGTGAGGGAAGAAAAAAAAATCAAGGTTTCCGTTGAAAAGAATCAATATTAGTCAAAAGTATAGAAAAAGAAGGGCCATGCAGATATGACACAGCAGGCTAAATATAATACATATTCGTTAGTAATGGGGAGTGCAGCTTTGGTCTGTACCGTTATATAAGTCTAAAACAGATATTAAATGAATGGTGACATTTTTAAGTGATCTGAAAGGAACCCACAAAAAAAGTGATATACAAAATTTATAGTATATGATTAATATTTATTGCGCATATACACTATAAATAATTCCTTCATTTTATGCCTAAAATTTTACTAGCAATCAGCTGTACAATAATATATAACATAAAACGTTCATAAATATGCTTTAATTTTTATACTGATTATTTTTTATAGCATAATACAAAATTACTGACAGAGATTTTCAGATATTTTTTTATAAATAAAAAAAAATTAATGATGCCATTGTGAAAAAAGGCAAGATGAAAAATAAAATTGTGCCCTACTTCAAATGATTTTTTTT
Source organism: Pardosa pseudoannulata (assembly GCA_032207245.1). Lineage (NCBI taxonomy): Eukaryota > Metazoa > Arthropoda > Arachnida > Araneae > Lycosidae > Pardosa > Pardosa pseudoannulata. The sequence goes on from CM063498.1 coordinate 44,088,525, forward strand.
AAATTAATTACAAAACAAAATGTTAAGTATAACAGAAAACCCTGATGAATAATCATTAAGTAACGCATAAAAAGGGTTTTCTAAGTCATTTCTTTCACTAATATTTAAAATGGTTAATAATTTTAATGCAAAGAAATATAATCTGATTTTAGAAATTCCATTTTTAAAAATATATAATATGACTAAGATGTATTTTAAAATATCCACTATTCTGAACTATTTTATCTCATATCTCAAACAATTCTTCAATAAAAAGAAATAAATACTGAAATATAAATGATATAGATATCTAATAATCTTCACAGAATGCAGTTTGAAAATTTAGAATAAATTAGGTTTTTTTCCTATTTAATAAGTTTCTCTAAACCTAAAATACAAGCTGTAAAAGTATTTACATTTTCCTAAAAAAAATTTTATATAATGATTTTAAAACTTCTCTAGAAATTTAATGATTTTAAAACTTCTCTAGAAATTTTTTAGACATTAAAATTAAGGAGTATATGCCTACAAAAGATAAAAACATTTAATCATCTTTAAAAAACAAATGTTCAAATGTATTTTTAATTTTCACTGTATTTAGATGTCAATTACAGTTCAGAAATAAAAATGTTTCTAAGAAAAAAATCAAAGACAAAAATGGTAATTCCTAACCAAAAATATAAATTTTAGCAAGTAAATAATTTTAAGATGCTTAAACTATAAGCTTATTTAAGCTGTCAAGAGAATTTTTACGGTTATAATTATTAATGACATAGTCTTTTTGTTTCTCATAAAAGATAATGTTTTGTATGGTGAATAGTTATAAATTTATCAATATTTCAAGTCATTTAAAAAAATAAATAAGTAATTGAGCTACTGTGCATTTTCTCGTGATGTAATATAAATTTCATTATAATTATAATATTTATTTATAAATATCAAATATAAGTTCTAAGAATAAACATTTAATATTTATAGCCTTGGCTACATAATCATCAATTGAATATTTTATAATTGTAAAATCTTTTTACTTAAATATTTAAGATGATATATCTTTTAAGTTGCACTTTTAAAATGATTTATAAAACTTACTTTTAATCTGCAATAAAAAGCACAAAATATGTGTTTTTGCAATTATAAATGAAATATGATATATTCAGGTAATATTAAATTAACTTGAAAACTAAAAACTTAATCAAACCAAGTGTAATTTTTTCACTTTGTATTATTGAAAATTAAATGATTATATACAACTATATAAGTGACGAATATATGTACATATATGTTTGTGCATGTATTGTAACAAGACCTTTAAAATTCATTAATCTCTTTTGCAAATGAATGCGAATAATACACATATTAATAATAATAAGTAAATCATGAGTAAACATGAAATTGTATAATGAAATCATGGTATAAAAAGAAATGTATCGATTATGAAATTTTTTTTTGTGGGTTGGGGGGGGGGGGAAGGTGAGAATAATAATAGATTTAGATTATCTTACCAATAACACTTAAACCTTCATTATTATAATTTAAAAATTCATCATGAGCTTGCTGGATAACCTGTATTTAAAGAGAAAAAGGAATTAGAAGGTATAAAATTGGATATAAAATTGGAATTAAGATTAAATAAAATGGAACAAATAATTTATTAAATAATTTTATAAAAATATTTAGCATGTGATAATATTTGATTTAACTTTAATTTTATTAATTGATAGATGAATACATGAATACAATTTTGTTTCTTATGTATTTTTCTTCAATATTGTTTCTCATAATATTACCATTATAAAAAAAATCAATTTAATCATTACAGATAAAATTATATGGATTAAATTTAACAGCATTATAAGCATTTATGAACATGCTTAAAATAAAGTACTTTTTATCATATAATTTAAGTACTATGCATAAATATAAGTATTCCGTGGAAATAAAATATTAAGCAAAGCTAGAAATTTAACATTTAAACAATATATAAAACTTGATCTTTATTCTCCATATAATTCCATTCTTTACTCAAAATTTAGTATTTCAAAATGCCATTCTCAAAATTCATTTCAACTTCATACTACTGCATAACAATGTCATGAAATCAAAGCTGTAAAAATGCAATCTAATCTAGTTCACTTACACAAATACACTTTTTTTTGTGTGTATATGTGTGGTATAACTATCAGCAGTTATTAGTGAGACGAGACAGTTGAACTTTTTTAAAAAATAATTTTAAACAGTAATTAAAAATGCTTGAATGAAGAGAAGTTTACTTACAATTAACACTACTTGACAATTACAATTACTTGACACATTCAAACAAAATGCATTTAAAAAAGACAATGCATCTATACATCCTATATGAAAGGATCAGAATATAATCTCTAACCACAAAACTCTTACTTCCAATAATAGTAACCTATAAGGCTAAAATCTTTAACAGCAGTAGGCCCAAATAAAATTAAATTTGCAACAATAATGTAATAAAGTACTAATATACAACATGTTCATTTTATCACTTTTATAGATATGTTTACATCAGCAATTTCACAAAATGTATTACACCCTTCTAAAACAGAGAAGCAACTTTAATAGTCTGATTAAAAGATACACTATACTCTAATAGTGTACAGAAATTATACATCTACTAATCAAGTAAGCTTGAACTTATTTAATCAAAAGGATAAAATACCAAATTACTCTCACGTAACAATTTATATACACTATTATGTAATTCATACTGCAAAATATGTGTTGTAATTATACTATTATCATGATATTACTGCAGTAAGATGTTTAAATGCCATCTCCAAAATTAAGGATGCCGCATTTTTGCAATTTACTAATTAAACGACACACGATTTGCTAGCTTCATTAAATGTCTACCCAATGGAGATTTTAAAGCAATTCTTTAAATGAAATTACTCATAATATTTTAACAGTACCTCTTCGGGAACTTTGGCAGGAAAGAACCCTGGGGGCGAAATTAAGAACTTTTCTAGAAGCCATTGCAAGGATTTGTAGATATGTTAGATCAGGAAGTGCGACACTATTGCTACAACAAAATCACAAACACGAAAGAGAGCGTTATTCAGCTGCTAAGCGGTTTTATGTGCTGCAGTTGTTGCTCTCCCTTCCCTACCACCCTTCCGTTGCTATCGGCTCTTCCCTAGCAACGGTGCTCCTCACTTGCGTAAAATGGAATCTCAGACTGTGCCTAAATCGACGGCGCCAAATTTAAAGAGGATTAACTTAAATCCACTAGCATGGAATTAATCGAGAATGAACTACGATAGCTACTATCGGTCCATCCTAATGAACCTGTAAACAGTAAACAAATAACAGAATCAAATACTTACATAATATCACATCTCAAGCAATTTAGTAAAAAGTTTTTGAAGTATATTCGTTTTCTTATACACTGTGATTTTCAGTAATAACAGGACAGTAGATAATAAAGTGTAATGCACAATAAAATGTAATAGCATAAACTGTTGCCAATAAAAGCTCTCTAAAACTGAAGGTTTGTTTCTTAAAAGAAAATACTAACTGAATATTCTTTATAAATGAAAAAGTCGATCAGGTGCACAAATACTTTTAGCTAAGGCCAAAATGAAATTTTCAAAATGTCTCCCGGGCCGGAGGACTATACCGCGTACGCTGTGCACACGCAAATATTTTGGGTGGAGATTTTTTCCCGCCCAAGAAATTTTTTGACAAAAACACTATAAGTATCATTTTAAAGCATTTGGACAGAGAAATTTGACAGTTAATAAAAGATAATAGCAGTAATAAATTGTCTTACTTAGGTGTATATGCGAACAATTTGTGCCCAGTAAAATATGTCATGGTATTTTTAAAGAAATAGGATCGATTATATTAAATTAATGGTCATTAAATAAATCAGTTAATGAAAGATTTTATTTTGATATTTATTTATATCTTAACGATACAAATTATTTTATTTTGATCATAGTTATTACATTTTTATATTTATATTACATTTTGTAAATAGAATTATAAAAAGAAAAAACAAACATCAAAACGTTAAAATAGAATAGTTTTAGTTAATGCGAAACGTGAAATCTGGAATGTTCATTTGATATTATTCCTTCAAAATTTAGATCGAAATCACTTGTAGCAATCCTTAATACCGAGTGTAAATCATTAATGAAAAAGTTTTTATTATTTATATATTTTATGTAGCTATTATTTATATATTTTTCATTATTTATATGTACACTACGCATACAAATACTGTTGATTTCAACAAAATCACATATAAGAGATTAAAAAAATTGCATGCAGGATTTTTCAACGGGCCGGATTAAGTAAGCAAAAGGACCGGCTTTTGCCCACCTCTGATCTAATGCAAGGTTTTTAAAGAATTTTTACAATATTATCAAATAAATCATTAACATTTACTCTTTCAAACACAATATTTTGATTTTTTTTTCTTATGAAGTACAGACGCGAAAGTTTATCCTAAATCTCAAAAATGTCTATAATTGAAAGGGATAATTTTATTATTATTTTTTTTTATTTACGATTGAATACTAAACAAATTTACCCTAATGTTTAGATCTGTATATTTTTACATTAAGTCTATAAATTAACTGAGAAATAATGTGATGCATTTGGAAGTAACAAAATCGTTTGTCGTTAAAGTTAATAAAATCGTTAGACATTTAAAGTTTGGTGTGAAAATATAGAGCATTTTCTTTTTTGAATTAGACTGGAATTAACTGCTTAAAGCAGATTCCAAACGGCTGTGCACAGCCATGCCGGCAGCAGAATTCCATGTCCGTGGACTGCGGTACCGAAAGGCAGCGCCCTACCTAAAACACCTTCCAGTATTTTAATTTGAAATCTGTTAAATGTTTTTATCTCAAGTACATTAAAATTAATAAGTATAAACAAATGTTATTTAATATAAAATCTCAGCCTAGCATTTATTTTAACAGAAATTTATTGACTATTAAAATTAAATGTTTAAATGTTTGTAATTCTTCATAAAAAAAACTCAACTATTTTCCTTTTGTTATAATCTCCATTTTGTTATAATCTTCACTGTGTTGTAAAAGATCTCGCAAACCCTCAATACTCAACTTGAAAAAATCTATGCTTAAATATGTTGCTTAATGCGTACGTAGATGAGCCGAATAGTTATTGGCACAGTAACCTAAATTTCTATTTTAAAAAAAGGGAGGGAAGAAAAGTTATAAATACTATAGTGTACAAAAAGTTAATAAAATTCCACTTATTTTTTCAAACAATATAAAATCCATTAATTTTCGTTTATTATGGAAATGCTTAACTATATAGTTTTAGATACTGAAAATATTAGATTTAAACAGCTTGGAATATTAATGAAATTTCTTAATTTCATTTCCAAAATTCCTGAAAGAATCATAGCAAAATCGTCATTAATTCTTTTTTTCACGTACCTAAAACAAGTAATTTTTTCATGGATAAAAATGCATTCGATTATTTTGAGAAATTGAAACTTAAACATACATAATTGAACATTCCATAATTTCTTTTCCGATGACAGAATATTACAAAATTTTAACATTGTACGCGTAATCGTTTTTGATGTATGCCTACACAAAGAAAATTTCAATATAACACATATTACTGCACATATTAAAATGTTCGTTACACAGAGTTCAAATTGATCAAAGGACAACAAGTAGATGTTATTTTAGACTACAAGATTTCGATATTCTATGTCTAATAGTTTTTTTAGCAATGTCAAATAACCTTAAGCAACGTTATATTGAAATTATTCGTTTTATAGAGTTCAAATTGCAATCAAAAGGAGAGGTGCACAAGTTTTAATAGTCCTAAATAAAGAGAAAAAAATCGATCTTCTTCAGCTATTCGTTTATGAGTTATGCACAACAGTGTTAATGCATATTATATTGAAATATTTCATTATACAGAGTGCAGATAGCAATCAAAAGATGAGAAACACAACTAGATGTTATAACAAACCTAAATAAAAAAATTTCTATAAAAATCTTCAGCAATCCATTTTTGAGTTATGCACTACAGCGTCAAAACCAATTATATTGAAATATTTCGTTATACAGAGTGCAGATGGCAATCAAAAGATGATAAGCACAACTAGTTGTTATAACAAACATAAATAAAAAAATTTCAATAAAAATCTTCAGCTATTCGTTTTTGAGTTATGCACAACAGCGTTAATGCACGTTATATTAAAATACTTCGTCATACAGAGTGCAGATGGCAATCAAAAGATAAGAAGCATAACTAGATGCTATAACAAACCTAAATAAAAAAAATTTTCAATAAAAATCTTCAGCTATTCGTTTTTGAGTTATGCACTACAGCGTCAAAACACGTTATATTGAAATATTTCGTTATACAGAGTGCAGAAGGCAATCAAAAGACGAGGAGAACAATTATATGTTATAGAAGTCCTAAATAAAATACTTCGAACTTCTACGACTAATCATTTTTGAGTTATGCGAGATACATTAGTGGCAAAATTCTTGAAGTCATATATTTACTCAAAGTATTTTTCATTCATACAGTATGAAAATGGATGATGGGGAATAAAAATTCAGAGTTCCTACAAACATCCTAAATAAAAATCTATTCTCTTGAAGAAATTCATCATTATAGAATATCGTAGTAAACCCAGAAACTGCCTAAAGCTTTTGACACAGAGAATAGCTATGAGAACGAAAAGGGGATATTTAATTGGCATGACTTGCTATTAATGGAAATACATATATACTTGAGCAGTTTTAATTTTGAAGGAGTATATACAGCCTCATATTTTAAAGTAGGCGCAGATTTTTATTTATTGATTATTTGTTTATTTTTGGGAAATTTATATGTTGCGATATTTTTTTACGTAGATTTTAAAAAATATCAACAAGTAAAACATTTGATAAAATGTTTAATATTGATAGAGTTAAAGAAATCAAGATGAGTAATTTACTTTTTCGGTGTTTCTATTAAAATTAATTATCGCAAGAGGACAGCACCATCTACTAACAAATTTTAATATGGTGTAAATACAATTTGGATAATTATTTTTTGACATGATAATCAAGCAAAATATAGTTTTAACATTTTCAAATTAGCAAGAACTATCAACTGCTTTTGGTTTTATAATATACTAAGAATGGAAAAAAATGACTTTGTTCGAATTCTAACTAAGAATGTAAATTGGAATTTTAAAACTTCATTAATGAAGTGTTTAAAAATCTTAACCCTCCTAATATTTATGAAACACTGATTACGATTTACGACAATTTTGTGAAATTTCAAAGCAAATATTTTATTCATTTTACATATCGCGTATAAAAGAGTTAAGTAATATTATAAAATTTAATGTTTTTTCAACTCCGCGCTCATAATGCCTGTAAGATTGTTAGCAAATAATGATTATTTTGAGAGGATAGTATTTTTTTACATTGTCTTAAACCTTTAAAGATTTCAATAAATAGTATACTTATATGAACGTGCAAAGATCTAGCTATTTTAAAATTTATAAAGTGAAAAACATTATTTTACTATACTTAACAGTGCCGCCATCTTTTGTTTCAATTTAAAAACACAAAGATTTAAAATAAATTCACCATGTTGTCCCTCGTTATATCGCAAATTCGCTTATACAGTAATTCTTAGAATTGAAAAGGTAAATAGAGCTTTAAGTTTGTTTTATTCAACTAATTCTTTTTAATACTCTACTTATATATATTATATATATATATATATATATATATATATATATATATATTTATAATATATATATATATATATATAGATAGAGAGAGAAATATATATATAGAGAGAGGAGTACATATATAGGCCGTATCCCACTTTGGGGGGTGCCCCACAAGCATGGGCGATATCACCAAAATGCTAGAACTCAAGTTTCTGGAAAACATTGCTCTTCTTTTCGGGACTCTTCTGCTACCCCTCAAAAAAAGGTAAGGGTGTCAATCGGCGGCTTTATTTTAGGATATTGGGGGAAATAACACGTGATTAGAATACCTTACCGTTATTGGTTCTTGTAACTAACAATACTTCAAGACCGCTGAATTTGGATTTTCTAGCGTCCATTTTGCATCTTTGTTCATTTCGATCGTGCACTTGTGGTAATTTTTTATATACGATTTTCAAAGCATATTTTGAATAATAAAAGGTTTGAAATGTCGTTATTGAGGTTTTAATGTATTTAAGCTTGTTTTTGTACTATGAAATATTAGTAAATAAGTTGTATCCTCCAAATGGAATACCTAAATTTAGGTAAGTACAATATTTATTAAATTTCACATTTACATTTTTAAAACCTTTTTATTCAAATTGTATCTAATTTTAATACCAAAGTAGAAATATTTTAAAATATTATTTTTATAGTATATTAGACGGTTTTTTTAAATTATATTATTTCACCAATTATTAATAGTAACGTCAAGAGGACCTTTGCCTCCCTTGTATAAGAAAAATCAGTTATCCCCTCATTTTCTTTAGAATTTTAAATAATTTCTTTAAAATAATTATTCTGTTGTTTTCTTTTCGGTTTTAAGCTAAATTTCTAAAAGCAATTTGTAACGTACATTACTTTATAATTATTTGATAGTTTTAAAATAATTCCATTAGATAACAACTTTATTTTATAAATATAACTAAATATTTCATAAGAATAATTACCTAAATAAAATCAACTAATGCTTATATTTCGCTTAACTTGCACCTATTGCAAAAATTTCACACTGTTTAGAGTTTAATAAACAGTACAAAAGCACCTTTAAATACCTTTAAAACTCAAATTTAAATTTGTATTCGTCTTAACAAAATTTCCAAACTTTTTTTTGTTTGAAATATGCTTTGAAATTGGTATAAACTTAATATAAAAAATGAAGCACAAATTGTAAACATCATTTGGCGACAATTTGGGAATCACTCATACAAAAATAGAACCAAAAACATGGCGGCAGGGCCCCCATGAAATGGGATTTCTACCTATGTATGTATGTATGTATATATATATAATATATATATATATATAATATATATATATATATATATATATATATATATATATACTATATATATATATATATACCATACACATAATAGATTAAAAATCATACGTAAGAATTTATAATTGTATTCATGAAGCACCATGATGCTTTCGAAAACCTCCATACTATACAAAAATAAAATAAATAGGATGTATCAATGGAATGTATATAGAAAGAGAATCGGAATGATTGGAATTGGTATACTATAAAAGGTGAGGATGGAAATTGTGACCCCCACATTTCGGTTAAATGGCTATTTTAAACTGCTGAAACTTTCCCAGTATACCAGTTATTTTAAATTTCTAAAAAAGAAACGTGAGACTGAAAAATCCTATTCAGAAAATACTCAAAAATTAAATACAAGCAAGAAAGCGAAATTATTGATCTTCTCGCAAATATATTGGAAGTTATTTAAGCTTCAGATTCAATTGGGCCAAAAGTAAAAATTACCCTTTGTTTAATATAAGGATGCAAAATTGGCAAATGAGTTATTGCTTTCTAGTATTTTTTCATTGCATTTTTTTTTTTGGGGGGAGAGAGGGGGGTAATATTTGACTTTTTTGTAATATTTCTTATAGTTGTTTGTCGTGGGACTAAAGTTATTTTTGTAGAATTTTAACTGCACTCCGACTTCTAGAAGTTTGAGAACCAGTATAATAAAATATCTCGAAACGCAGCAATCTAGAATGATAACGTTTGTTTGTGGATATTTTATATATGTCTGTATCCCTTTTTGAACACACTCGGGGAAATAAGTTGTAGGATAGAAATTTAAGCATGTTGTTCTGATGCTGAATCATAGATTTTTGTACAATTTTGAATGTAATCAATCGATTGAAAAATGTACATTAGAACTGCAGTTTTTTCAAATTGGATGCCGTGTGCTTAAGCCAGGGGTGCCGTGGTAATAATAAATAAATATCGACTAAAAGTTGTGAAATCATTAAAGAAGTCATTGAGATACTTAAAAGTTAAGTTGCCTTTCCCTCGCCACTGCGCCACTATTGAAACATGCTAAGAAATTATTCAGGTATTTTTTCACGAGGTGAGATTAATTTCTCTACCTCCTTGGTCTTTAAACTCTGAGCAAAAGGTTTGAGAATCACTGCTTTATAATACCGTTGTTGTTTTTACTTATGTCCCTTAGACAAGCCAAGGACGTGTGAGCCATAGGCTACTCGAATTAAGGCATGGGGAGCGCCTTTCGTTTTTACGAAGAGCACCACTTTGAGGATGAAAGAATGACTTTTCAAAGTGGATCCTCGTAATCTAAAGCATGGGACCAAGTAGGAAGAACCCCAAACTTGGCTTGTGTCTCATCCAGAGGTATCGTTCGAGAACTTGGAGGACATTGTGAACATATTTTACGTGCCCCAATCACCCTTAAAGAGCATGGTGGATCTTAGGCCACTCGAGCCCCAAACCCACTACCCTTCATTTACGAGATCCACTGTATTTGCCGACTGAGCTACAGTGGATAGCTTTATGATACTGAGCCCTGTTATACATAGACGGTAAAGTTTGAGTTTGGAGGGAAGGTTGGGGATATTTTTGATGACTATCTGATTACTGCTCGATGATGTGACGCCAAATTTGCAATACATGTTGAAACCTCTCTTTATCGGCTAAACGTAGTTATGTTTGAGCTGGCCCAGACATGCATGATCACTACCTGTTTAATTGCACCCTCACAAGAGATTGTCATTTCAAGCACCTCAGACCAGACCTGGAGGGCGCCTGGGCTGATCAACTATAAAAGCAACAACTAAAACCTCTCAACCAAACTAAATGTTGTTGTTATTGTCTTGTGCCACTTGGTCAAACCAAGCACGATTAAGCCATACGCTACTCTGTATTAAGACAAAGGGGTGCTCCCTTTGTTTTAACGAGCACCTCAAGCGTGACAATATGACTTCTTACTCTAGTGGGTCCTCATAATTTTGAAGCAGGGACCAAGCAGAAGCACCATAGGCTTGACCTGCCTCCCCCAGAGGTATTGATTGAGAACTTGGAGGACATTGTGACCACGAACAAATTTTACTTGCCCCAGTCACCTTTAACGAACTCGACGAATCTTAGGTCGTTTCGGTCTCTGAACCCGCAATCATCCAGTTACGAAAGCGTTGTCTTTGCAGTCTGAGCTACCGTGACTCAACCAACTAAATAAACTTTTCGGTTGGCTAATGGGAAATGTGGAGAACCCTCAAGCCCCGTAACAGTGCTGAGTCCGGAGTGTTCCAATGTACTTGTATGTAAAGATTCCACTGTACTGAACTGCATATAAATTTTATTGCAAATATCTTATTCAGTTTCCATTTTTTAATGTATTTGTACTGCCCTATATTACAATGAGCTGGTGCGGATTAAACAAGATGGACGCTACCCAGGTACGCTACCAGATTACATACACAAGATAAGATAGACCGCCCTTAGGCCGTCGAAATCTCGGGAGCTTGCCATCTAATAATTTTACGAATGTGATTTTATTACACAACAGCTTTAGTAATGCACTTTTATTGCACAAAAATAACAAATTATCAACAAATTAAATGTTTGGTTTTCTCAATTTTTTGGCCGTGAATTCTTTTAAAACATCTAGAAATTCTTTGTTCATCAAGACGTATTCAATGACCATAAAAAAAGTTCAGTCTTTCTTGTGTCACTGAAGATCGATGACATTTTTTTAATAACTTTTACATTTGAAAAGCTTCGTTCATCCTTAGTGCTTGTTATTATCAGACATTTTTAATGCTGTCATAACATTGGAAAATGCACCAAGTTTCAAAACAATGATCGAAATGCTGGTACCGTTTCTTCATTTTTAAAAATCTTCTTTTTGTAATATGAAAGTACTTAAAATGAATCATTTCATCTGCAAATTCGAATTCAATGCCCTCAGGGAAATGTTCTATAAATTTTTGGGCAGCTTTTTTTTAATTTCTGTATCTTTACTTGATGTGAGATTCAACGAGGAACCTAAGTAGAAAAAATATTTTACTGTATACTTCCAAACGACGGGAAAGTTTTCCACATAAATTGTCTAATATAGGTAGATAAGTTTCAATTTTGAATTTTTCCCTTTCTTGAAGCACAACTTCGTCATTATTATATACAGTTTAATCTAATGTTGCGGTGGCCCTAAAATGCGTAGGGCCCATAGACAATTTCCTAATCTGTATAATGGGTAACTCGGCATTGCCGGGGACAATCAAAATATCTAAAACCTTTATACAGTTAGTACCGGCTATAGTCACCTGCTTATAAGGTCACCCCTCTTCTATGGTCAGTTTTCTAAAGCCCCGTCTAACTTAATAGAAAACATGTGTTAAAATGCACCGCTTATACAGTCATTTTATTTTTCTTGTTACCGTTTATATGATCAGTTTCATGTTTTCAACGAATTTCAGTTTTCTTTTTTTTTTTTTTTTTTTTGTTTTTTAAGAAGTCAGTGTGAATTCGGAGAGGAGCCGAATTAAAGCCTTTATTTTCCTCCCTTTCTTGTTTGTGTAGACATCACTGTCGTGTAGTCCTCGTTATATATTTAAGTATCAACCTGTGATCAAATGTATAGTGGGATTTATTTTAAATTGCGTTGTGTTAAATATTTGTTTTACTAAAATTTAACCACAGGTTCTGAGAAACTACAGACATTAATATGAAGAAAAAACTAACCGCTAAAATGATGGCAACTGGGACAAGCTTAATATAAAAAAAAGTAAATTTATTATAAAAATATTTATACATCTATTTACAAACAAAAAAGTAATAAGTCAATAAGTAAGCTTAGTCAATCTATTCAAATTACTTCTGACAAATTTTATATACACTTAGGAAAATTTTGTAAGTAGAGAGAGGACCTAATCTCGATTTCAAAATGTAATGCAAAAAAATGGGTACCTTTGTGGGTCTAAAGTGTTGGGCCCGAAACACTTCTGGTTGAAGGGTATGAGAGGGAATCTTTACATCATCCGTTGATCTGTTACAGACATCGTCAGGGGCTTTCTCCTGAGTCTCTGGGGTGCGGCCGTACTACTTTGTGCAGGAAACTTTCTCGCGGACTTGGCTGGAGTATCGAGCAACTTCCTTTTGGGACCTCCGAAACGAACTTCTCTTCTGGGACCTTCGAACCAAACTCTCTGGGTCCTTCTAATCCATCTCTCTGGGACCTTTCTTTTTTATATTTTTCATATTTTATTATCTCAAACTTAGTCCCCTCCTTCTTCTTGTCTTCCAATCGGGATAGTTGCCAGAAAGTCATTGGTCTCAGCAAACCCCGCCCTGAGACCACCAACGTGAACAACCTTATCCCCTCTAATTGGGCCCTGTCCCTTAGGGACTCATAAATACTCCACAAAGGTACATTCTTATTTAATGTCAAGTACGGAGACGGGATTCTAATCTGGGACTGGAATCAGAACCCCGCCCGAGACAACCGTAACTTGACTACAATATCCGTTTTATCGAAATTTATGGCCCTTGGTCTACCTACAAAGATGTGATGAGGTCAGATTTAGATCCCGAACATTTTACTTCTTTTATGAATGAAACAATTATATATCAGATCTAAATCGCCTCATCACAATCACCTCTTTCAGTTCTCTTGCCTCCTGACAAGAGATGGACATTTTTCTGTTTATTGGTTGAAGTTATCTCTCCCAGCTTAAATTGAAATTGAGACGAAACAAGTAAAGGAAAATTTTGTTGCATTTGGACCTTACGTCACGAATAAAAACTTTCATTGTTCAATTATGGCTTCGAAAAGAAAGAATTCATCAGTTGCTGTCAAAAATGAATAGATTCAAAAGTTTTAATAAAATTCTTAATCTTTTAAAAGGCTATTTTCGCCAAAGCAAATCCGATTCCCCGGGCGACATTAAACGACATTTTAACTGGCAAACTTTGGTCCTCAAGTGTTGAAATCGGTGATCAAGAAAGAAAACGTCAGCGCTTGTCACCTTATGCGAATGTGGATAAGGTTCTTCTGTTATGGATTAAAAATGCACGGTATATGCACAATAGGATTTTATTGTTCCGCATATATGGTCACCCCGCTTATATGGTCTGATTTCTCTGGACCGTTGAGCTGACCATATAACGGATACAAACTGTATTAAGGTAGATGGTCTTAGTCGGGGATGCCAATACATTTTGGCAGGATGTTTTTTTTTTTCCAACGCAGCAGGCGATACATACAATATCCTAACGCCTAAACAAGGCTGCTAACCTGTTACTCATTTAGCACACCCGGGAGGTACGTGTAGCTTTAGGTATGCTACGGAAGCGAGTAACATTACCCCCACTGGGTCTTCGTAATTTAGAAGCAGGGTACAAGCAGAAGACCCCCAGGCTTGGCCTGCCACTCCCAGAGGTATCATTTTGGCAGGATATAAAATTAAGATTGTTACACATCAAAACTTGCATGTTTTAAATGATATCTAAGCTACGGGGGAATGTACTCGTACTAGAAACTAGAAATGACAAAACTACGGTATAAAATTCCCCAAATTTTTATGTTTATATGATGATCCTGAATAAGAAAGAGAATCCTGAATAAGAAATCTTGTCCTAGGTAACCCTTATAAAACTTCTCCTCATAAAACGATAAAATCAATAGATTAAGCAATCAATTTTCTCAAAAAACCCTTAGTAATGAAAAATATAAGGAAAAAAATTTGTCGAATCTCGGGTTTCCATTAATCACGTTCTACAAAGAAATTACGTTCATTAGGTTTGGAAAATGACTCGAAATGAAATTAAACCAAATCTTTCCGATTTTTTATGAAGAACTTTTCGAAAGAATACGACTCAATGCTGCCCAAGAATGCTCTATTCTCTACAATTTACCTTAACACATTGCATGCGGGACACGTACTAGTACGTTTTCTGACGATTGATACTTGAGCGCGGGTCACGTACTAGTACGAGTTAGTGTAACAACATGGTTTATGTGTGGTACAAAAATAACGGTATATACAGGAAAACGAAGCTGAATGTTCTTGTCTACTGCATAGATTCTGGAAAAATTTAGACAAATAAAAACTAGTTTTTACATTATTAGTTTTATGATTGCTCTTTTCATTTTTTTATAATGTAAAAATGTTTATATATAACATAATTCGAAAATATCAAAACTATATATTACTATTTCTATTTGATTTTTCATATTTAAGATACTATTATAAATTTATCCACTAAAAATATATATTTTTTATTTGCAAAAATCTTATGGTTGTTATTATATATTTCTATTTATATATATATATATATATATATATATATATATATATATATATATATATATATATAGATAGATAGATAGATAGATAGATAGATAGATAGATTTCAATATAAAATACGAAAAGTTGGTTTAAAAGTTAAATAATTTTCGATCTATTGAGATTTAACTGAATAACTAAATATACTCGCAAAACGCCCGCTTCCGGTACAATTCCGCTGCGAAATGTACCCGCACACAATATATTAATGCTATCCAACGTATACCATGTTTGCTATCGTTTACGAGATTCGTGAGTAAAAAATTGAAATTTTCAGTCTGAAGCTCCAAAAACGAATTCGTATAGGACCCGATATTGGATGCTATGTTAACGTCGAAGCCAAGATTTAATCTCGCTATAAATCTTTCTTCCGTAGCTGTTAATGAATCTAAATATTGCTAAACACTGTTAAAGTAGATCACGCTAGGAAATTTATTTATATTACGATAAATAAGACAAACGGTCAAACTTTCGAAATTTTAAATTAATACATAGTATTCAGCCCTTCAGCTTCCCCTCCCCCCCCCAAAAAAAAAAATAATAAAAATAAATAAATATATTTTTTTAAATTTTTGTTTATTTCGTTGCTGAAGAATATACTTGATTTTTTTAATAAACCCTGCTTGCATATCAAACGTGCTTTCTCACTGGAAAGTACACATATCCCGTACAATAATAGACTTTTTAAACCAGTCAACAATGTTTCCTGGTGATCCCACCTCCAAACATTTATTTTTATGTATATTATATTCGTTACTGTAACCCGAATCAAAAGTAGTATTACAGATACCAGAAAAGTAATATCGTGGATAAAATGATTAAGTCAAATAATTACGATCAGTTGGTTTAAACCTGGGTTGGTTCGTTCCTGGGATGAATATTTTAACTATAATAAAACACAATTTTAACTTCATTTCAATTATGATCTCATAATGTAACATTTTTCAACCCTTTTCATAAATTACATATATTTCGATCACAATAAATTTTTAAAACCGTAAGGCTGAAAACCGAAGGTGATATTTAAAAAATATACATAAATAGATCAGTATTATTTTAAAACAGTTACCAAATTTAGATGCTAGCATATAAATCTATGTTTTCAACTAGAGCACCCCCCCCTCCAGTGGGCGCTGAAGTCTTTCAGGGTGACGGTAGCTTGATCAAAGGTGTTCAAAGGTAGGTTATGTCAATCAAGGGGAGTAACCAGTAGCCATGTCTATAAAAATCTACTTATCTTTAAAACTCATCAATAAATCCAACGAATTCCGCCATGTCAACCAGAATCAACCACCCAGAATGAACCAACCATGGTGGTATGATCTCGTTATTTGTGGGATTCGAACCCACGAACTCCGCTACCGAAGGCCAAAAAAAAAAGCACCCTATCCAATCGGCCATCGTTCGGCCAACGGTTATATACTAATGGTCTTTTTAATTAAATTCTACTTTGGAATTTTTAATAGATAAACAGACAAAATAGATATAGATAACATGTAACAATAATTCAATATTTAGTATAATTAACTTTTATGGAAAAGGGGGTGTTCGAATATTTAGTCTAGAAATGGTTGAGAACCACTGATATAAATGTTGTTCGATGCTCACTTAAGTATATTTTCATCTGACTTAACTGTATAAAATATTTTAAAAATCTATATTGTAAAAAGCAGTTAAAGGACTTTTCTTTTTTTCAATCTACAGGTGTTCTTTGCGAATTTATGAGATAAAAATTTCCAGTGACAATACTACACACAAGTTGAAAATATATTAAATACAATATCAGGATAACAATTTTTTTTTTTACTAATTAGAATGACTCATATTTACGTGGTAAGTTAATTTACCTCGTAATTTATTTCCTCGTGAAAACGTTTCCTGTTTTGTTTTAACATGTCTAGATCTTTAAAAAATAAGAAACGCAAAAATAAAGTAATTCTAATTTTCGCGTGTTAGTATATACATCAAAAGCTCTACATTCAGATAATGGTTTGGTTTGGAGAGCTACTGTCTACTTTTTTGCAACACGAGGGTTAATGATACCGGGACCTACAGCTTAAAGCCGATTCCGAACGGCTACGAACATCCATGCCACAGCGGAATTCCAACCCACGAACTCTGGTATTGAAGGCCAACACCCTAACCAATCGGCCATCGTTTGGTCCAGATAATGGAATATTAAAACAATTTCGCGACTTCCGGATATCTGTATAAGTACGTAAAAAAGGCAGCGTTGTTTTAAATACAGAAGGTTGTGGGCTCACTTTATGGTTTGGAGCGCTACAGTCTACTGTTTTGCACCACGATGGCTAATGAGGTCGCGACCTATTGCCTAACCAGCGGGATTCGAACTCCGGTACCGAATACCAGCGTTCTAACATTCGGCCATCGTTCGGTTAGCCCTTTATGGAAACGGTTTTGATAATTAAGTTTTAAGCATAAATGCCGCATTTTTTGCTGCGATTTGCTTCTATCTGATAGACATCTTTTTGACAATAGCTCTAGCTTGCATTTTCATAAAAGTAAACTTTTTCTCTGTACTGGCCTGTCAATTTTATCCATTCTTCTTGGACCGTCTTCTAAATTCCGTTCTAGAAATATATTATAATCCTTTTTAAAATCAAATCTCTTGTTAAAGAATCTGCAAAATGTTCAAGTCTAAGAGTGGCTTAATCTTTTAAAGCCAATTCTATCAATCTGACAGAGCTTTATTTCTTCTTTTATGCGTCCGAGGTAGAAATACACTATACACATAAAGGTGTAATTTAGAAAGTTATTGTAATTTTTTTTTGTTTTGTTTTTTTACAAGGGGGTGGATTAACTTGGAAGATACAGCTTAAAGCCTATTTCGAATATAATCCATATCAGTAACGGAACTCTGGTACAGAAAGAACTGCTCTACCGATTTGGTTATCGTCTAGCACTGTAGAAATGAAAGGCACATTGTGACCTAGCCCAGAGGTCAGGAGAGATAAGAGTCACATTGGAAATGTAACTAGATAAACGAAGGTATCAGAGAGCTATATATATATATATATATATATATATATATATATATAAAATATATACACAAATATATATGCATATGTGTACATATGTGTGTGTGTGTATATATATGTATATATATATATATGTTATTATATATATGTATATATATACATATATATACATATAATATACAATACATATATATATACATATATATACATATATATATATACATATATAATACATATATATATATATACATATATATATACAATATATATACATATATATATATACATATATATACATATAACATATATATACATATATATACATAATATACATATATATATCATATATATATATATACATATATATAATACATATATATATACACAACAATATATATATATACATATATATACATATATATAAATATACATATATATATACATATATATATATACATATATATATACATATATAATATACATATATATATAATATATATATATATATATATACATATATATATATATATATATATATATATATATATATATATATATATATATTTATATATATACATATATATATATATATATATATATAAAAATATATATATACATATATATACATATATATATAGATATATATACAATATTATAAATATATATATATATATATATAAATATATATATATAATATTATATATATATATATATATATATATATATATATATAATAAAATATATTAAAATTATTACACCTAAAATACCCTATATAATAACAGCCTAAGTTATCTGTCCGTCTGTACTCGAATTTATGAAGTGTTTGGACCTGGAATGAATAGATGCATCCAGATTGGATTCTCGAGGAGTTAGGATTAGCAAATTTGAAAGCGAGTAAAATGTATCTTCTATCTATCCAATTCTAAGATAAATTAGTATAAATATGCTTTATATCACTGCGAAAAATACTGTAGTCTTTAAATTACTACCCTACTGTAGTCTTTAAACCTCATTTAATCATTTCTTATTTTAAATTTTTTAAATATCGTCTGCATTATTTTCATACGTTTTATCACTGAACTTAGGTATTACGTAATTTTTTGGCTTAAATAATAGATGAGGTACATAAGTGATAATTTTAAATTTAATCATCGATTAATTTTTGTTGCAATGAAAATTTTATTACCGGTATTAAAAAAAAATTCTATCTACCTCCAGGGTGTAGTGAAAATGATAGTTTCATTCCTTTACTTCCATTAATTACTGTGTCAAAAAAATTTGGAAGAACTTAACGATAATTTCGACTTAGCTAAGTAATCTTTGAATTACCTTTCTAAAGGAATGCAACGTGATTCTAAACTGAATTCACAATATCGGGAGACTTTAGAGGAGTTAGTATGAAGATAAACAAATTATTGAGCGTGTACCAGATATTTCTCAGCCAAAAAACAAACCACTTTTTTACCTGCCTCACAGTTTACTTTACAATTCTGGAAAATTAAAAATTTTTACTGATCCCGTCATATGACGAGCTATATACTAGTATTTATCTAAAATTCTCATTTTCCCCTTCTCATTCTTTAATACCTAATTTCGCAGCTATGAAATGTCAGATTTAAAGGAATGTTCACCGACTTAAATTTTTTTTACCAGTCTCCAAAACTAATGCTAGGATAAATGATAATTTTCTGTTCACTGGTTACAGTTTCTAGCTGTCCTAGGAGGTAATTCCACTCTTCTAATGTCTAAATCTTTTCATATGTGGTTTTCGAACTAACTTAAAGGATCAAAGTTCATTCTGGACTTCCAATAACGTTGAGTAAGTTGTGATGGTTTCTTGGGGAAAAAGTTCGCGTCCTTGCTCGCTGTTCGCTTCGAAACTGACAGAAGTGTGTAATCGTGAGCATTTGATGCATAGCTCTTGTCTTGTACGTTTTTTCATTTATAGTTCCTTTTTAGTCTCAATACAGTTAAATTCCCCAACATTGGACTTAGCTTTCTATTTTAATGGAGCCACGACTATAAATCAATTAGCTTCTCTAAGTGCTCAGTAAGCCAGGCAATGTAAACAACAGGGACTCATTTTCCATTTTAATTGGCGAAAATAATATCGCCCGGTTACACACATATATGTATATATATATATATATATATATATATATATATATATATATATATATATATATATATATGTATATATATATATGTATATGTATATATATATATATATATATGTATATACAGTATATATAGTATATATATATATATATATATATATAGTATATATATATATATATATATATATATATATATATGTATATACAGTATATATAGTATATATATATACAGTATATATACGAATATATATATATATATATATATATATATATATATATATATATATATATATATATATATGTGTGTGTGTGTGTGTGTGTGTGTGTGTGTAATAAGACAGACTTCACGATGGGAGGTTGCAGTCATGGTCCATAAAAATGACACCGTTTTAGTTAAAGATCTTTATTAACAGATCGTTGGAGAATGGGTTCCCACTTCATTTTAGGGACAGGACATACTGTGGGGATAATTAGCATGAAGTTAGAAGTAAAAGGCCCTTAACACATGGGTCAACATCTCAGTCGAAATCTGTGGGAAAATCTGCCTCCGATAGCAATTTCGTTTGAAATTTAAATCCGCTAGGAAAACAAAATAAATTAATTTGTATTAATTTATTAAAAAGGGAAATGAAATTTTGAATAAGAAAAGTGCCCTGAGAATTTTCTCGGGGTGTTTTAGGGGTTTTATACAAAATGCCTACATTCTTTCCCGATCTAGTTTACTTTTCCTCACACACACACACACACACACACACACACACACACACATATATATATATATATATATATATATATATATATATATACAGCAAGTGATATGGTACATAGAAGCAGAATTCTGAAGAATTGCAAACACCTATGCAAAAATCCGCTTGCACGTCGTGAGTATATAATGACACACTATAATTATTATATATCTCGAAAAATAAAGCTCGAATAGGATAGTTTAAGAGAGGGAAGAACAATAAAAGTAAATAGAGTGTGCAAACAATCATCGGAGAAAAGAAAGGTTTGCATTTATTTTACAATGTAGATAGCATATTTACAGTCAATTTTATTTCTAAGTATTGTTTGATAACATATCTTTAAAATAAAAACTTTTATAATACGTGTATCACTACAAAAGAAAAATACGAAATACTATCCAAATACCTTTTACATTTTACATCTATATTTTCTTTCAACTGTGTTTGATATTATTTAAAGGAAAATTCCAGCTTTTAACTACAGCAAAATCCTTTTTTTTTCACCATGAAATGACATTATAATCAAAGTTGTGCAGTGCGTATATGTATGCAAGTGGCCAGATATGTAGGGCAGCCAAGGGAATAAAAAATATTAAAATATGGTTTATAAAGTTTTTTTGTAATGTTCTGTTTATATTTAGATTTTTCTCTTCAAATTAATATTAAATTTATATCTGCATTTAGGTATTTTTGGAGAAGACCGAGATTTTAGCAATTAATAGCAATGCCCTTGAATAAGACGTTGTAAAATTCTGAACTTTTACAAGATATTACTTTAATGTACAGCGAGTAAAATTTAAAATATTTTAGACGGTATGTGACATGATTTTATTTTCAAATGATTTGTTTGCATTTGTGAAATGATTAAGTTATTTCAAAGATTATCGACTGTTTTTTTGTTTTGTAAGGAAATGTAAAAGGATTTTTCTAAACTGATATGATAAAAACATATTTGATAATGACAACGTACCAATACGGGTTTAGATTATTTAAAAACAAAAGTTAAACTGCGTGAGAATGTTAGAATTATCAGATTTTACAAATTAACTGACAAAGAGTGCAAAAAGAGTGTAGTTCTAATTTTCTAGGCACATTTTGTCACTTCTGAGAGCATATTAGGCCGAATGCTTAGGGCGCTGATCTTCGGTATTGGAGTTCGTTGGTTCGAATCCCACTGTGACATAGATATTCATACCCATTCGGTATCTGCTTTAAACAGTAGGTCCAGGTCTCAGTTGCTCTCGATTTGAAAAAAAAAAATAGACCGTAGCAAATTAAACCAAACCTAACCTAATCTCATAGCATAAACCCGTTGCCTTTGTAAATACTCTCTTCCCCCCCATATATATATATATATATATATATATATATATTCGTAATCGAAGCAGTCATATAGTAAAGGTGTAATCCATGGATGGGGAACAGGAGGTTTTAATAAAAACTATCACTTATATCAATACTCAATTATACAGATTAAAACAATAAAAAAGCTAATAATATTATATAAAGAATGGAATTATATAAAGAATTATGTCAAGAGTATATAGAATTATATAAAGAATTATATGAATGTTAGATTCAGGGAATACTGGTGATAACAACCTATTATATATTTTCTATTGTATCTATAATAATTTATGAAGAGGAAAGATGTTTTATGTTTGCCCGGTGTAACATCCCCTATATAATAATAGCCCAAGTTATCTGTACGTCTGTCCTCCAATTTATGAAGCGGTTGGACCTGGAATGGATAGAGGCATCCATTCAAACCGTATAAAGTTTATCTTCTCCTAAACTATCGATCCGATTCTAAAATAAATTTGTATAAATATGCTTCATATCGCAGCAAAAAATACTGTCGTCTTTAAAACGTTCGAAATCTAACCCTTCCCTCCTTTTCGAGAGTTTAATGCCATTATTTTAAGCCCTATTTTCCCCGGTTAAGAGCGGGAGATTAAATTTATCACTTAATAAAAAGGTAAAAATAACAATCTTTTCTAGCATTGTGACGTCATTCCTTTAAGCATCTCATTTAATCATTTCATATTTTAAACTATTTAAATATCGTCTACACTATTTTAATATTTATCACTGAACTTAGATATTACGTAAATGATTTTCTTTTATATTTGGCTTAAATAATAATTAGGTACATAGTGATAATTTTAAATTGAATCATCGATTATTTTTTGTTGCAATGAAACTTTTACCACCGGTATTAACAACTAATTCTTTTCATATAAGTCTTTGAGTCTATTTCACGGCCTAATAAATATCTAACTTTTAATTTATATATATTTCGAAATTAAGAAGTTTGTTCTTTTGTGTGTTTGTTTATTATACGTAACCACACGGTTTAACTAAATGAATTCAATGTGATTCTAAACTGCATTACAGTATCGGGAGACTCTAGAGGAGTATGACGATAAATAATTGAGAGTGATCCAGATAGTTCTCAGCCAAAAAATAAACCATTTTTACCTGCCTCATTAGGTACTTAACAGTTCTGGAATATTAAAAATTTTAACAATGATTTTAATTTATTTGATTTAAATATGTAGTAGTTTATTAAAAATAATTAATGTATAAAAGTTACTACCCTTATGTACGTATAAATAATTTTACATCGCAACATTTTAAGTTAAATAATAAATAAATGAATTAGTGGTTATTTTATTGCTTCTATATAAAGCAACAAATTGATAAAACTGTACAAAAAATTTTAATTTCACTTAAGTCGGATTTATAGGTATATCAACTTATGTGGCCTCTTCTATTAGTCCTTAATTTAAGTGTAGTCTTTAATGTTAGAAAGGTTCCTGACCTTTGGTCTATGCACCAGGTTATGATATTAATCCCCTATATAATAATAGCCTAAGGTGTCTGTCGGCACATTTTTGAAGCGGTTGTACCTGGAACGGATACAGGCATCCATATTGAATTTTTTATGAGTTAGGGTTAGCAAAATTCAAAGCGAGTTCAAAATCTCCCTTTTTTAGCGTTTAATGCTATTATTTCAAGCCTTATTCTCCCCCCGTTAAAAGCAGGCGATTAAATTTATCATTTTCGATACCATTCATATATACCACCAAATAATCACTGTCCCGTTTGGGTTTCGAAATCAGAAGTGTGATACTGAAGAATGTTCTCAATGGCGTTAATTAATTGCTCAAAACAGACGCCCTTTTAATATAAAACACTTTTTATTATATTTACGTATGCGAGATCTTTAAATGCACAGAAAATATCACATAGAAGAATTTATGGCGTAAATAATATTAACATATTAAAGCACAAAAGCAACTCAAGAGCCATTTTTCTCGTATACGAAAGAACAGCCATGTTTTCACTAAACAAAATCGTTCGTTGCCACTCGCAACTTACAGAGAAAAAATAAAATAAAAAAGATAATATGTGGGTAGAACATCAATTTTAACAGACGATTTGACATTCTCCCACCTAAGTTAACTTTTATCTTAAAATTTAACTTACAACTAACTACACAACAATAACAATAACATAATAGTAACAGTTCACAAGTCTAGTCCCCTATATAATAATAGCCTAAGTTATCTGTCCGTCTGTCCACGAATTTTTGAAGCGGTTGGACCTGGAATGGAAATAGGCTCCATATTGAATTCTTAATGAGTTAGGGTTAGCAAAATTTAAAGCGAGTAAAGTTTATTTTCTCCTTAACTATCGATCTGATTCTAAAATAAATTGGTATAAATAAGCTTCATATCACAGCAAAAATATTGAAATTCACTCCTTCCCCCTTTTCGAGAGTTTAATGCGATTATTTCAAGCCCCATTTTCCCCCGATTAAGAGCAGGCGATTAAATTTATCAATTTATTATAGAATAAATAGATAAAAAAAACATTTTTCTATCATTATGACGTCATTCCTTTAACCATCTCATTTAATCATTTCTTATTTTAAATTATTTAAATATCGTCTGCATTATTTTCACACGTTTTATCACTGACCTTATATATTACGTAATTAATTTTTTTTTATATTTCTCTTAAATAATAGATTAGGTACGTATGTGATAATTTAAAATTCAATCAACGATTATTTTTTGCTGCAAGATAATTCTCAGCCAAAAAAAAAACCCCATTTTTTTTTTACCTGCCTCATAGGGTAGTTTACAATTCTGGAAAATTAAAAATTTTACTGATCCCGTCATATGACGGGCTATATGCTAGTCTACTAAGAATCAGTAATGATAGGTTGGTATGGAGCGCTACAGCCTACTTTTTTTGTTACGAGAGGACTAATGAGACCACATAGTAATGATAGGAGGCAGCCTGATAAGTCGCATGCAGGCGATTAAAGCCCCATAAAAGGATCCTTAGCAGTGCCGGATTACCCATTAGGCAAAGTAGTCAATTGCCTATGGGGCCCCACGTTTTTTAGGGGTTCCACAACATTAGATTAAACTATATAATTAATTCAAATTCGCAAATGAAATGGTTTATTATAAGTACTTCATATTACGAATAGCAGATTTTAAAAATAAAGAGACGGTACCAGAATCGCTATCATGCAAACTTATTTTCGAAAACTTAGTGCAATCAACGTTTCCCAATGTTATGACAGCATTAAAAATACATAGGTGTCTCATGATAAACGCTACCGGTGAACGAAGCTTCTCATAGTTAAAAGTGCTAAAAACTGTTATCCCACAAGGACATGGATGTTCGTAGCCGTTCGGAATCCGCTTTAAGCAATAGGTCCCGGTCTCATTAGCCCTTGTGTTGCAAAAAGTAGACCGTATATGTATAGATATACATATATATATATATATATATATATATATATATATATATATATATACATATATATATATATATATTTCTATATAAACTACCTATATATATCCATTATAATTTACATATATACATATATATATATATATATATATATATATACATACGTGTATATATATATATATATACATACGTATATATATATATATATATATATATATATACATGTACATACGTGTATATATATATGCATATACATACGTGTATATATATATACATATACATACATATACATACATAGACATACATATACATACGTATATATATATATATATATATATATTTATATATATATATACATACATGTACATACGTATATAATATACATATACATACGTATATATATATATATATATATATATATATATACGTATATATATATAACTATGTATGTATATACACACATACACACACATTCATCACATATATATATATAAATATATATATATATATATACATATATATATATATATGTACATATATATCATATAATATATATACATATATATGTACATATATACATAAATATATATATGTATAACATACATATATTACATATATATGCACATATACATATATGTATATGTATATATGTATATATGTATATATGTATGTATATACATGCATATATATATATACATACATATATATATATATATATTTATATATACATATATATATATATATAATATATATATATATATATATACTATATATATATATATATATATATATATATATATATAAATACGTAGTCGATTACAGGGAGCAGTCATATAGTAAGGGTGTAAACCATGGGTGGGGAACAGGAGGTCCAAAACCAAAAGCAAAAGCTAAAAAACTGTCATCGATCTTAAATGACACAAGAAAGAGTGAACTCACTTGCTATTACCGCCAATGAATAAGACGTTTTGAAGAATATTGAATTCCGAGATGTTCTAAAAGAATTCAGGGGTAAAAAGTTAAGAAAACCAAATAGTTACTTATTTTTATTATTTTTTTTATATTTAATATATAATTATCGTTTATTTATACTTTGTATTAATTTGTTATTTCTTGCGCAATAAAATTACATTCCTAAAGCTGTTGTGTAGTAAAATTATATTTGTAAAATTATTAAGTGACAGGGTCCCTAGATCTCAAATGCCTAAGGGCCTCCACTTCGTTTAATCCGGCATTGGTCCTTACTACAAACTACATAAAAAGTAATACTTATCTACATGAAATACTAA
Source organism: Pardosa pseudoannulata (assembly GCA_032207245.1). NCBI lineage: Eukaryota > Metazoa > Arthropoda > Arachnida > Araneae > Lycosidae > Pardosa > Pardosa pseudoannulata. Next base: position 44,115,777 of record CM063498.1, read on the forward strand.
CTTCCTGGTAGATTAAGGAACACACAATGATAATGCAGGTTACGATTCAAAGCACTTGAACCCCTTAACAGGGGCTACTATAGTTGGTCGCATCTGGTTTGCCCGTAGACCGTTCGGCATCGATAATCCTCCTTGTTTTGATTTGTCTGTATTTTTAATTAATTAAAAGAGAGTCTTTAGTATTAGAATGTTTTAATAGAGAGCACAGCTTGTGCATGTCATTGCAAAGCTTTCTAACTAGGTTTAACTATACTTACCGGAGGTCGAAAATATATTTCGCATTCTTTATTCTTGATATTTTTCGTTATACGATTTTCTAGTTATGAATTCGAAACGTCTTAGTCATGGATGATATTATAGATGACAATACTTTATTGATAGATGCTTCTAATACAAATTCAGAACTGTCTTTTAATGTCCTGGTTTATTCTTCAGATGACACGTCTAGTAAACTCAGCTCCAATGAAGAATGAATTTCTACTAGACATTTTATAAAAATTGATGTGAAACGCTCACCTCCTCTGTGCCCCCAGTTTTAATTTTACCGGTATGGCAGCCATACATATACATGTGGATGACACTTCTGATGAACTGACAGACTTCATTTTTATTCTCTGTGATATCAAAAAGCCAACGTTTAAAAGGCATTTAGGTAACAAAGTGATAAAATAAAAATATGCTTAAACTCATTATTTATCAAAATTTAACTGAGGAACTGACAGACTTCATTTTTATACTTTGTGATATCAAAGAAAAAAAAAGGCAGCATTTAAAAGCTTTTGGGTAACAAAGTGATAAAATAAAAATATGCTTAAACTCATTATTTATGAAAATTTAACAGAGGAACTGATAGACTTCATTTTTATACTTTGTGATATCAAAAAGCCAACATTTAAAGGCATTTGGGTAACAAAGTGATAAAATAAAAATATGCTTTAACTCATTATTTATCAAAATTTAACTGAGGAACTGACAGACTTCATTTTTATACTTTGTGATATCAAAGAAAAAAAAAAGAAGCCAGCATTTAAAGGCTTTTGGGTAACAAAGTGATAAAATAAAAATATGCTTAAACTCATTATTTATCAAAATTTAACTAAGGAACTGACAGACTTCATTTTTATACTCTGTGATATCAAAAAAAGTCAAGATTTAAAGGCTTTTGGGTAACAAAGTGATTAAATAAAAATATGCTTAAACTCATTATTTATCAAAATTTAACTGAGGAACTGACAGACTTCATTTTTATACTCTGTGATATCAAAAAAGTCAACATTTAAAGGCTTTTGGGTAACAAAGTGATAAAAAAAAAAAATTCTTAAACTCATTATTTATCAAATTTTAACTGAGGAACTGACAGATTTCATTTTTATATACTCTGTGATATCAAATTCTTTTGGGTAACAAAGTGATAAAATAAAAATATGCTTAAACTCATTATTTATCAAAATTTAACTGAGGAACTTATAGACTTCATTTTTATACTTTGTGATATCAAAGAAAAAAAAAAGAGCCAGCATTTAAAGGCTTTTGGATAACAAAGTGATAAAATAAAAATATGCTTAAACTCATTATTTATCAAAATTTAACTGAGACTTCATTTTTATAATCTCTGAACCAAAAAAAACCAACAATGATAGACTTCATTTTTAAACTATACTCTGAGGAACTGACAGAATACTAATTCATTTTTATATACTCTGTGATATAAAAAAGCCAACATTTAAAGGCTTTTGGGTAACAAAGTGATAAAATAAAAATATGCTTAAACTCATTATTTATCAAAATTTAACTGAGGAACTGACAGACTACGTTTTTATACTTTGTGATATCAAAAAAGCCAACATTTAAAGGCTTTTGGGTAACAAAGTGATAAAATAAAAATATGCTTAAACTCATTATTTATCAAAATTTAACAGAGGAACTGATAGACTTCATTTTTATACTCTGTGATACCAAAAAAAACCAACATTTAAAGGCTTTTGAGTAACAAAGTGATAAAATAAAAATATGCTTAAACTCATTATTTATCAAAATCTAACTGAGGAACTGACAGACTTCATTTTTATATACTCTGTGATATAAAAAAAGCCAACATTTAAAGGCTTTTGGGTAACAAAGTGATAAAATAAAAATATGCTTAAACTCATTATTTATCAAAATTTAACTGAGGAACTGACAGGCTCTGTGACATAAAAAAGCCAACATTTAAAGGCTTTAGGTAACAAAGTGATAAAATAAAAATATGTTTAAACTCATTATTTATCAAAATTTAAATAAAATATTTTGCTTTCTTTTCATATTAAGTTAGGACTTTAATTATATGTAACAAAATATTAATTTATTTTAAAATATTTTTAGTAAAAAATTGACCAGTTAAGGAGTTAGTATCACCAAGCATATATAAACGACACTGTACATTATGATCCACGTTTCAAAAAGAGCGCTCGACTGGTCTTGTTTTTTCTTTTTCCTCTTCACTCGCACACGCTGTCTGTATCTTTCCTCTTCCCCACACTCTGCGCACGTGATCGAGAGATCTCCGAATCCAATCCTCACTGCTCCTCGTAACTGGTAGCGCTCCACGCGGCAAAATTTCGTTCTCCCGAGTCAAGAAAGGACGAACACAGCAAGGTCATTACAGCGTTCGCCCTCTCTCCGGTGAAGAGACAAGATCGGCTCTCGATTCAGGTATTATATTAAAGCGCCGGAGTTGGACTTGTATTTTAACGTACAACAGCTGAAATAAATTCACAAGGTAAATGAACAATCTTATCTTCTGGTACTACGCCCTCTTGCTTGTTATTAACTCCATGTCCCCGATGACAGATAACAGTTTACTAACATTTCCGTAAAATCAAATGATACGTTATGTATAATATCCTCTTCTGTCAAATTTAGTGGTTATTTTTGGAGCAGACCGGGATCCCACCAATTAAAAGCAATGCCCTTGAATAAGACACTGTAAAATTCTGAACTTTAACAATGATATTACTTTAATTTACTGTGATTTTAATTTTGAATATTTATAGCCGGTGTGTGATGTAATTTTATTTTTAAATGATTTGTGTGCATTTCGTTGACTGACAGATTAAAATGATTAAGTTACACGGAAGATTAAAAACTATTTTATGTTTTGTAATGTTAAATCTTTAAGTTATATTGTATATCATCGTGCTGTGTTTAAAACAACCGAATCGTCACAGCAGTTCTTTATCTTTTTTAATACGTCTATTTACATTAAATATATGCTTATTATAAAGTTAAAAATTTATATTTAACTGTGCTTTCTCATATTTTCGTTTACGCCTGAATAAACGTTAAGCCAATTTTTTAAAATATTTGCTTGACACACTTTGCCGCATCTCTACCTGTTGCAAGTTTTACCTGTCTCGTTGCAGAAAAATTGCCAACTCTGAGAATAGAAGCGAGGAATGAATCTAGTACTGTGTTTGCATCGCTATTAATGATCAGAATTGTTGGTTTCCACATTCATTTCATAAATATAAACTAAATATGAGCAGGAATATTTGATGGATATTTATCGTCTGTTTTCGGAAGTTGTCACAGCGGAAATTAATTTTAAAAACTCTTATTATCAAACTATAATAGTTTTGATCTATTTAAGCTCTTAAATGCTTTATTCTAGAGATAATATTATTTTCTTATCTTCTCGAATTTTATATGTTCCTATAAAGACTGGAAAAAATTTGTTTAGTTGCATTTATAATTCAGAAAATGAAATACGTTAAATTTATTTATGTAAGTCTAGTAAGTTTAAAAAAATAAGTTTATATTGTTTATTTTCCGACTTACATAAAATACCAAAATAAATTAACGAAGGTTGAGAAAATGAAAGGTAGCAAGGAAATAGTACAATAAAGTTATACAAACAAGTTTTAGATACAAACCCCCTATGGCAGTCATTTCTTTTATATAAATTAACAAACTTTTGGTTTAAAGAAAACTTGGTGTAAACTTTTAACCAAAAAAATTATATCCGGTTGCTTAAGGTTTCTGATGCTGTATAAGAAATAGAAATGATGTATAATCATTTTAACGGATTAAAGATCACTTGATTTATATTAAAAAAAAAATTAGGTTCCACCGACCTCTTCTGGATGTGTTTAAAAGCATTAAAAGTGAGATTTATAGATCATAAAATTTATTTTACAATCTCAATTGATATCCAACTATAATTATATACCGGATGTCGTGTCTGCTTTTGATAAAGGATTTAATTGCAGAGATAAAAAATTGCCTAATATTATTTAACGCAAATTTCTAAGTAAAGGCTTTATCACACATTCACAAGTACGTGTTGGAAAAGTAACAGATTCAGTTTGATTCCTTTTCCGGATGAAAAATATGTGGATTTCTTGCATTACAGCGAAAAACTTTCAATTTTATTTGAGTCAAGCTTAAAGTGTAATAAGGCTTTAATGGTTTTAAAACTTTCGCTATAACACGAGAAATTCTCGTACTCTTAAACAGGAAATGGAATTCTAAATTGAATCTGTTGCCTTTTCGACACGTACATGTTGACGTGTGGATAAGACCCTAAGAATGCTAGGTCTGTTAAGATTTAACAATCTAGATTACGTAAATTACTAAAGTATTAAAAAATTTACTTTAACATTTTATTAATTATTTTTCTCTTCTTGAGAATAAGAAACAGACTCCAGTAGGTAATCATTTCAAAACATTTTATTTACCAAATAAATTATATACGTTTTAATTTTGACAAAATTCCCTTTCTTTCCAAAAATAAAATTCAAGACATTGGTACAAGAGAATTACAAAAATGCATTTTTAAATATCATTGGATTTAAGGACTTTATACTCATTAAAATCCCATTTGAATTTTCAGTTCTTAACCTCAAGTACAAGGCAGATTAATTCAGTCGTAAATAAAATTCTAATTAGAAACTTTTTACGTTCCTAATTAGTTAGAATTTTATTTTGCTACTGCGAAATGAGTCTCGGTATTTATTCCATAGTATTTGAATTATTTGTCATTGAATAAATACTTGTTTTTATACACCAACTTTTTGTTCTGTAAGCAAATTATATAGGCATACAATGGTAATCGAGTTGTTTAATTTTATTAGGCAATTTCAACTGGTTTTCTAAGCGAGTTAAATGTCGATTTTATAAAGAAATACTATTCTCTGGCTAAATTATTCCACATAGTATGACTAAACAAATTTTTAATCTTTTTCAATACTAAAATTTCTGCAGATGAGATCAGTGCATTTATTTGCTATCCCAAGATCAAGAATATAATATGTCACAAATTCCTTTTCCTCAGTGACAATGTACGTACGAGGACGTAGCCAGAATTTAGTTTTGGAGGATTCAAACTGGGACCTGTCTAGGACCTATTTGATCCTCCTCCGTAACTACGATCCTGTTACGTACAGACTATTTCAGTTGAAAAGGTCTATTCTACATGTTCAAATTTTTTTAAATCTAATTTCTATATTTAAGAGGGTGGAAAATTAAAATTGTCTCCTATGTTATTATGGAAGCATCACTATCGAAAAAAATAACACTCTACAATATTCATAGTATAACACTATAGTGTTCATAGTATTCATGGTATAACACTAGTGTTCATAGTATTCATGGTAAAACACTATAGTGTTCATAGTATTCATGGTATAACACTAGTGTTCATAGTATTCATGGTAAAACACTATAGTGTTCACAGTATTCATGGTAAAACACTATAGTGTTTGTTCACAGTATTCATGGTAAAACACTATAGTGTTTGTTCACAGTATTCATGGTAAAACACTATAGTGTTCATAGTATTCATGGTAAAACACTATAGTGTTCACAGTATTCATGGTAAAACACTATAGTGTTTGTTCACAGTATTCATGGTAAAACACTATAGTGTTTGTTCACAGTATTCATGGTAAAACACTATAGTGTTTGTTCACAGTATTCATTCTATAACACTATAGTGTTCATAGTATTCATTCTATAACACTATAGTGTTCATAGTATTCATTCTATAACACTATAGTGTTCATAGTATTCATTCTATAACACTATAGTGTTCATAGTATAACCCTGTAATAAACTATTCACATTCAAGTATTTAAAACATCTAAAGAACTCTTATCTACTATTTAAATTTATGGTGTGCTATAATAAGTAAAAAATTTCCATGAAACTTCTATACACTGAAATTTGATACTGGTAGAGACTAAGGAAATAGAACTTTTTTTTTTTTTTTTTAATAGCAATGCCGAATGATGGAAGGAATAGAGCATCGCTCTTTGGTAGAGTTCGTAAGTTCGAATCCTACTGTTGACACGGCTGTCAGTATCCTTTCCGAATTTAAGCAGTAGCGCCTGGTCTCGTTATCCGTCTTTCCAAACCGAAGATAATAGTAGTTATTAAAAACAAAGTATCTCAACCTCCATACTCACACGTTGTCATGATTTACTATTAACTGCTCTGAAGTCGTGAAATTTTTTCCATAACTTATATAAATTTTAATTTAAATTATAAGATCTTTCTGCCACCCATTTCATTTTTTCCATGCAAGATATGTTGTACGTATGTAGAGAACAGAAAATCTGAACCAGAGAGTTGTCCCTGGTGACCAATTACACCCCATTCATCATTGCTTAATCTTATTTAGATTACATCTCTTCCTGTGAAGAAATGAAAATGGGCTTCGCAATCTACTGCTAATGTTAAAAAAGATCTAATAATAATAATGCATCACTGTTTACCTTACCTTTTCACCTTTTCTTGTGTGAGCTTGTATTTGCATGGATTTGTACTTCCATATGTATGTTAAATGCTCCTACAACGAAGTTTTTAGGGCGTCGATGGGCCGAAGTCCCTCTATCGTCGAAGGATGACCGAGTGGTAAACGACTGCTCTTTGGTACCGGAGTCCGAGGGGTCCAATCCCGCTGTTGGCACGGTTGTTCATAGCCGTTCGGAATCGGTTTTAAGCAGTAGGTCCCGATCTCATTAGCCCTAGTAGACAAAGCAGTACGCCGTAGTGTTCCAAACCAAACCAAATGGAAGGCCCTATATCACCGGAATTTAACACCTTAAAACACACTTTTTTTGAAAAAGGACGGCCAAAAAAATCATTTTAATGTAAAAAACACAATCTAGAACGTAAATATATATTGAAAAATGAGCGAATCTAAATATGAATACGCTATCGGAAAGCGGCTCACGGGGAAGAGATAAGTCGTAAGTGATAAGTAGAAAAAATATATATATTTTATACTTGGGATTGTAAGCTATAACACTTACTTATTCATGTAAATGATAGATATCAATAAATCGATTTTTTTTTCTTTTTCTTTCTTTTTTTTTCTTGCACATTATTTTCAATTTTCGATTGCATTTGACTGTGAAAATTATAGCAACATAAAGTGCAACGCTGTTCGAATTATTTCGAGTGTGCACAGTTTAGAGCGCTCGAGTTAACTCGAGCTTGCACGTTAAGGGGTTAACATTTGAGGTAAAGGACATCGCGTTTATTATTGTGAGTTAAGTGATCGATACACAATGAAAAAAAATTTAAAAATCTTAACAAGAGCTACGAATAACCGAAACTGAAGTTATAACTAATTAAAATTTAATGGCAAATATTTTGAACTTAAGAGCAATTAAAAAGAAATTAAATTACCAGTACTTAACATAGAAAGAAGGAAAAAACTTAATTTAAAAATCATTTAAAAAAATTATTAACCAAGTGCCTTAGGTGTATAACACTTGAAAATTAAAAACAGCTCTGGAGGTAGAAAAAGCAGATGAGTTACTCGAAACAATTCACCGAGGCTATGAGATGAGAGAACTAGTGCATGGAACTTTCTGAATACATAGTAACTTAGGAAAGAAAATAGTGCTAGCTGGAATAGGCACATAAATATATGAAATTCTTGGAAATGGGTAAACTGTAGTAAAACACCTCTCTCCTCACCTCTTCCGGACCGTCAGTTATCTCATGGGCTCCCCTCGCGTGACGTCACATTTATTTTAGGATCTTGTAGGTTTACACTTGCGATAACTTGATGCTTGACAGCACACGTAATTTAACAGAGCACTGTTTTAAGCACAACACCCATTATAACATTTCCTTCCTTTCCTTTTTTTAAGAGTTGGGTTTCTTGCGTGTAATCACTAAATGTGAATTTTTTTGTACGGAGTGGCAGATGATGTAATCTTATAAAGTTCTTAAAAAAATCACCTTTGCAGTTTAGCAATAAATTTTGCGAATAGTTGCCTCTTCGAGTGTATAATTGCTTTTTATTATTGCTTTTTATTAACGAAAAAGGGAATTAGAAATATAACAAATGTTAAGTTAGGCATGGGTCTGGTTAGCTGAAATTTTATCCACTAACGGAAATCTCGCAAAATATTTTATCATAAACCTACTTCACAAAATTTTCACTGGGAAACACCGATTTTTCACAAACTTGTATTATCTTGAAAATTAATTTTTTTAATAAATAATTGAATGCTGAAGATATTTGTATATATTTTTATTTATAAATGTTTATGTTCATATATACATAAATATGCATGTAGATTTTTAAATAGAATTTTAATTTAGTAATAGTAAAAAAAAAATATTTGTAGCGTTCCAAACCAAATCCCCATTCACGTTACACACCTAAAAGTTAAAAGTTCTTTCTCTAGCTCTTAAACTCTTTGTTATTCAGCTATCAAATTTAATTAGGATTCTTTTCATGGTTCTAAAGGTTTGGTTTAGAATGCTACAGTCTATTTTGCTACAGGGAGCTAATAAGACCTGGATTTACTGCTTAAAGCCGATAGAAAACTGATACAAAGATCCATGCCAACTTCATATTTCTGAGAGTGAATTACATTGAGCTAATAAGACATGGATTTACTGCTTAAAGCCGATAGAAAACTGATACAAAGATCCATGCCAACTTCATATTTTTTGAGAGTGAATTACATTGAGCTAATAAGACATGGATTTACTGCTTAAAACCGATACGAAACTGATACAAACATCCATGCCAACTTCATATTTCTGAGAGTGAATTACATTGAGCTGATAAGACCTGGATTTACTGTTTAAAGCCGATACCAAACTGATACAAACGTCCATGCCAACTTCATATTTCTGAGAGTGAATTACATTGAGCTGATAAGACCTGGATTTACTGCTTAAAGCCGATACCAAACTGATACAAACGTCCATGCCAACTTCATATTTCTGAGAGTTTATAAAGAAAATAAATCACCATATAAATATAATTAAGATTCAGAAATTTTGTCATTAAATGTATGAAAATGTTAATTGTTTATTCAGAGAACTGCATAAAAGATGATTTAGTTAAAAGAAGAGAGTCAGAATATTACATGTTTGCTTCTCTTTATTACGTAAACTACATGAACAGAAGTGGAGTATGAAAAAAAAGTAAATGGATCATACTTATTCTATTGCAGCACTTAAAACAAGTTTAAAATCACTCTCGTCTGAGATTTTATCCCGTTCTTTGATTAAAAAAAATTACGATTGTTTTCAATCTTTTTCTTTTTCGCAGGATATTTCGAAATGGGAAGGTAAAATAATACCTTACCTTCACGATTCGTTAAACGCCGGTTAAAGATAAAAGAATTGAGAAAGCAGTAATTTTTGTTTTTCTACCTCTTCCTTTTTACTTTTACATAAGCATGCGTTTTGCGACGAACACAATGTAGCTTTTCATCTTTAAGCTTTCCCTTCAAATTCTTTTGTTTACAGTTTTTGAAATTGCTATTAAATAACAGTAACATTTTTAAAAAGACTTTCTGGCGAAATCGTAGACAATTCCATACAAATAAGGATTCTGAATTCTTTTTAATGAAACTTACACGAAGCCGTATAAAAGTATACGTTGCATTCGGAACAGCGAAAATATACTCATTTGTTCAATTTTCACACGTTGAGCACAAATTCTGAAAAATATTAGAGAACACTGATTGTTAACTGCAAAGTGAGTTTAAACTAAAAAATCTTGTAATACATTTTTAAAAAATTTTCTTTGAATTTCTAAAACTTTATGTGAAGGTATACAACTTAATGTAGCTTAAAAATCTCAGATTTATTAAATTAACATTTACGACGTTAAAATGTAAGTTTTTTTACTTTCAGTGTTTCTATTTAAAGTTTTACGAAACTAGAAAACTCGTAATTCCTTGATATATTATTTATAAAAATGAAACCTTTAAAAATAAATAGCTGCTAAAAATAATTAAATAACTGAACATACAAAATTAAATTTTTTTTATATTTAAAAATGAGTAATACTTAAACGAATTAGGAGTTACCTTGAGGTTCAAAAGTCAATAGAATGTTTTAACCTTTTCTTTCACTTGACCCTCACATGAGGCACTGGGATTCAAATAATAAAAACTAGTTTAAACTAATTTTCGACAAACTTTCATCTTGGTTTTAAATTTGACTTGGTTTTCAATAACACTCGGTGTAACAAGGTAGAAAAGTGGACGTCAGATTTTTGTCGTAGAAAAGAATTCAAAAACAAAATATTCTGTTTGTACTAGGTTTTTGCCTCTTTACTACTATCTTTTATAATACTGCAAAACTTTGATTTAAGCATAAACTCTTCCGTAGTTCGCGAGTTCCAATCCCGCTGTTGGCATGGATGTTCCTAACCGTTCGAAATCGGCTTTAAGCAGTAGGTCCCAGTCTCATTAGAACTCGTGTAGCAAAAACAGTAGACCATAGCGCTCCAGACCAAACGAAAACAAATTTAAGCATAAAATGTATTATATAAATGCACTGTGTTTCGTTATTTTTTTTCTAAATATGTCTTGGCCGAACGATGGCCGAATGGTAGACCGCTGCTCTTCGGAACCGGAGTTCGTGGGTTCGAATCCCGTTGATGGCATGGATATTTGTAGCCGTTCAGAATCTGCTTTAAACTGTAGGTTCCGGTCTCATTAGCCCTCGTGTACAAAACAGTAGACCTTAGCGCTCCAAACGAAACCAAACCAAACCAAACCTAAATATGTCTTGGAACCGCGATCTGTCGTCCGCGTATTAATATTACGGCATTGATCGTTCGATGTATTGGGTTCCGCATTGATACCCAATGAGCAAATGTTACTTTTCCCGCATTTATCGATCATATTCTTCGTTTTCCAGCATCTATCGTCGAAATAGTTTGTTCCGTCGCTGTATCTTCCTGTAATTATCGTTTTTTGTGCAATTATGACCGTGAAAATGAGTTTATTTTATTTGTGTGTGTGTAGATCAGAACGTTTCGGGAGCCGTGTGGACGGCAAATATCTTTTCTGTCTCATCGAGGACTTTTTAGGTCACTAGAGGGTTAGTAACCTAACAAATAGTGGTATCACAGCAGTGGAGAATTTTGCCCAGACTAAAATCAAGATCGTAAGAAAGCGGAGGAAAGGCAAACGATCCTGATTCAAAACCGAAGTTTTCTGAAGGACACGGAGCTTTCTCAAAATTAAAATAAATTTATGCGTGAGCACAGTGATAATGATATTGTATTTGCCGAGGTAGAGGTGATAGATCCCGCGTTCTTGTTACTGTCTGTTGTTTGTCGATCAACTTGTACAAAGAAGATATCAATTACAAAATATTTTTTAAAAATAAAGTAAAATTTATAAAAGTCATATTTTATGAACTGTAAAAATGTTTTTTATAAAATGTTAATATAGAATCGTAAATACATATTTTTTCGAATTTTTACGTGTAATTCCGGCGTACATCGCTTTCATTTATGTCCCCTTCAAAAACGATAGATCGAGGTTACACGTAAATGCATTTGCATCCCTAGCCGTCAATTCAAGTTTCATTATTCAAGTTTATGAGGATCTTTTAATTTTACTTAACACATTGTATGCGGGTACATTTCGAAGCGGAATTGTACCGGGAGCGGACGTTTTGCAAGTAAATTTAGTTATTCAGTTAAATCTTAATACATCGAAAATTATTTAATTTTTTAACCAACTTTTCGTATTTGATATTGAAATATATAAACAAATATATAAATAGAAATATATAAATAACAACCAAAAAAATATTTTTAGTGGATAGATTTATAATATTATCGTAAATATGAAAAATCAAATAGAAATAGTATTATATAGTTTGAATTTTTTCGAATTATGTTATATTTAAATATTTTTATATTATAAAAAATGAAAGGAGCAATCATAAAACTAATAATGTAAAATCTAGTTTTTGTCTAAATGTTTCCAGAATCTATAGTAGACAAATGTATATTTAAATACAAATATATATGTATATATATAATATAAATATATATATAATATATATATATATATATATATATATATATATATACATATGATATATCATTTTCGCAAGGATCAATAAAAAGTTAATTTTAAATCTAAATTGATTTTTTTAATCAACATTCCCCTTTTGTGGTTCAGCATCGACTGATGTAAAAACTAGTTTTTGTCTAAATTTTTCCAGAATCAATATAGTAGACAAGAACATTCGACTTCGTTTTCGTGTATATACCGCTATTTTTGTACCTGCAAACAAGCCATGTTGTTACACTAGCCCGTACTAGTACGTGTCCCGTGCTCAAGTATCAATCGTCAGAAAACTTACTAGTACGTGTTCCGCATACAATGTGTTAAAGGATTAGGCTGAATAAATAATTTTCAACACAATCTGGAATGCCATATACATATAAAATTTTACATTTTTTTCCTACAAGAAAATAAGATTAGGTTCTACTCTAATGAACCTTTCTGAATTATAACATTACTTATTATAACTGCGAATTAAATAAAGCCATTTATTTTTATAATTAAAAAAGACACGAGAAAACCTGTCGCGAGCTTATCTCCTGCAATTTAATTCAAAAGTCGTCTGATGATTCATTTCCCACTCAACCTTTCGATATACGCTAACGAAAATCGTTTAGTGTTTAAACGCCAACTTTATTTAATTCCGACTAACAAGTTTTCTACTAAAATTCGATTTCCAGCCGTAACATTTCTGTATCGTCACTATTTCTAAAATTCATTCGAATGTATCAGTAAATAAGACAATGACATCCACTTTCGAGGATAATTACATTACGTTACGTTACCATGGCAACTGAGAACGATTCGCAAGAATTATTCACGTGGGAAACAACTCTATTGTCATAACGTTCATGAATAAAATTATCGAGGTATTTCTCAAATGTTAAGGACGAATATTTAAGTTATTCCCAACTGAAGCTTAGTGTTCATTAAAAAGTAAAATATTGTCATAACGTTCAATTCCTTTACTTGTTATTTCACGACCAGCAAGATTGGATAGCCGTCAGACTCAACTGAACTGTTATTTGTAAAGCAAGAAATTTAAAGCTTTTGAAACTAAACGAATTATCAGTCTCGTTTGTACCTGGCTCATGTCGTAAGGGAAAGTGTTGAGAGGATGATTTTGATCAGTGATACGCAAATTGTTTTCATTTGTAGCGTACCATTTTGAGAAAAATTTTGACGCGACCTTGAGTTAATTTATTTATTTTTCGGAGATATAATTTTATTTTAGTATTTTACCTGTTTAATGGGAGAGTAAAATATTACACACACACACACACACTATATGTTTGTGTAAAAAATTATTTCCTTTTGTCACAATAATTATGTAGCCCCTATTGTTTTTACTTGCCCGGGCTACTAGGCAAGGAGAATTCTGATATTAGCTGCAGTGATAACGAACGATGCAGTCTGGCCACGTTGATAGAGACCGGCATAAGACTAATTAAAACTTTATTTTAGAGCTGCTAAAACGAACATCTTTACTAGTCAACGACAGACAAAGGAAAGACACAAAAATCACTCTGCTCGAACAGAGGTGTACCCAAGAGCGAAGACGGGAAGAATTTTTCCAAGGTAGAAGAAATTTACTCAGCGAATTAAGTGTTAAGATCAGGAAAAAACGTGGAGCCATTTGCCGGCGACAGCTGGAAAACGTTTTGAATAGACAAGAAAACTAAATTAGAAGTCCTCGTGTTGCAAAAAGTAGACCGTAGCACTCCAAAACCAAACCAAAAACTTAGAAAGCTTTGGGAAATGGATCGAAAGAATTTTAAGTCGAAGACACTCCTTTGATTAAGACATTTAGAGGCTGGGAAGATTTTAAGGAATTAGAATGGGAGAGAGAGGAGGTGTTTAAGGAAATATTAAAGTTAAATAACTTTTATATATATTATATGTATATATATACATATATTTATTATATATATATATATATTATATATATATATATATATGTATATATATGTATATATATATATATATATGTATATATATATATATATATATATATATATATATATATATATATATATATATATATATATTATCAAATTGCTTTGAATTTGCTGACTCACAGAATTGTTTGTACGACATTGTCAACGCAATAAAAATGATTTGTGGATTTTAGAAATTGAACAGCTAGATTTTTTAAAAAGGGTACTTCTGATAACTATACAAGAGGTGACAAAAACCAATGGACTATGAACAGCTTTTACAAGAGGATCCTAGATACTTCTAATTTATTTCACAGTAAAACTTAAATCTGTTGACGAGTGCCAAAAAATATTTGAACCATCAACATCCATCGAATCGTAAAAGGGACGAAAAACTCTTTTCGGCCCAGACTGCAAAAATGGTTTTTAAAAAAATCAAGCAGTTTAAATTAGTTTGCGTGATGAGTATAAACCGATTTTTAAAACCAAAATTCAACACAGAACAAAATGAATCTTATGTCATTCAGAGAGAACCTCGGTATAACGACCCACTGTGGGACCAACATCATATGGTCGTTGTAACGAAAGGTCTTTGTAACGAATTGAAAAAATAAAAAAAAATTGAGCAAAGAAATGATGCAACAGTACATACCTAGAGAACACTTCTATTTATTTGTATTTCCATTACTGAATTTTTGAAAAAAAGTCTTTGATTGACGCCTGTTTCAAGTTCATTTGGGAATTTTTCATTATCACCGATTCCATATCCGTTAGAATTTGAAGAATATCTTCAGAATTAAATTGTCCTTCAAAATATGGACGTAAGTCATACTAGTAGATTGCGTTGAAGGCTTCTTTTTCATTCACTACTTCAAAAGCTTGGACGATTTTTTCTCCGTCGTCGGAATAGCAGATTTCTTCATTTCCGGTAATACGAGCAATAAAATCGTCCTCATCCAAATTTTCTTCGCAGCACTCTAAAATTTCGTCTACCGCAACAAACTCATCAAAAGATAATTGAAGATCAGGACTGAGGAGCTGGGTCATTTCAGTAGTGTCTGGAGTGTCATCTACCTAGGACATCAATGTCGTACGTGACGAAAGGGTCCCTTTAAACAGACACAAAGAGAGGAGTACAGGATTCTTGAATTTGCACCACAGTACAATAATTTTAAAATAGCCCACTTGCTCATGAGTTCTACGGTCGCTCTAACGAAAAATAATACGTTTGGGGTCGTTGTAATGATTCAAAATTAACATTATTCCTATGGTAAAATAATTGGAACTTTTTAAGATGGTCGTTCTAACGAAGGGGTCATTGTATCTTGGGGTCCTTAAAAAGAGGTTCTACTGTATTTATGCCATACCCGGAGTTCTCTTTGGTATGTATGTATGAACATACATTTATACCACAGAAAACATATATATACGGTCATATGTATAAGCAAACATATATATATAAATACAAACATATATAATCATATATGTATACACATATACATATGTATATGCACACACACACATACATATACAAAAGTCAGTACGAGGCACCGATTCGGGTATCTAAACAATATAGAAGCATGGGGTTATGGCATTCATTTATTTGCAAAATGTAAAGAGAAAATGTTTAAACGTTAATATTGGTGACGTAACTACCAAATGTATTCAAGTAGGACTTAGGGCTGTTATATATATTTTTAGGGGGGTGAGGGGGCTGCCGAAGGACAAATGGGTAGGCATTCATCGGGGAATATAGAATTTGTTGGGAGAAGCATGTATGTTAGAAACCACTGGGATAATGCAAAGTTCAGTCCAGGTAGACTGTGAAATGGAGTGATTCTGCTTCATGATAATGCACGTTTTCATGAAGCAAATTTCGCAACGAGAAGTTACTAAAATGGGACGAATTTCTCGCCTTTGGTTCCTTGAAATATCTTAAAAGGGGAACCGTTCCCGTTGGATGTAGTAGTACAGCAGTTTCAGACTTCTTCAAGCAGCAGAAATGTACCAAAGGGGTATATTAAACCTGATGAAGCTGTGGGATGATTGCTTTAAATCAGTGCCATTTTGCATGACTGACATACCAAATCTGGACCCTGCAGTCTTCAAACGTAAACTTCTTGATAACTTCGTACATGAATTTATATTTCTATAATATTGTAAAATATGATAAAATATAAAAGCTAAAAACAGCATAAGAAAAAGTATTTTTTTAATGGGTGTGTATTTTGTTAACAATATTAGAAAGTTAAAATAAAAATCTTCTTATTTGAGTTTCGACAGATAAAACATTGTTTCGAACATCCCAGAGTAACAGAGGGCAAAATGAAAGTTTTTTTTCTTTCTTTCACAGTAGTAAAACAGGTATTATCCAAGTATTTCGAAGCTAAATTTCTTCTTTAACATGCTTTTTTTTAAAGCATTATTTTCGGGAGAAAAGAAAAAAAAATCTTTTTCGTGTGTGTGGAGGTGGTCCAGTGTGATATGCTTGAACGCATGGTCCTTGAATTCGGCTCTTGGTGAGACTATTGTTCCTTTCTTTATCTCCATTCACCATGAGTTTGTTCTGGATATTTGTAGTGGGAAATCCCAGGGTTGTCTGTTAAACACAAAATTATTTAATACTTGCTATAGGAAGCACCCGGCGTTGCCCGGTTTTCTACATGCTTAGCAGCTTATAAGAAGCTGTAAAGACCTAAAAAAAGGAAGTTAGAAACCTATGAATTTCTTTGTTATGGTTAAGCATAATGGGGCAGGCTTATGATGTATTTACGATACACGCAGCAAAATTTACCTTATTTTTTCCGTGTGTACAACATTATTAGTTTTTGTGTGTGATGCATTACGTGCAAGTATTTAGAGGTATGAAAATAAAGTTTTACACATAAAAGAAATGATAAATTTTTGAAAAAGAAAATCCCAAAAAATAAGAGATTTTAATCAAATTTTTCTCGATAATAAATCAGTTTAACATGATTATTAAAATAAAAAATATTAACATAAATCGTTTTATAAATGAAATAAAATATTTGCTTTTACCTTTGAAAATTGTTTGTAAATTTGCAAATAAAAACTGGCTCAAAAAAAAAAAACAGGACCCGCTGAAAGGTATTCAAGAAGCGTTTTTTAAACAAAATAAACCAAACAGTATGGATCTACACCTTATAAAACCCCATACGTACCAAATTTTGTCAAAATTTGTGAATTTGTATAAAGGACAAAACTTTTTTTAGGTTGATTCTTTTACAAGTTTTGGATCATTATTCGTTACATCGTTCAGTTACTATCATCTTTTGCAATCCCATTCACTTCATAGGATACTCTTTAAAACAAAAATAAAACAACAACATGGACCATTGCTTCTAGATTAAGAATACCAAAATTTGGCTACAATTATCAAGAACTTGTCATGGTAATTAACCCCTTCCGCTAAAATGACGAGTCTAGCTCGTCATTAGTTTTTCATTCCATACCGCACAATGACGAGCTACACTCGTCATGCGATTAAAGTTACTGTTAAATATGATAATTAATTTAGTTTAAAATTTCTAGTGTACTGAATTTGGCAACACTTTTATCACTTGTGAAAATCACAAGTCACTATTGCATATTGTTTACTTAGAATTTCTTGGTACAAGTCATTGCCAAATTAATGAGTCAGAATAAAAGAAAACCTACTAAGAAATGCCGTGTGTGTTACAAGAATCAAATTAAAAGTGAGACTACTTGGCGGTGTAAACAATTAAGAATTCCTTTGCACTTTGTTTTGAAAAGTACCACTAGCTTGAAGACTATTATCTGTATACCTTATTAATGTTTTGCTTTGATATTTTCTTAATTTTACTGTTTTTGATATTATTTAACACTATGTAAAAAGTGGATTTTAATTAAGAATATGTAAGAATTGTAAAATGAAACAAGTTTTTAAAATAAAAATTAAATGGTTATTTCATGCACAGTTTTTCATTATTGAATCATACCGGAAGGGATTAAATTTCCATCTCATCTGGAGACCACACTTAGACGAAGTTGTTCGTAATCTTTATTAGCCAAGGATTCCCTCAAATATATTTTTACTAGTGCCAGTAGCCTGTCTATTTAAAACTAAATTATTATTTAATATCTTCCTCATTACTTATGATCTATCGGTGACCTACGACCTCAAACATTGGAGAGATTTAATGTTCTTCGACTTATTGCTTTAAAAAAATTGTATTTACTCATGGTGGTGCGTGCGAGTGGATGGACTTTGTCACATGTACTACCTTATGAGTACATCAAAATTTAACCTTACCCCCCCCCAAGACTTGCATGAAAGTTTTATGCAACAAATTCTGACCACCAGTATTGCATTTGACTTTGACCTACGATCCCTGGTCCCTTGCATCTGCTTAGACACATATTTTGAAAGAATTACTTTCAGTAAAAAACATTAAAAAAAATTATCTTATTTGTGGAGGTAGTCCAGTGGGATATGCATGAACAGCTGGTCCTTGAATCCGGGAGACTATTGTTCCTTTCTCCATTCGACATGTGTTTTGTGCGAAAGCCCTTCAATGATATCAAAATGTTGCATTGTCATGGCAGTTTGGTTAATGGTCGAGGACTTATGTTACAAGAGCTCGGTGTAAATATATGTATGTAATGACGGTGTATTTATTTTCTTCCTTGTTCCTTTATAGACGGAGGATTCCGTAAGATACATGTGCAAAAATAAAAGGAAAATACAGCCCCACGCAATGTATTAAGTGAGGAGATGGTGTTTGCATTATGGCAATTTAAAACTGTTTCAAGCATCTTACAAAAACGTCCATAAGCATAATTGTTAAGTTTGGATGTCTAAATGGCATATATGCAAAGACGTATCCAGAAAAAAAAATCAACTAAAGAGTGGGCAAGTCAAATATTTAGTAAAGAATTTACCAACTTATTACCAATAAATATATAAAAAAGACATGCACACGGGATCTTTAAATTATCATTTAAAGAAATTAACGGACTGTAATTGTAATTTCATGCAGTCATTTAGTATTTTTTAAAATAATGTAAATAAAAATTTTATTTTTTACAGATTATAAAATTTGACTGAATTTTGTGAACAAATTATACATTAGGAAAAATCATGACCAAATTATGTAAATGGTTAGAGAAGTAACATATCAGTATTGTGAAGGAAAGTATTAAAAACCCTTTTTACGATAAAAACATTTTCAATTGCAAATGAGTAGAAGTTATAAATCCCCTAAAAATCGTAGTTGTATAAAAAGATAATATATAGACCTTTATCATATTTACCCTTAAACTATTCAGATAATTAATACGTTCAGAAGGTCAACACTAGATTTTGACTGTTTTTTAATTTCAATTAGAAAAGCAATTATGAAATATAATGACACAATTTCTTAGAATTTGGTGACTTTTTCTATAACATATAAATGGGTTTATGAATAATTGTAGTTACTTCCGCCCTCCTTTATTTCCGCATATATATATATATATATATATATATATATATATATACATATATATATATATATACATATATGCTATACCTATATTGCCCAGGAGATTGACTGCTTGAGAAATTTTAAATAATCAAAAGATTTTTATTTATTGAATTGAGTAAATTTCTTATATGACCTGTCCAGCTTTGTATTGAAATAACATTTTTTATCGATTACGGTAACATACCGATGCATGATAAATTGTCGATTTGGGCGTATACTTGATAAGTGTCAGTTGCTCAATAAGCTAAAGTAGTACTAGTTATTCGAATCTTTATAAAGTGTTGTTCTAACAAGTTGTTTATTTTATTTCTTTTGCGCCCTAACTTTATGAAAAAAATATCGAACAGAAATGAGTTATTGGAAAAGCTAACGAACATAAGTGAAGAGTGCTCCGATATAGAATCAAATGCAACAAATTCTGAAATTTCTTTCCAACGAATATAGAGTTGCAAGACAGAAAAATTTATCAGAACATGAAGACCCACAAAGATCAACTGCAACATCATCAAATGCAACCCATTCTCACAAACGCAAATTTTGTCAAGTACGACTTTGCCACAACAACAAAACAAATAATATATGTGAAAAATGTCAAAAGTATGTTTGAGGAAGATGTACACATAAAAAGATTTCCACTTTCATTTGCATAAAATGTACAAATAATAATGCATAAATTTTTTTTAATTAAAGTAAATTTTTTTATTGTTAATATTTACTAATAACTTGTTGTTTAATTGTAAATAATATAAAAAATATTAAAAATTAATTTTAAACAAATTTCTTTACAATATTTGTTACTTTTTCACAATGCAGTCATTTTGACTGTTTTTGGACAATATAGGTATACAAGAAATCTTGGGCAATCTAGTGTTAATAATCTAAAAATTAAAGAAATTTCAAATGAAATTCTTGTAATAAAACAGTATCCCTACGTGTTCTTCCTGTACGGTAAAACAATTTTAAGATTGCTTTACCGTGGGTTTATATCTGTATGGGGTCTATTACATATCACGTTTTGTATCTATCGTGCGTATTTCATAGGATGCAACATTGCACAAAACTGAACAGCCGACAGAATACCACATACACCATTTTTTTTTCTCTCAGGGGAAATCCTTTCCTACGAGGAACGCTTGAGATACCTAAACCAATACACATATCATTAAGGAGGGAGAAAAAAAATTAGAGGGTAACCATGACCGGTATGTGATTTCGATATCACCACATCCGCAGGGAGGGGCTGGTAGGAGTAGTTGCAAGGAACGGGTTCTAGACAAAGCATTAAGTGGTTTTTTGGGTTAACAGTCGGTTTTGTGTTGATTACAAATGTCAAGCCTTATGCAGAGCGAAAACTAATTATGCATCTTAATATTTGGAGATCAGTTAGAATGAAGGCTATATTATTAAAACATTTTACTTATTAACATATTTATTGCTGACTGGAAGATAATTTTTATAATCGATGTTTGAGATCATGGTACATTTCGTAATCGATATGAGTAATTGCAAAAGTTTTAATAATGGTGTTTGAAAATGCATTAATAATGCTAAATGTACCGTGTTTACTCAAGTCACAGACATGCGTATATTACGAGTATCCTAAAAACTCTACCTTTCATCGCCAGTTATGATTTTAGAAATAAGGCGAAGTTCCACCATCGTTAAGCGAGTTATATGTTTATATATAATATATATATATATACATACATACATACATACATATGTATGTATGTAATGAGACTGACTTCTCGATGGGGGGTTGCAGTCATGGTCATAAAAATGATACCGTTTCAGCTAAAGACCTTTATTAAGATAACTTTGAAGGACGGGTTCCCACTTCATCATAGGGACAAACTGAAGGGTCAGCTAGTATGAAGTTCTATGTACAAGACAAGTAACACCTGGGTCAACATCTGTGGGAAAATATCTCTAGAAAAATCTGTCTCCTCTAGCGTGTATCTCCTTTTTATTTGGAAATTTCCTAAATTGTCCTCTAGGACCATGTAGGTTTAAAATTAGCCAGGCCCCTTCTCTGAGGGCGTAACCTGTAGCCCCAGTGGTCAATTTAGGTTAGGGATTAAAAAGGGGAATTTTTACCCTTGATTTAAGTTTTGAAAACCCCTGAGAATTTTCCTTACATGTATGTATGTAATAGGACGGACTTCACGATGGGTGGTTCTAGTCATGGCCCATAAAAATGACACCGTTTTAGTTAAAGACGTTTATTAACAGAGCGTTGGAGGACGGGCTCCCACTTCATTGTAGGGACAGGACCTTAACACCTGGGTCCACATCCCAGTCAAAATCTGTGGGGAAAATCTGCCTCAGATAACGTGTATTTCTTTGTTTGGAAATTTCCTAAAGGGCCCGTAAGGACAATGTAGAGTTATAATAGGTCAGACCCCTTTCACTGATGGCTTAAACTGTAGCCCCAATGGTCGATTTTAGTTAGCGGTTAAAAAGTGGAAAGCAAAAGGACGCGGAAATTTTGCTCTTCACTTAAGATTTGAAAACCCCTGAGAATTTTATTAGGTCGTCTTAAGGGTTTTATACAAAATGCCTACATTTGATTCCCGATCTAGTATTTTATATATATATATATATATATATATATATATATATATATATATATATATATATATATATATATATATTTGTGTGTGTGGTACGTACATATATGTATGTATATATATATATATATATATATATATATATATATATATATATACGTACATATATATATGTATATATATATATATATATATATATATATATATATATATATATATATATATATATATATATATATATTATAGAGATTTTGACACGCTTTATTTAGTGTTCTGTTAAATTACAAGGAACCCAACGGTGAACTAATTTTTTCCTATACACTTCTTCATATATAATTTAAGTATAGCTACTTATCCAATGTTAGATTCACCGAACGATGGCCGAATGGTTATGGAGCTGATCTTCGGTAACGGAATTAGTGGGTTCGTGTCCCACTGTGGCATGGATGTTCGTAGCAATTCGGAATAGGCTTTAAGCAGTAGGTATCGGTCTCATTAACCCTTGTTCTGCAAAAAAGTAGGTCGTAGCACTCCAAACAAACAAAACCAATGTTATGCTCTTTCTCTACCATATATTAAATGCCAGCGATTACTATCTCTTGTATTGCCGAAACATATACTGTGACTGAAGCTAATAATCTTTCTCCTTGAGTTCTTTAACTAGGAGAGAAATTCTGTGAACCATCTGATTACAGTAACACGAGATGGAGCTCAGCTTTCAAATGCTAATTGTATCGGTTGAATACATTCTTGTTGAATTGACCTCACTTTGAAATCATAGAAAAACATAGCATTTTTAATGCTCTTATGACAACTTTATTTTGCTTTCTTTTAAAGTTTAACTCTATGACAATTAAATTTCAATTGTTGCTACCAGTTATCTGTGGCTATAAAAGCTTAGATTCATTTTTTTTTAACGAATATTATTTTCACTTGCCTATCACTGAGTCCAAAATTGATTAACATACGTATATTTATTTTCACATATCTTACAATTTTCAGATTATTAAACATTCTCACATTTTATTCGTATTTCATCTTATGTATTTATGACTGCTAGAACATTTATAATATGAACAGAATATTTGTGTTTTAAGAAACAGTGATGTTAAATCAATTATTAATTGAAAGAATTAACACGTACTCAGACAAAAATAAAAATTGAGAAACTTTAGAAATTCTTGAAATTAGTCTTCTTTTCACTTGTCTACCACTGTTTCAAAAATTGATTAATATACATATATTTATTTTCATATATCTTTTTCATATTATTAAACATTCTCATATTTTTATTCGTATTTCATCCTATGCATTTGTGACCGTTAGAACATTTCTAATATGAACAAAATATTTGTTTTAAGAAAGGGTGATAGTTAAGTCGATTATTATTTAAAAGGATTAACACATATTCAGACAAAAATAAAAATTGAGAAACTCCAGAAATTCTTGCATTTAGAGTCATGTTATCCATTTAACAAAACCTTTAAACGCAATTTTCTATTACAGATTCAAAACTCATTTTTCTCTGCCTTTAAATTAGGCATTCATTACTACTGAAAAAAAAAACATTTTCTTTTGTAAAAGCTTTTAATTTCTTTGCGTTTTGTTTTTTCGTTTTAAAAGTCATATTTCAATTAAAGGATTTCCTCCCCCTTTTACTTTGATTTGGGTACTTAACTGTCTCATATCACGCACTTGTGTAGTAGCTGTCACTTGTAACATCTGGATGTACAGGAACAATGGATATCAAGACAGCGAGGAGAGTTGCAGTTTTTCCAATGTGCCAGACTCGCTGTATTAGGAGTCAACGAAATTAATGTGTATTTATTGCGTCATAATTCACGTGCGTGGATACGATGCAAGAAACTGGAATTATACTATTGCAGTTTTAATGTAGTGTTTTAAGCAACGATGGACATTACAAATAATTTTCGTAAAGTATTAATTCACTATCGTTTGATAATGCATAATTCTTTGTCGTATGTTCAAAAGTTGTCGATTCCCTTATAGCTATCTTTTCCGAAGTGCTTAAAATTGGTGAAAGATCCCACGAACGGTCGCTTCCTTTGCTTTCATGGAAGTAGCTTTTATTGCAATACATAGTACATCAGCTAATAGAATTCAACCTTTTTTTATCTGAATAGTCACTAAATCAAGGTTATATCTACAACGTTCATCGCAGTATTTCACTAAACTGAAGAAACAAAAATTCTTATAGAACAGAGACATGTATATATTTAAGCTCGCTGAAAACTGCTTGGACAAAGCACTTTCAAGCGCGTTCAATGTTAGCGGCGTATAGCTGACAGATCGAATGGGTGCTTTTTTTTCAGTCCCATGCAACTGACAATACAAATAACTTTATGATCAACACGGCTCGAAAGCTGTCGTACATTTTGCGCCACCATAGGAGCACGTATAGCTTAAGGAATGTTACGGATGTGAGTAACATAAAGCAGGGACCAAGTAGAAGACCCGTAGGCTTGACCTGCCACTTTCAAGGGAGTTGTTTTGGAATTTTAAGGACATTGTGTCCACTAACGTATTTCCGTGCCCCAGCCGCCATTAACGAACACAACGAATCTTTGGCCGCTCGAGCCTCGAACCCACTACCCTCCGGTTACGGGATTGCGGACTGAACTACCGCGACTCCAGTCAGGTGGTCAAGTTAGTTTATGATTGTCCGGTAGACAAAAAAAAATCATTCGTGTGAGCAGTAACAAGATATGTCCCGGATTTTCTCCTCCACCCTCATGTAATGTTTAAATCAAAATTTAACTGCAAAAAGTATTTCCTTAAAACATCCTGTACTGCAGTAAGAAATGTTTATGTGAACATGTGACTAAAATTCCGTTACTTTTACGGCCGGGCGATGACCGAATCGATAGAGCACTGCCTATCGGTACTGGAATCCAAGGGTTCGAATTCTGCTGTAGGTGTGAATGTTAGAAGTCTTTCACAATCGATTTAAGCAGTAGGACTCGGTCTCATTAGCCCTCGTGATCAAAACAGTAGACCTTAACGCTCCAAACAAAATTGATTCTATCTACATCAGGGGTGGACAAGCTCCCTAATAGGCCGAGCCATTTATTAAAATTTTAAATTTTTTCGCGAGCCACAATTAAATACGCATTTAAAAGGTATGCATAGAAGGTATTAACATTTTTTTTCTAGCAATTATATTTATTGAATGTCATTTGGAAGTTCTTCGTCCTTTAATTTTTCAGTGAAATTTTTGAATCGTCGATAATTTTTTGCTTTAGTACGAATGTGATTTACAATGTGTTACATCGTTTTCATAACATCAGGATCTTTTAAATATTTTGGAACGAGATGTTCTCGGTGAATTATGCAGTGAATCGGTATGAATTGTAGAATTTGAGAATCATCTCTTAAAAGCCAATAAGACAGATTTTTTTTTTTTTTTATACCCAGCATTGCCAGATCTCCATCAGCTGTAATAATTTTTTAAAATATAATAACACAAAAAAGGAAAATGGAACTCGGGTACATTTATCGAGAGCCACAAATCATCCTTCAAAGAACCGCATGTAGCTCGTAGCCGCAGGTTGGCCACCCGTGATCATATCATTTTTCTATATTTCACGTGAGTCAGCAGTATATTCTGTATTTGCACACATTATATTAACGTTATATTAATTTGTACTGAACTTTATGACTACCATCTCTTTCAATAAATTACAAATGCGGACCTAATTAACGGTCTTTTAAACGGTCATTAGCAAAACCAGGTAACCGTATCGATTCTGTTGGAAAAGCTTATCGATAAAAATATCGATACAATTTTCATTTTGGTCGTAACCGCATTTCCTCCTATGCTTTTTAATAAATGTTTTTAACTAGGAGCCTTGGTATAAGTGGAGTTTCTCGGTTAGCTCCTGGCGCTTGTCTGTAACTCTGATTATTTGGTACTGCTAAGAAGGTTGGTAAGTCAGTCGTAAGGAAATACGACTTACTATGTTGAAAACTTGTTGAGCTTGCTTTTATTTTAATACCTTGTTTATATTTTTGTCGTTCGAGCTGAACGAATAAACGTTTAATCCATGAAATGAACTATGTTTTGGACTTTCTACGTATCTCCATACCTCACGCATAACATGAAGCGGTGCACTCTGCAAATAAGTTGAAATTAAACAACAGATTCGAACAGATTCTTATCAAACGCGCAGTGCATAAATTCTAACCCGTTAGCAAATATAATTCTCATATTTTCTGAATAAATCCTGAAATTTTCATTACCGCATCTTAAATATTCGAACTGCCGAGACAGAGGAAACGTCCCGTCCATCCGATTCTGCCGCACTTATAGAACGTAACCATGGCAACGAGTCATCAGATTTAAAACCTTAGTCACGGGAAATGCCTCTCTCTCGATGCCAGGTGTAGATGGTAACGAAGGTGAAAAAAAAAATGGGTGGTCTCTGGTAATAACTGTCTGGGGGATTGCCTCTTTTCCGGGAAAGCCAGTGGTCATTATCAGACGGCAACGAACTAGTTCAAAGTTATTTATCTTTTTTTTTTATGCTCACCTGTTGAGAAAGAAGGAATCTTATTCGGGGAAAGAAAGGAGAACAACGTGATTTTAGGTTTCGTATGACCAGATTCAAAGCAAGGTAACCTTTTCGATCTTTTGAAGATTCTTATCGAATGCACAAAGCAGAATGCATTAAGGAAACATGATACAAACTCTTTATTTTTATATTTACTAGCATATATACCCCGTTATATGACGGGATTAGTAAATTTTTTAATTTTCCAGAATTGTAAAGTATCCTATGAGGTAGGCCAAAAAAAATGGTTTGTTTGTTGGGTGAAAATTATCTGGTACACGCTCAATAACTTTTGTATCTTCATACTCATCTAAAGTCTCCCGATACTGTGAATGCAGTTTAGAATCACGTTGAATTCATTTAATCAAACCGTGTAGTTATGTATAAAAAACAACCACACAAATAAACAAACTTCTCAATTTTCAAAGATATATAACATAAACGCTAGATATCTATTAGTCCGTGAAATAGACTCTTAGACTTTTATGAAAAGAATTTGTTGTTAATTTGGCTAGTTTTTTTTTAATGATATTTTTCGACTTACTTATGCCAGTAGAAGTATAATCCACTAGCATTACTGGCCGTATGTTAGTTGCCAACTTTAATTTATATCAAATTATACGATAGGATGGACAGCAGAGGTTTTAATATGGACAGTGATTATTTGCCGGTATATATGAATGATGTCCAAAATTTGGCGAGTCGATTGCAAACCGTGTGGGTATGTATAAAAAATAAGCACACAAACGAACAAACTTCTTCATTTTTAAAGATATATAACTTAAACGCTAGATATTTATAAGTCCGTAAAATAGATTCCTAGACTATTATGAAAAGAATTTGTTGTTAATACATATGATAAAATTTTCATTGCAGCAAAAAATAATCGATGATTAAATTTAAAATTATCACGTATGTACCTAATCTATTATTTAAGCCAAATATAAAATTATTTACGTGATATCTCTAGGTTCAGTGATAAAACGTATGAAAATAATGCAGACGATATTTAAATAATTTAAAATAAAAAATGATTAAAAATGAGATGGCTAAATGAATGACATCATAATGCTGGAAAAATGTAATTTTTACATATTTATTGTGTAATAGACATAAATTTCATCGCCTGTTCTTAACCGTGGAAAATAGGGCTTAAAATAATTTCATTAAACACTTGAAAAGGGGGGAACGGGGGGATTTCGAACGTTTTAAAGACGACGCTTTGAATTTTGCTAACCCTAACTCATCAAGAATTCAATGTGGATGCTCCTATCCATTCCAGGTCCAACCACTTTATAAATTCGTGGACAGACGGACAGATAACTTAGGCTATTATTATATAGGGGATGGTTGGTTTGTTCTTGGCATATTGGATTCCTCATTAGAACCGACGGAATCCGTGTTGTTATTCTAAAGTACTATATTTATACGCAATGACATTTATTCATTTTTAGACATTAAATTATTATTGTTCATACAGAAAAATAAGATTACAATATCGAAAAGTACATATAGTTAGAAAAATATACATAGACAACTTTAATGGAATTAGTTTGCCAAGCAAAGGTTCTAATAGAGTTCAGTCAAAGTTTGGACAACTTTTTTTTTATATATGCAGTTTGTACATTTTCTACATATCGATAGATAAAACAAATATCGACATTTTTGTTTCCACATTTCGAGCTTCGTAATGAACCGTTTTTCGAATATATAAGATTCTTTAATAGTATATTTTCATAGATTTTTATGGGTATAAAGTTATAAAAAGATGATATTTATTTCAATTTCATTAAGAACTTTTTGAGAAAATTGAAGACAAAATAATTTTTATGTCAAAATGAATCAAGAAACACCCCCAGAATAATAGTGTCTACCAATAAGTATTTGGCCTGTTGATTGAAAGAAAAAAATATTCTATGTGGTAGAAACAGCAATTTTCTGGGATACTTTCACAAGTTTTTGTATTTAGTGGTATTTTTAACTTGGAAAATAATTTATTTTTTATTAATTGTCCAAAAAATTCTCGATAGGGTTCAGGTCTTTTAAATTATTTGAACTCCATTGGCACCATACTAGCCTTGGTTAACGAAACATGACAACTGCATTGTCGTCCTGAAAATAACCAACCCGTAAAACTGCCACAACGTAGGAAGCACATTGTCATCCAAAACATTGCAGTAGGCATTTTTGAGCTACCATGAATGGGGACCAAGTCCGTTACCAGGCAAGACCATAATTTCATTTGAACTTGACTGTTGGCACAATGCATTCTGGCAGACGTTCTAGCAGAAGAAGACCCTGCCATCCGAACTAAAGGTGAACCTTGATTCGTCGCTCCAAAGAATTTCCATGATCTATGGTCCAATTTCGATGTGCTTTGCACCACATTAACCGAGCAGCGTGGACTTTGTGATCAAAGGTCTATGGGCAGCAGCACGACCTTGAAAACCAAGCAGATGTGCTTCTTACGGATGGTATTCATTGAAACAATACTCCCGGATGCTGTTTAATCTCTCGAGGATAAGGCCATCGGTTGGGTGCGGTTTCGAATTTCTTGACAGCACTCGTCGGTCTATCTAGTTTCGTTGTCTGCCGACTCGGGGGATTCGACAATCACCGTCACTCCAAATCCCATAGGCCACTGTCGATTTTGTACTTCAGATCCTAATATTCTAAATCGGTCACATTTGTGATACCCGATAACAATTCTAAATACACCAACTGCGAGTTCTTGCATAACTAATGCCGATGCTGTTTCCTTTGATGTATACCGGCAGACGTGAACTCAAAGCAGATATTGTCATTTTACAAATACATTCAGTGTACAATATTAACTTATAGAGTGCAATTGCAAAATTCTTCAAATTTTTGATATATCGAAACATAAAGAAAATAAATGAAAAAAAACAAAATACGAGTCCTTAAGTGCAAGATTTCAACATTTTAGGGCTAATCGATTTTGAGTTATTGCCCTCGGCAAAATGTTATATTGAATATATCCATTACACAGAATAAATATTGCAATCAAAAGGGGAAAGTGCAGAACTGGACATAAGACCTAAATACAAAATATAGGCCTCTTACGACTTACGTCGACTTTTTCTGCGTTGCCGAATCAGGAACAATAATCCACCGTCCTGAGAATGGTCAAAATTGGATAAACTCCAGAGACATTATGAACGCCTTACACTCGTCAGAGGGTGGACAACGTCTATCGCGTCCGCGGCCACGAGCTCAAGCCGTACATGTCCTCTAGGTAGTGCTAAGTGAGAGACAAGCTCAGGGTATATCTCCTTTAGGTATATACATGGTTTCCGCGCACCTGGAAAATCAGGGAAAGTCATGGAAAATCATGGATTTAGACAATGGATTAATTTTGTCATGGATCGCTAAACTACCGATTAAAAAAATGCATTGAATTGTTTAATTCTATTTTTACTTGTCATTTGGCTGAAGTTTCTGAGTTTGGTATTTATGTATTATCCTATTGACCATATTGCCAAGTAAAATTTGTTCACCAAGGAAACTCAAAGCAAGAAAGCTTAATGGGTGGGTAAATGTATATTATTCTGGTCTTTTCTTAAATTGTAGATTAAAATTTTATTAATATAATAATTATTTTTTAATAAAAATTAGTTAAGATTTTTGCACAAAATATAAGTTTATCTCTAGGGATATTGTATATAAACATTATAGGGTTATATTTGGCTATTATTCATGGTTACCCGGTTAATACCAAAGTACCCTGAATTCAAATTGGAAACATTTTGATTGAAAAATTGCTATATTATTGAACTTAGGTATGTAGATACAACAATTTATTTTTATGTATGTTAGTTTATTAACACTTATAAAGTAAGTTTATAGTTTTCTTAAAAATTCCTGTAATTTCTCTAAAATCATATATTTTATTTGTATGTACATCAGGAGTTTTATTCATATATACTTTAACGAAAGCTTTTTAAAATCATGGAAAATGATCTACTAAATCAGGGAAAGTCATGAAAAGTCATGGATTTGAAAAATTTTATTTTGGCAGATACCTTGAATATACAGATTTGTTGCTGTTTAATACATAAAAAAATTTTAAAAAGGCGAAAATTATTTTGATAATTTAATAGTCCTAACAACCTTTAAAATAAGGCCTTAAAAAATCTTGAAGTCATGAAAAGTCATGGATTTGAAAAATTTTATTTTGGCAGATACCCTGTATATAATCGTATCACGAGCCCGAGGGGCTCTAGTAATTTGGGTCTTCAATTATTCCTGGTACTTTCGACCTTATTTTTGTAGAATTTGCTCCTTACTGTGTTTGACAAAATTAAAATCGGACCATGACTGAACTCTCGTAGGTCAGCAGCAGCTTTATAGCTGTTGTGGTTGCTGTCGTGGTCTTCAGTTTTGTTTGCTGCTGTATGTCTTGAGATGGCTCACTGTAAGAATCGACTTGCTTGTCAAAGTAGTCGGCCTAGTACGAGTCATCCAATTAAAACAGAGCCGAACAACGGCCGATTGGTTAGGGTGCTGGCCTTCGGTACCGGAGTTCGTGGGTTCGAATCCCAGTGGGGCATGGATGTTCGTAGCCGTTCGGAATCGGCTTTAAGCTGTAGGTCCCTGTCTCATTAGCCCTCGTGTTGCAAAAAAGTAGACCGTAGCACTCCAAACCAAACAATCAAAACAGATCTCTTAAAAGAAATTAAAATTCAATCCCGTTTTATCCAATTCAAGATAAAGTGAATACAAAATCAATTTATTATTTTCTCTGTGAGGGCTTAAGACTTATTTTGAGATTTTGTGGAAACATTACATTAAGCTTACAAAAATATTATAAAAATAAGTGCCGCTTGCGCGATTTATAGTAAAATGCAATTTTATTTTTTAGGAACTTTAATGAACATTTAAAAAATATTTTTGGCCAAACATTAGAGAAGAATAGGTTATATTAAGGCTGATACATAAATTTTTATCAATAACAAAGCATATACTACTAAAAGCAAGATCCCTGTAATATGCAAATTCAATTAAAAACGATATAAAAATGATATTTAAAGAGGTCACAACATTGCTTTGCAGGAAGGGAAAATAAACTAAAAGTTGGTACTAAAAAACATTCTTGAGAGAAAAGTATTGATTTTTCATTATTGTGGATATGTTCTGGTTATCTTATTTAAACATTTAACAAATAAAAGACCCAGCCTCGCAACAGATTTCTCAGTTTTTCCTTACACAAGGAAAACATTGTGTATGTATGTTTATTGCTTTGTTGCTATTTCTGGGATATTTTGTATTATTATTTGTATATTTTATCACATTTTATAAATCTAAAAGTAACCTATCGCATAGCCGACTGCTCACTGAGATATAGAGAAAATGTGTGTATAAGAAGGAAAGAACGAATAAATAATGGATAAAAGTATCAGTGTAGAGTGACCTATTGTAACATCTTATGTTAGATTAATGTTTATTGGAATCTGATGTGATTACTGTGCTCGAGATTATGGGGTTCTAAAAAATTAATCACCTGATAAAGCTGAGTAGTAAAACCTTTTTAAAAGGCTTCACAAGTGTTCATAGATAACAAGTGCATAAACTGCCTCTATCGTTTATAGACTTGATTCAACATTTGAAACAGATCTACAAATTCCAGTACAAAATTCAGTTACGAATTTTATCGATACAGCTTATTAACTTTTTGGTTTGGTTTGGAGCGCTACAGTCTACTCTTTGCAACACGGGAGTTAACGACACCAGGACCTATTGCTTAAAGACGACTACGAAAGGCTACGAACATCCATTCCACAGTGGGATACGAATAGTGCAAATATTTCAACGGATTTTCTTAAAAGATATAACAAGAACAAAATTTTATTCAACTAAATAACTACTCTACGCGGCAGATGCGTGCTCTCTAGAATCTACATCTTTTAGTACCTTCAATAAATGGTCAGCAGAAAATCCATGGGACAAGCCCGCGATTCATGAGTTTCTTTCAGTGACCATGAATAACGGCGAGGAAGAAAATAAACAACTAAATTGGAAAGAGAAATGATAATGGTGGATTCGTGAGTTCATGACAAAGACTTTAGGGATAGGGAAAAAACAAACATTTTTGCTGCTAGGAGCATCCATTGCCTTTTAAAAGACTTGTCCGGGATTGAGAAGTTTTGATAACGTTTGAGATTTTGCAGGTGGTACGGCAGCCAATCAGAAACGAGAATGCCGACCATAGAAAAAATGTCCTGTCGAACATGAGAAGAGTGTAAACAATCATGTGATGGCCGTTTTACACAAGTTTTAAAACTTTTTCTTACATTTTGAAGAAATTTAAACTTTTTCTTATATTTTTATATATTTTTTATTTTATTTTTTTAAAGATTTTTTTATGAAAACAAACACAAAAGGAAAATATTTTTTCAAGAACCGCCATAGGCCTCGTTTTATTAGCAGTATCGATGTGATCGTAATTATCTAAATAAGATCATTGCATACTTTTTTTTAATCTAATTTAGTAGAAAGATCAAGTAGAAATTTTAAACTACAGCGTCATCTATTTACAATATCAACATCATTTAAAACAGAATTAAAATCCTAACACTACAGTGTTAACACATAGAGAGCGGGAATGCGTATTCAAAAGGCCTTATAACATGTCAGCATGTACGTGTTGAAAAAGTAGCAGATTCGGTTTATTATTCCTTTAACCGTTGAAGAATACGAAAAACTTTCAACCGATTAAATGCTTTATTACATATCAACTTGAACAGGAGTAACACAGAAAAACTGGAGTGACACTAGAAAATATATCGGTTGAAAATTTTTCGCTGTGAAACAGAATTTGCACATATTGTTTTCATCAGTAAAAATCATAAATTAACACATACATGTTTACGTGTGATAATATATTTAAAATGCTTTATCAGATTTAGGATTCTTAACCCTTGACGTTTATGAAAATCTAAAAGTCTAATGTTTTAACGATTACTATGCTTTCTGTATACTTCATTAACTGATAAAGCAAAATATGTGAAATATTTATGGCAGAAGATGATGTATTACAATATATTACGCGTCACATATTCAGAATAATAAGTAACGACCAAATATCGTTTGCTTGATCCGAATTAAAAACTCATGTATCATAAACTGGCATTATTACTGATTCATTCTCGTCGTTGACAGACCATGAAAATTCAAAGTTTCGTTAAGGCTAAATTTAGAATCAATTCTTCGCGTACCAGAAAAGAATATATCGTGTAATACATCAGAAACAGTCCATTGCTTCTAGCGGAAATACTGTATTTCTGACTTTTTTGTCAGAAAAAAAAAATTATTTTTCGTTATTTATTATAGAAATTTTGCCGCTAATGGTACCATTTCTTTCATCGTCACAGCGTGAGACAACTGGAAATGGAATTCGCATTGTCACGGCAATACATTACGACATTATTTCTGTTCATTACCAGAAAAGAGTTTTTAGATTTAAATGAATTATTAAAAAACGGAAATTCTCATTCGTTTATAGTGATATTAATGAAACTCTGTATTGACAGACGGAATGCCTTATTTTCCAATCTGTGTTTTTCTCAGACGCCAAAAAATTACGAATTTAAGAAACCTACTGAACAATAGTCTTTGTTTCAAGAAGCTATATTTTATCAATGTTCTTTTCGAACTTTCGGGACAATTGTCACTCTTATTATATATATGAAAAAGTAGATAAACTAAACACGTATACGTCTAACCTTAACGGTTCGGTTATTTTAATATTTGATTTACAAGTAAATTATGTGTATAATGCATGCATTGTGTATAATTGACCTAGGCGGTCCAAAAACCACCGTCGGCCACATTGGAAACTTATCGTATGGCGGCAGGCCACACTGTATGTATATAAGGCAAAACCAAATAATTTTTTAAAGCTACACACTTTTTAAGATGGGTATGTATCTGTCTTATTGGTCTCCTTTTACTAAATGTTAACCTAAGAGGGAGAATAAAATTACTTCTAAACGGCTCGCATTTAAATAATTCTTTAAAAAACTTACACCACGCAATAGAAAAGCAAAATTTCTAGGATATCTTTTCTCTTTTCACGCATAGCGAGAAAAATATATATCGGGGGAAAAATTATATATATATATATCAGTGATAGTCCGAGCCATTTTTCAAAATTTGAAACTTTTCGCTAGTTGTAATTAAATACGTATTTAAACGATATAATAAAAAAAAAAAAAAAAAAAATTTCCAGAAATTATATTTAATGAATGTCATTTGGAAGTTCTTCGTCCTTTAATTTTTCAGTTAAATTTTTGAATCTTCGATAATTTTTTGCTTTAATGCGAATATAATTTGCAATGTGTTACACTGTTTTCATAACATCAGGCTATTTTAAATATTTTGTAACCAGATATTCTCGGTGAATTATGCAGGGTATCGGTATGAATTGTGGAATATGAGAATCATCTCTTAAAATCCCAATAAGTCCGATTTTCTTACCCAGCATTGCAGGAGCTCCATCAGTTGTAATATTTTTTTAAAATATAAACACAAAACTGAAAAGAGAACTCGTGTACATTTATCTAGAGCCACAAATAATCCTTCAAAGAGCCGCGTGTTGGTCACCCCTGATATATATCATTCCTTGTGGGAAATTTTGATATACTCTTTTTTTAAACGCATATAAGAACATTTAACGAACATAATTTTTTTAAATATCATCCTAGATAATTTGCTGTTCTCTTCGACCGATTAATTTTTTCTAAAAAATTTTAACATGTCAGTTCGTCACAGGAAATTTTAAATTTTCCCATAGATTTACATTGAACGAAAGAAATCAATAAGGTAAGTACATACCCACAATAAAAAACTTCTAAAAAATTATCCTAAAAAGAGCAGAACGTTTTATTTTATGATGAATTGTATAAAGGATATTATAATGAATATATTAAGTCTCAAAAGATACTATATCCTAATAAATTCAATTTATCATAAGGAGTTTGATACGTTAAAAATGGTATTAATAGAAAATAAATGCAGTCACATATGAACATAAATCAGGTTGGGAACAAACAAATCGTTCACCATCTCTTATTCGATTAGAGTTAGTATTTCTGCTCAGTTTTATAGGTGGATTTGGTGAAATCAATGAGTAAACAAAATCAACAGTTTTATTATAGAATCTGCCAATCATTTTAAGCGTGAAGGTTTATCATTTCAATGTGAATTTAATGACAAGATTCAACACAGCGTAAATTAAATTATAATATTTCACGAATCCGTAGTTTTTATTTATCAAGTCTTGCCTCTTACCGTTGAAATACTTCATAATATTGCACTAAAAAAAGAGCTAGACGTAAGTAAAATAATTCTAGCTCTAATATTTAATGAAAAAAATTTACAGTAAAAATTTTATTTTTCAGTTTTTGATAATGTATTAGCTTCTTAAATAAATTGTTGCTTTTTTATTGATAGAAATAATCTAATCGATTTCTTTTCGCTGTTTATTCATTGGGACATTTTTTCTGTTAGTCTTGCTTAATTTGAATTAATTTTATATTGAATATTGTACAGGAAATAAATTTATTTTCTATAAAAAATGAATTAATTTTCAATACAATTTGCAAGTTGCATTTAAAAGTGTTGATGCTAAATAAGATATTTATCTTGCTTCTGTTATACATAGAAATTTTATTCTAGTTAAATCTTATAAAAAAAAAACAAAATTTGTGGTATCTAGTTAAGTGTGAGGCAAATAAACTCTTGCACAAAAAGAAAATAAGGGAAATCTCTACGAAAATTAATTTTATTGACTTAAGGAAATAAATTAGACTAATCTGAAAATCTGTTTTTGTAAGGGTTTTGTTTATCGGTACAAAGCAAGACCAGTTCCTTTAATTGGTTTCCAAACATAACAAGAATTACTGTTGGATAATGAGAAAAGATTATCCAACAGTTTTTTTTAATTATTTACATCCTAGGTATCTGTTGTTTGCCGCACAACAAAAGAGCCAGAAGAGTTATGCGAATTGTAGTCTGAATATCTTGTGTGAATATAGTTTCACTGCATTTATCATAATGCGCCTAATTCGTTAAGGGAAAAATGTCAAAATAACTGAAAGCTTTAACAAAATTCTGACGATACTACAGCGTTAAGTAAAATTAAACTTCAATAATTTTGGAAGAAGCTTTGTGTTTAGAAATTTATAACTGGAAAAAATTTTAGATCAAATTCATTC
Source organism: Pardosa pseudoannulata (assembly GCA_032207245.1). Lineage (NCBI taxonomy): Eukaryota > Metazoa > Arthropoda > Arachnida > Araneae > Lycosidae > Pardosa > Pardosa pseudoannulata. Next base: position 44,152,929 of record CM063498.1, read on the forward strand.
ATTCACATAATTAACACGCCAATGAGTTTAATCCTAATTATAACTCCTAACTTTCATTAGTATTAAAATTTTACGTCACCCCTACCCCACCCCCAAAAAACCGCTGTGTTGAAGGATGTTTTAAATTGTTTTCCAGAAATGATGAATAGATATAACTTAAATGTAAAGAGCTTGTTATTATTTTTTAGAGGTTAGAAATTTTAAATTTAGGATAATAGTTGGAAGTCTTTAACTGTATAAAGAATTCGGAATAAATTAAAAAAAATTAAACAATTATTAATCATTATATAAATGATATTCAAAATAAGCTAAAACTTATGAAATAATTCCTTATCTAAATCGTGTAAGCTAAACGTAAAGAGCTTGTTATTATTTTTTAGAGGTTAGAAATTTTAAATTTAAGATAATAGTTGAAGTCTTTAACTGTATAAATAATTCGGAATAAATTTTTAAAAAATTAAACAATTATTAATCATTATATAAATGATATTCAAAAATAAGCTAAACCTTATGAAATAATTCCTCATTTAAATCATGTAAGCTAAACGTAAAGAGCTTGTTATTATATTTTAGAGGTTAGAAATTTTAAATTTAGGATAATGGTTGAAGTCCTTAACTATATAAAGAATTCAGAATAAATTTTAAAAATATTAAACAATTATTAATCATTGTATAAATGATATTGAAAAATAAGCTAAACTTTATGAAATAGTTATCCAAATCGTGTAAGCTAAACGTAAAGAGCTTGTTATTATTTTTTAGAGGTTAGAAATTTTAAATTTAGGATAATGGTTGAAGTCCTTAACTGTATAAAGAATTAGGAATACATTTTAAAAAAATTAAAAAATTATTAATCATTATATAAATGATATTCAAAAATAATCTAAACCTTATGAAATAATTCCTTATCTAAATCGTGTAAGGGATTTTCTATGATTTTATTGCAGTCAAAAGTTTTTATGATGTTCGAATTAAATATTTTTTTAAATGCCTAGTATTTTCTTTTCGGGGATAAATTTGATTAATAACTTTGAATCTTACAAATCAATGTAAAGTACACCAGCTGAATTAGCTTTTATTTTCAACAGTTTCCTTTGTGGCATGTACAAGTAAATAATTTTTATTACTTTTTCGCCAGGCTGTGGCAAATGTCTAAGGCGCTGGCATACACTTTCAAATCAAGGATTAAAATCCTGGTGTTGACATAGGTATTTTCATGTCCAGTTTTGGGCAATAAGTTCTACTTTAATGAAGTCTAGTTACCAAATACATTGTACCCCCACTTAATCAACCAAAGCAATTTTTGACTATTTCATAATTCTTAAATTTACGATACATTGAAAATATTTAATACAAACAATCAGGCTTATCATATGTATAACGTATTTTTGAGGTAGACATCAAACTGTATCTGGTACTTTCATATTATTTTCCAGATATTGTGGCAAGGGTGAATGCAAATCCCAGTTTTAGAGTGGATATTAGTAGCTATTAGAAACTTTCCGTGACCCACGAAAGCTCGAGTCATTTCTGTTCAATTGATTAATTTAATAAATCTAAGTTATAGACTGCACAGAGTAAAACAAACATAAAACTTAAACGTCTTCTAATATTACAATCTGCTCTCATTAGGATCAGCCCCTTTTTTAAATATCATAGGCTACCATTTATAAAGAAATAAATCTTCTTGACAAGAGATTTATTTAGTATCACATATAAGCTTAGTACTGTAAAATGAAGCTTTATGATAGATAAAACTGTTTGTCATAATTTCAGTCGATTGGAGTGCTAAGGTCTACTTTTTGGCAACAGGAGAGCTAATGAGACCGGGACCTATAGCTTATAGCCGATTCCGAACGGCTACGAACATCCATGCCACAGTAGGATTCGAACCCACGAACTTCGGTACCGAAGGCTAGCACCCTAACCAAACGGCCATCGTTCGGCATAATTTCAGTCGAAACATTCCAAAAAAGTAAATTTATGCACGTTACTTGAAGAATCAAGTTGTCGATCGAAATAACAAAATAATAGCAGATGCTCGAAAATTTGGTAGGTTGTTGGTTTTATGTATCTTCGCCGAAAAGCGGGGCGAAAAAACGTAAAATTTCTGCAAAAACTTCTTTTTTTTAAACCTTTTCCTAAAGAGAAACCCTAGAACATTAACCCTAGAATATCCTGTTCATGTCAACCGTGTTACTGTTAAGTTTGCAAGACAACTTTTTTAACACGTTGACAGCTAGTAGCATTATCAATGGTTTGTCTAAGGCGCCCGCGTGAACTTTTCATTATGCGATGCATATGCTGAAATGTTATTTGCTGCAGATAAAATAAGTTATAAAATCTTGCCTGCAGCAGTTTCCGTGGGGGGGGGGTCACCGGTGACTCCCACGGCGCGGTGTAGGCAATTGTTACGATTGTCCTTTTTTTTAAACAATTGTGCTTCGATTGTTAAGTGGTTTCTCTCAGTCTTCAGCATTCAAAGCAGCTAGGAAGAACTAGAGCAAAGAAATTGACTAAAAAAGTGGTGACATTGTTCCGGTAGCGTTGATTCACCTCTTCTTTGCCTTGAATGTTTCAATTTGACTCATCGCAATATGCACTGATAAGATGTATATATTTCATGTGCTAATAAAATTATTTTATATGTTCTATATTGCATTAATTTCTTCAAATCATTATAATAACAATGGTATTACTGAAAAAGCTGTCAGTATCCATATTTACTATAATTATGTACTTTTATTATTTCCTGCGTCGCCCGTCACTGGTGGCCCCCACGGTGCTGTAGCAAAGTCGAATGCCGGTCACCGCTGATCCCCAGGGCAGTCAACTTGGTAAAATAAGATTTAAATCCAAGAAAGAAAAGTAATACGTACTTTCATTTAAAAAAAAGATTTATTACACATTAGCGTTATTTTCAGCTTTAAACAGTTCATTATTACTTTGATCTCAAAACGGCCGAACTATGGCCGATTGGTTAGGGTGCTGGCCTTTGGTACCGGAGATTGTGGGTTCGAATCTCACAGAGGCATGGATGTTCGTAGCCGTTTGGAATCGTCTTTAAGCTATAGGTTCCGTTCTTATTAGCCCACGTGTTGCAAAAAGTAGACCGTAGCACTCCAAACCAAACCATTAATCTCAAAACGTCTGCGGGATGTAAGAATAGTGTTCGGAGGTTAATCGGTTAAAAAGTAAATTTCGGTCTTTAAGTGATTTGACTGCAGCCCTCTAAACCCTAGATTCTCAAAGTGGTTTATATGGACCTTAAGGAAACCATACCAGAGAAAGAAAAATTTAGAGGTTACATTGCATGTAAATAGTAGTACACAAGAATGCATATCATTTATGTAGGTTATCACCAAAATTTAGGCGCTCCTGAAATGCCATAATGCACCTTACACAAATTTCATCTGTCTACTGGCATAACACTTACTTACATAACATGTATATAAACTAGCAAATTATATATTAAGTGGCATGACAGCCCAGGATGGGCCTTAGCCTTCTCTAGAATTCCATACCAGGCAGTCCTATCTTTGGCTCTGGATTTCCAATTTGAAATTTTCAAGGATCTTATGTCTTTCTCAATGCAGTCTAACCATCTAAGTTTTGGTCGTCCTCTCATTCGGGTTCCTATTGGTTTGGCCGTAAAAACTTTTTTTGTGGATCTATTGTCATTAAGTCGAACTAGGTGTCCGGCCCATTTTAATCTTTGTAAGCTAATAAAATTAATTATATCTGGGTTTTTATATGTTCTGTATAATTCAATATTTGTTCTTCTTCTCCATATACCATTTACATTAATTCCCCCAAAATACTTCTCAATATTTTTCTCTCAAAAACTGCTAGGGTTTCCTTGTCTCTTTCTGTCAATGCCCAGGTTTCAGCTGAGTAAGTCAAAACAGGTCTTATTAGGCATTTATACAATATTATTTTAGTCAATCTTTTAATGTACTTTAAATATTTCTTTAATCCAAAAAAACATCGATTAGCAGCTGTAATTTTGCTATGAATTTCAACAGATATATTATTTTATGTATTAACTTCCAAACCTAGATATATAAACTGCTTTACAGTCTCAAACTATAACTGATTTCTAAGAAGGTGATTATATTTGGATAAAAAGTTATTTCTATATAAACTAGCAAATTATATATTAAGTCAGTTGCATAAATTTGTGTTAGTAGAAACATAACATTGAATGTTTTTGCAATAAAATAATCACCTTATGATAAAAAAAAAATCAATGTAGGGAAAAAACATCAAAATAATTTCACATGATATATCAGTGAAAAAAAAAATTTTATGAATTTTTCTCGTGATATCCATACATGCTTTAATTTGAGTGTTTTAATACATTAGCTGAACTTTGTTATCGGTTTTTGATACGCTCGAGGAATACAAAAATTAAAACTAAAAATGTAATAAAAATTTAAAAAAAATTGAATGTCCCGTAGACTTTTTGCTAAAGGAAATCTCTGTAAACCATTTCACCATGTTACATGCACGGCAAACTTGAAATGATACAGGGCAATATTTGGATAAAAAGTTATCTTTCTACTTGATAAGCAAAAGAAACAGTTCAGTTGCTGATAGGATAAATGTATTAATATGCTTTTTGAAAGATATCTTAAGTGATAACGTAAAAACAAAGTAGGAAAAACTCACAAAAAGATTAAATATATCGTTTTATTCACGCGAAATATTTTTGATCGAAGAGTGTTGCTCACGTGAAAGTTATCCCGAATGATATTGCTAAAATCAGAAAATTTTGTCATGATTGTGTCAGAATTTTAAGCATGATTTCTGAAAGAACTAACAATTTTGTAATCAATTTTTAATCAAGCAATAATTATTTGTGTTGATGTCATATGATGTCATAACCATAATACTAATGTTGATAAAGAGGAAATATTTCAAGGTTTAAAAACTAATTTCAATTACATTGGACTTTTTTTTGTTTGCATTTAAGAAACAAAACAATTGTCACGATTAAAATTTTGTATAACAGCGTAACCAGCAAATACACAACCTTGTTTTATCGATGCATATATTTTATTTTTCAAGGTCACATTACGTGTCTTACAAGAAACAGACTTTATGGTTCATAGTAGCCTTGTTAAAGCTCTAAATGCATTCTTGTTGGTGAAAAAGTATTAACTAGATTCTATTTCTAAACTTTTTGACAGAATGGAGTTGTTTGAAACATTAAAATTTGGATTTTTAGCTCAGATTTTTAGCTTACCATTGAAATTTTTTACACTAATTTATATTGCAGAACTGTATCTAGCCCTGCAGTTGTGCAGTATGATGTAAAAGGTGTTTGGTATTAATGCTAATGTTTGACAGGGTGACTCACCTTCTACACTGCTTTTTAACGAGCTTCATGAATGCTGTTTATCGACTGGGTGTCTAGCAGGTTTTATTATTAAGTCAGTTTAATTGTGCGTATATTTTGATGATATTGAGAAGCAAATTTGCACCAATTTCTATCGTACAATTAATAAAAGCAGCAGATGCTGGAGATCTCACTGTGAATGACCCCAAACAAAAATTTATGCGAATATATACTGACCTAGCTGGTAACTATTTGGAAAAAATAGTTTTGCTTATCTTGAATCTTTAGTTAATCCAATAAATAATAATGCTGAAGAATTTAAATTCAGAATCCAAAAGAGAAGTTACTACCTATATCATTATCTCCCTAAGATAAAGCAGCCATCAAGAGCAATAATTGAAATTTAATAACTTATTTAATCAGTAATCACATATGGATGAAACTTAGGTTATAGAAAAAAAGAGATGGGTCTATCCTTATTTTTGAATAGGGATTATTTTTGATTTATATCCTTATTTTATACTGGAAAAGTTTTCTAGCTCAGACTACGGTAATGAACTTTCACGGTTAAGTGTAAACGTTGAATTGCAAAGATTAAGTGATGGAAAAACTATTGTAAAGTTCTTTCAACGACTTCCTTTCCTGTTTGGAATATATACGAATATTAAACGATACGAAAATGATAGAAAAATTGGTTTACTGGAATCAAATATGTTACAGAGATACAGTAAGACCAAAAATGCAGTGACTTGATGTTTTGGATGACATTAAAAAATTAAGTGTCGCCAGCTGAAAAAAAAATCTTAAGACAGGATCGCTTAGAGAAAAACAGTGGAGAAATCCATGGTATATAAAGAGCTGTCGCGTTAGAGAAGAAATAAGTCCTCCCAAAAATGAAAAAAAAATTTTTTTTTGACAAAAAAATACCATAACGCTTCAAATCAAACTAAGCCTCCTGATTTATCAAATAAATATTACCAAAAGTGCTATTTAACACATTAGGAAATTTTTAAAATTTAAAATAATTTGAGTCGCTTAAGTTTTATGCCAATTTAAACGGATGCCCAGAAACACTATCTAGTTTCATAAAAAAAAAAAAAAAATTGCAAATGCCTGTTTATGATGAAATAAATTTCTAACAAACTAGTTTAATTAAAAATATTCATCGACTAAGCGCATAATTTCTAAGAGAAGAATACTTTTACAATTTCTAAATACCTACTTATTTAAAAACTATTGTTCCAAACAATAGACATAACTATTTCTCTAGGTCAAATAACTGGAAAATTGATAATCGTAACTTGGCTGTGCGTTTAATTATTATTGTTTGGAGCTATTAAAGTTAAAAATAACAGTTCGATGTCTACTGAACATGAGCCATAGAACTCCCAAGCACCCATCATTTCACAATAATTTTAACCCCTTCCGGTAAAATGACGAGTCTGCTCGTCATTGGTTTTACATTCCGTTCCGCACAATGACGAACTACACTCGTCGTGCGACTAAAGTTACTGTTGAATAGAATAAGGTAGTTTAATTTTAGTGTACTGAAGTTGACAACACTTTTGCTACTTGTGAAAATATCACTATTATATATTGTTTACCGTTAGAATTTATTTGGTACAAGTCACGGCCAAATTGTTGTTAGTCTAAGAATTCATTTTTGTAAACATGTAATGTGAACATCCGTCAATATTTATATTTTTGCTAAAGTTAAAACATGTTGGATAACAAATACCATAATGAATAAGACTAGTGCAGACTATGAAGGTCAAACTTATCTGATACTGATAATGAAAATGATGATAGTGAAATGGATGTTAAGAATAAGTAAACAAGTTTATTTTAATAAAAATTAAATGGTTATTTCATGCACAGTCAGTTTTCATATTTTTCATTATTAAATCGTATTTACGGTATTTATCTACGTTCGGAGAACTTTTTTCTTTAAACTAGTTCATGTTTTTACATTTTTAGATTTATTTTTTATATTATCATAGAGAATTGTACTTAAAAAATTTATTCCTGGAGAAGTTTTTATAAAATTTCTAATAAATGAAGAAAATTTAGTAAAAAAATCGGGTTTTTTCAAATGGTCTAATTTTTAAATAAATTATTTCAATATTTTTTGATGCAGCACATTTCTTATACATTGGACTAATGAATGACCTAAAATCTTTGCTTAGTTTACATTTGGTAAAAAAAATTTTGGTCCTTCAAAATCATACACATTGAATTTTTATCGAATTTTCATTACCTACATATCTAACTCTGAGTGTAACATCATTAAAAATTATGCAAATTTAAAGCTTTTAAGTCATTCACTAATAAATACTATCAAAAACATTCATAATAATTTTTAACAAAATATTTTAAGAACTTTTTGAGAAATCACATTTCAAGTTTCAACATTTTATTAAAAATACCGTTATGAGAAAAAAGCATTTGAAGTTTATGAAAGCAAATTTAACAATTAAAAAATTAAAATACATGTTTAAAATTCCCCATACTTTCTTGCTTCAAAACTTTCTAATTGCCAAGTTGCTAGTTATTAAATATACTAGAAAAATGTTTAAACTAATCATCATGAAAATTTAAAATGTTTTGTCCAAAAAATTCACAACTTCCGATTCCGAAGTCGCTACTTCCGTTTTGTTTTTACAGCTGTCACTGATGTTTAAACAACTGTAACTTTTCTTTAAAATGCCGTAGAGACAAAACAAAAACAGATTTAGAAGCCTAAAAGTTGAAATTTTATAATAGATAAATAAAAAAAAAATTATGATATTTGGCAAAAAATAACGTTTTCAACGTAGACGGATACCTTAATGGGGTTAATCGTACGAGATAAAAAAAAATATTGTCTAAATAGAATCATTTATGCTCTAAATATATGGAATTTTTGCGAGGTATTATTTTCGAAAGATATTCTAAAACCAAGAGTAAAAGTAAGTACAATTTTTTTAACAGGATAATAGGCTGATATGTTATCGAGAGAGGAAAAAAAAGTCTCCATTTATTATTGCCACCCGCAGACTTTGTTGCACGCATTCTATAATAAACTAAATGGCTCTTTCTGTAGAGAAATAGAAAAGCGTAATATTTCTGCTAAAAGCAGTCGGCTATTTCTGATATATTGCTGAACTAAAGACATGGATCAGATAAGGTTAATCTGTATTTAGTGGTAATAAAACATTCATTTCTTTGCTAGATGTATTACTCCCTGGAAGTCATCAATTAATACAGCTAATTTAGAAGAGTAGTAATTATTCTATTTAACTTTTAAAAAAGTAATGGGATAAAACAGTTATCCTATCTTATCAGTAAAACACTATTTCTTTTTTATGATTACATTACCTAAAATTTAACTCATTCATTCAGAAACGAAAATTATCAAAGAAGCTTTTCTCCGTATCATATATCCGTAAACCACATTAAATTTCAATGTTGTCACTGAACTTATATATTTTCATATTATGCTATTAATGTAGAAATGTTATTTAAAGTATATAAATTATTAAAAAAAATTGATTATGAAAGTGATATTGGAAAAAGTAATCATGCAGTTAGGTTGTCATTGAACTGCAATCCATTTTCTTTAAATACACATTTATTTTCAACCTTAAAATGTTTTTTTCAATTCTTATTAAAATTTTTCAAAATTAAATACAAAATGAATGTAAAATACTACTGAATTTTTCTCTCTCCATTCTTTGATTGGGAATAAATGTAACTAATTTTTTATTTCATTGAGTTATCCATTATGACTGCTTTAATGAATAATATATTAAGCAAGAAAAGATAATGGGAAAATAAAACAAGTTAAGATGACATAGCTCTTTGTCAGTCGTTCATTAAAACTGCTTAGACCATCGGTCGGGGAACTTTTTTAATCATTACCCCAAAATATTTTTATGTAAGTTGATATTACCCCATGGCGAAGAGGTTAAAAAAAACCGAAATCGCCTTTTTTAGCATCTTTCATATTATAGCCCCCCATGATAATTTTGAAAAGAAAACAACTAAAAATTTTATTTAAACTTCATTTATTCAATTTATCAATGTAATATATAGTATTCCATAACGGTACTGTAACAAATTATAATAATAATAATAAAACAAAAACAAACAATAATTAGAATTGAAAAATTAAAAAAAAAAGAATAATTGAAAAAAATTTTTTTTCACGTTTTGGAGAAATGGTGTTGTTTCATGTCCGATACAATTGCTTCAAAATTAGGACTTTTTGATGTAAGAGCGATTTGAATGCAGTCTTCGGCGTTTAATCGATTTCTGTTCTTCGTTTTTATGTTCATTAGAGTGGAAAAACCTTGTTCGCACAAATATGTTATCCAAATGGCAGCAATTTTTTAACCCCCTCTTCATGTGCAATTTTGAAAGCCTTTGCAGCTTTTGAAATCCAAAAAGACGTCAAATTTGATTTACTCTCAAATTGAATACGTGCTTCAGTATTAGATCGAAGTTCAAGAATTGCTTCTGCCAAACCTGAAGGTTCTTCTGGTATCATAGCAATATCACATTTAAAAGGATCTACAATCCAACTGATAGTACGTGTATCAAGATTGTACTCAAATTTAAAGTAAAATAAAATGTGCTTTATTGCGCAAAGAGAACACTTTAGTGTGGTGGGTAGTGAGATGGCGAGAACACTTTAGTGTGATGGGTAGTGAGATGGCGTGGCCTGCATATGTCGCTAAATTGTTTAAGTTGAAAAAAATACTAACAAGTTTATAAAATAGCAAATTAAAAATATATACTTTGTACTCAAAAAAAGTTTCATTTTTACCCCCAAAAACTTCCTTTTTACCCCATTTGGGGTAATTTACCCCGGTTCCCCGACCGCTGGCTTAGACGAAGCAAGTTAATTTTCTTTCAACGTCTGATTTGTTTAAGTAATAAAATAGGTTAAAACACTTTTTCAATAAACTTTTATCTTATACTAGCATATAGCCCGTCATATGACGGGATCAGTAAAATTTTTAATTTTCCAGAATTGTAAAGAACCCTATGAGGCAGTTAAAAAAAATGGTTTGTTTTTTTGGCTGAGAATTACCTTTCAACAAAAATCATTAAAATTATCACATATGTACTTAATATATTATTTATGACAAATAAAAAAGAAAATTATTTATGTAATATCTAAGTTTAGTGATAAAACGTATGGAAATAATGCAGAACACATTTAAATAATTTAAAATAAAAAATGATTAAATGAGAGGGTGAAAGGAATGAAGTCATAATGCTAGAAAGAAATTGTTTTTTTTTTTTACCTATTTATTATGGGATAAATCGATAAATTTAATCGCTTGCTCTTAAAATGGGGCTTGGTATAATGGCATTAAACGCTCGAAAAGGGGACGGATTGGATTTCGAACGTTTTAAAGAGAACAGTATTTTTCGCTGTGATACGAAGCTTATTCTTACCAATTTATTTCAGAATCGGATCTATAGTTTAGGAAAAGATAAACTTTACTCGCTTTGTATTTTGCAAACCCTAACTCATCAAAAATCCAATATGAATGTTCAATCCATTCCAGGTCCAAAATCTTCATAACTTCGAGGACAGACGGACAGATAACTTAGGCTATTATTACATTACACAACATGAAATGTTTATGTGGCCAGGGACATCCGTAAAGCCATACGTGAATTTAATAAAATAAAAATAATAAAAATTATATAAAGTCGAAAAAAATAGTAAACATTTATTTTAAAAATAATAAAACAACTTTCGGAATAAGAATTTAAAAGAAAAAGCAGAAAATATTAAATTTATTAGACATTAAAAAAAATGGCTGCGTCGCGGATAGAACCGTCAACCCGAGAAGTACGACGATCAAGTGGGCGAACATTTACCAAACGTACAACGCTTGCACGTTAAGCCAACTAATTAGAGTATATGAAGGTTCAAGTAGAAACAGTCCAGAAATTTAAATATTACTCTCCGCCTTTGCAATCCTATCAAGGATGAATTTCGTATAGAATAAGAGGAAGGATAAGGCTTGAAATAATAGCATTAAACGCTCGAAAAGGGGGGATGGGTGGATTTCGAACTCGCTTTCAATTTTGCTAACCCTAACTCATGAAAAATCCAATATGGATGCCTGTATCCATTCCAGGTACAACCGCTTCAGAAACTTGCGGACAGACAACTTAGGCTATTATTATATAGGGTATGGGACTTATCATTATAGTAATTGATTTAATTCTACACAACAGCCGGTGGAAGTAAAAAATAGAAAAGATGAGGTCTTAGATTTATTGAAATATGGAAACAAAACATTTTTGTGTAATCTTGCCTAATGATTTTTTAAATAATTTAAAACAGTACAAGATGTTAATATAAGCATGAAATTTAACATCTAAATGCTCTACTATGTTTAATTTTTTAAATATACATGCATTTGCAGCTGTCCCTCTCCCCCCCTCCCCCCCAAAGCCATTAAATCTTCTTACGATACTCCTTAAATATAAGTTTGTTCAGCATGATCCTATTTTTTAATAAAATATATAATAAAATTAAATACATTTTAAGGACATGGATCCAAAAATTTATTTTTTCTTTAAATTTCGTATAAGTGATTAAGAACATTTTTCGTATAATTAAAGTGTGAAATCCTTTTTAACTTCGGAACCCCCGCATCCCTGTCTTTTATCTTTTTTACGTTTTATAGGCTTATTTTGGTCTATTTAACTTTTTTTCTATGAAGTGTTTTAGTATTTTTTACATCTTTTAATTAAAATTTATTGTGCTTTTAGCTTTTTAATGTTTCATCATTTTTACCTTTTACATACCTATCTGGTGTAATTGAGTTCTTTGATTGCAGACTTTTTTTTATAACTTTATTAAACTGGTATTGTTTTACCTTGTTCTGTTATTAGGTTAGGGCTCTTTTATCAGTAAGGTCTTTTTTTTATGAAAACACCTTGTGCTTGGCGCTTATGTCTTAAACAGGACCTTGCGCCGTAAAACTCCAACCAACCAACCTTTTTAACTTCGTGTGACAATACCTAAAATTTGTATGTCTCGTCAAACACGTGTGCTAACAAGATTTTGCACACAATTTCTTTAATATTAACAGTGAGACAAAAAAAAAATACCATTGAAACTTTTGACCTGTTGCTTGCGGAGGATTCTATAAGCGTCACTCACCCCTCCTTGTTCTTGGCATCTAGCCGAAGAACTTTTGTCCTAGTAGAGAGGTGAAACAGTATTTCTGCTTTTTATTGTCACTTTTGCTTTTGAAGGTTGAAAATACAGACCTATAGAAATTTTAATCAGCTGAGTTTGTTAGATTATTTTAACCCCATGTTGATAAATGTGTAGGTTATTTACAACTTTACAAAAACTGTGTTTCACGTACCACACAAAACGTGCAGTTTCTCTATTAGGATTTCCTAATAAACCTGTTGATATAAAATATAAGGTAAGTAATAATTTTTCCAGTTTTAGGGACTTCATTAATAAAGTGTATTTTTTCGTCTTAATGGCAAACCATTATTATGCACAATTATGCAAAGAAATTGCTGTATCTGCTCGGTTATAATCTTCACCCTTTAATTAAATCTGAGAACCTTAATTTGCATCCATGCGGAAAACATGGACTACTACAAAAAGTTGTGACCTCAATTTTAGTTACTTTTGATCCTTAATATGTATCTCAATATCTGGAGTCAGGGTGGAGGTGCACTTTAAAGATAAATGGTAAAAACGAATAGCAAATTGTTCTATTTACGTTTTACAGTTGATGAATAAGGAAATGTGAAATAAAACTTCAAATTATACATAAAAATTAACCAAATTCATTAATTTTCTCTAATTAATAATGGCTGTAATAATTTGGCTATATTTGTATAAGAAACCTGATAGTCTAAAATCATTAATGAAATGCAAACTTTTAAACATTGAATCCCAGAGTTATAATGAAAAATGATGGAATCACGATAATTAAAACTCGAATAATGAAAGAAAATTCCAGTTTTTTGAAAAAATTCAACGAAACTTTTGTGAACAGCATACAATAGTAAAAGAGAAAAACATTTTAATTTAAGAATAAAAAAACAAACTTAAGTTGATCGGTTTTAAGTTGGAGGATAACAAACACAACTACCGCTTTCAAGTTTGTAACGAATATCTGTGTTTTCAAGCTACTAATTAACATAAATCACGCATCTACTAATTAATATAGTTCCGTTTACCAAACTATCGTATCATACGTATTACATGTGAGTGATATCAGACACATATTTAAAAAATTTCATTACTCATGCATTTCTCTTCATTTGGAAGAAAACTTGATTAGTCAGTTAACACTTAGTTTTGTTTGATATATTTGTATTTGTTGTCATCTATAAGAATAGGATAAAAACTTATGTACTGTATTAGAATGTGATCAAATATTGTTTTGCTAATTTAAACCTAGAATGTTGTCCTGTTCTTCTTGAATGTTACTATTGTTACGTAAGCAAAAGAACTTTTTTAAAAATTTCATTTTAAAGGAATAATTCATATGCTTTCACTTAATGCTATTTATTGTACATCAAACGTTTTCCACGTTTGACAGTTTATTATTTTAATTACAAAACATTTCCAAGAAGCAAGGATAGCGTTCTAGGGTTAAGCATATGTCAGTAGTCTAGTGATCTTTAAAAGTTATTTAAAAAATACTTTTGATACACTTGAGAAATATTTTAAATTAATTAAAACAATTTTTTCCTCTATAGATGGCAACTAAAAAGACATCTGCCCATCAGCTGCATGCCGCTGAAGAATACTGCTTGTTGGATCATCTTGGTGCTTTGGACATTGACTCTCCCCCTATCTACCCAAGGCTCACCAACATCATTTGCACCATTGGTAAATCTTTTTTAATCATTAGAACAGCAGGAGTTTTGGTCTATCTAAAACCGCGGATTGGGTCAAACTGCCCCGATTAATATGAATCCGTGTTGTTATCCAAAGTAAACATTGAATTTATACGCAACGATACATTGATTCATATTTAGACATTAAGTTTAATAATTCATAAAAGTAATAACGTATTACAATATCAAAAAGTATATATAGTTAGAAAAATATGTAGACAACTTTAATGGAATTATTTAATTTCTTACTAGTCAGGGTCTTTTACAGTTTAGGCACAGTTTGGAAAAATTTATAGACATACATATTAAATACATACATTAAATTACTTTTACATACTAGAATTCTTTATAACTTCTGTTACTATACAACATTTTTTCCATAAAAACATTAATTCAAACATAAAATATCAAGAACAATATTTTTAAAAATGCATAATTAATGTTGTGTTTTTACAACAGTCTTAAATTTATCAAAATCTTTTAAATCATGTTTAATATTTAAAGTTATAAAATATAAGACTTTATTAAAAGATAAACTAAATTTATGAAACATTAGCTTTATGATGTACAAATCCAAATAGACTACATGCTGAAATATGTGTGGTAATTTTGCTTTTTTTTAGAATAATAGTTTTTAAATGTGTTTTTTCTTTTGGTACAGTATATATTTACATTGTATTATTAAAAGGGATATTGTATTTTATTAAAGAAAAAATGTTTAAAAAGTCATTGAGTCTTTTGCTTATTGGAGATGTGATGCACTGTTTCAATAAAATGTTCAGAATTCTCAAAGTATTTTATTACTCACACGATTCCTTTTTATATATATATATCACATAGTTGTAAATAATTGCTTCAAGTGTTATATCTACCCTTCGAATTTTATAGTTTTACTTACTTTTGTTAAATTTTTTATTAACTACTGTCTGCTTTACTTAATGTTTGTAATATATTTTAAAGATGTTTATACTATAAAAGCCTTTGATATACATACATTAGGTTAAATGAATTCAAAATAATGAAAATTTACTAAACTTTTTTACTAATTATAATAATAAATAAACAAGTAATAGGTTAGATATAAATAAATCCTTTACATTAATTTTTTTAATACACAGGCACTGAACATTTTGTGTGTCTGTGTAAATTCTGAAGTATCAGCTTTTGAGATCACTCTTAAAGTTTTTCGAGCAAGAGTTCATTCTATTCATTTCGCGTTTGTTTTTCTTTCTGATATTGACAGAAAATCAAAATTGAAAATAAGTCAGAAAAAAAATACTCCTTAGACTTTGAAATGTCTACTTCTTTCTCCATTGCATTGTCGCATTATAATGTCAGATGCGGTCTTACTAACAAATTTAGCCAGATGAATTGAGTGTTCATTTCACATTATGAGAATAATTTTAGTTCAAAATCTATGTATATTATCTGGGCACAATACTTCCTGTACAGGTCAACAGGTATAGGAATAGTTACATCTACTGTGGGTACCTAATGTCTGATTTAAACAGTAATTCATCTCATTTCGCTATGACCGATGACCGATAGTCACCAAGCTAAGCCACTGAAGTGAACACATGCACAAGCTGATCGTTGCATGAGGGACAAAATGACAATGGGAGAACTATAAGAAAACGTGATTGTGTAGAAATTTTGCATCAAACTTGGCAAAACTTTTGCAAAGATATATTTTGCTAAGTTCTTTAACTAAGAATATGAAAGGACTGCATGAGCCGAATACGGTAATGGGATTTGAAAACTGAAGAATGTCGGTCGTTTAAACCCCAGTCAAAGATCAAGATTATGTTAAGTTTTATTATTATTATTATTATTATTATTATTGGAAAGGTGGTGGTTATCATGAATCTGTATGAACCACGTGATCAGATGGTAAACAAAGAGTTGTAATAGGAAATTTTACAGTATTAGAGGGATGCTCTGAGTAGGTAGAGGCTTGAATTGTAGAAAAATGGGATTTAGATGGTTCCCCATGTCAATGCGCTGGTTCACTAGTCGCTCCTCATCCTCTGTTATCTCTCAAAACTTCAGACTCCTGTTGAGCTCCATTCACCCTATTTTCCGGACCTAGCTCTAAAAGATAATTTTAACTTCAGAAAATATGAATCACTTTGAAAGAATGTCGTTTCTAATCCATAGAGGAGATTCAGAAGAATGTGACAACAGACCTGCAAGCTGTCCCAAAAATTGCGTTCCAGGGGGCTTTTCCAAATTCGAAAAAACGTTGGAACGATATATTGCTAGTAAAGAGAACTATTTGGAAGAGTACAGTGCTTACTATTACAGTTATACAGATTTCATACCAAAAGTTTGGTCTTCCTTGAACACATCTTGTAGACCTGTAAACAGTTGGTATATTTTGAATACGTTAGTGAAATTATACTTCAATCAGTACGTGCATGTGAAAACACACACACATTAAGTATAAAATGTGAGTTGTTATATCATACAACACAAACATCTTACATTTAATGTGTGTGGGAGGGTTATAAATATTGTTTGTGCGTATAAATCTATTGCTGTAACTGACACTTATTTTTAATAAATATTGAATTTTCTAATTTATAAATATTTTAACTTCCAGGACCTGCCTCCAGAGATGTTGATGTACTGGTAAAAATGATTAAGGCTGGCATGAATATTGTTCGATTAAACTTTTCTCATGGAACATATGAGGTACTTGTTTCTTTAAAACTTTAATTTTTTTAAACCAATCTTAATTATTTTACTAAGACAAGCTGAAAATTCTTAATTTTCCGTCAAGAAGGTTTATACTGTGTGTACAAATAATGTGTGTAATGTATATCTTAGATTGTTGATAACGTGTTGGATATAATTACAACTGATCTAAAAGATCTTCTAATGACACTAGTGAGAATATCCTAATAATACTGAACCTTCTCGTAGCTTTTAACATATTGACGGACAGTAGGAACAAGTGAAGTTCGAAAATTAGCACTATATGTTTTTGCAATTTTTAGAATATTAGAAGAATATTTAGAATATTAGATTTTACTCTTTCTGCTCAAATAAACTTAATTTTGGTTAATTCAACACCTTTAATTAGGTTTCGGCTATAACTGTCATGGCGCCAGCGGACTCTAGACACTAAGTAATGAGACGATGTCGGCTATAACAGCAAAAATTTAAAAACGTCAATGACATGTTTAATGACTCAAATAAGCAATTTTTTGTGTGCAACAAAGTATTGTGAGTTTAACCCGAAATTTTAGTTTATAATGAAACAAAAATAAATAAATGACAAAAAAAATAAATTTAAGAGAAAACACGATCGCTCAACTCCCTTCACAGCCACTTGCATACTGAAGCTGCAAGTCGTGTAACAGGTGGAAGACGAAATTCAACCTAAAAACTTGTTTCCGAAACATAACATTAGGTTTCTACTTGTACGCCGGTAAATACACATTTTTGCCGCTATAGCCGTAGTGTCTAAAAACGACCGTTTCGTTTTGGAAGGCTATAGATGCAACGAGTCCTTCAACGTGTTAAGATTGGTGTTAATTTCACATCTCCAGTCACTCAAAGCATATTGTAATACATTTTGAAAGAATTAATCTTTCAATCTTTTTAAACTTTGTTTAGGATACGTTACAATTCAATGAGTTTATAATCTTGACTTTAATTAAAATATTTCGTCAAATCGGAATGCCATGTAAATTAATAGTGAGAAGTTGCTAAAATGTTTTTTAGCACAATGTTAAGTGTTTATACGCTCAAAAATAAAATTTCCAATGCAGACTTTAAAATTTTCACCAAAATTTTTCTTTAAAATATAAGTGATAGGATAAATGTAAAACTACATAACTAATTAAAAAACAATAACATTGTGGCAAGATTTAATTTAGGACAAAATATATGATGAAACTTACTTTGGTTTTGGTTCTATATGTCAATTTTTTGTTCCTCAATAAAGTGACATATAAGATTGAGACCAATTATATAAAATTCATTTCTAATAGCTTCGAACACCCATTTCAGCAGCGGAATTTGACACTGCAGTTTCCGGTACTGAGAACGCGTTACCCGTTTAGCTATAATTTGGTTTTAAAAAAAATTACTTGCCCTTGACTTAAAAGGGAAAAACATGTTACTGCATAACTAGAAGTTAAATAAATATTGAAGAAAAGTATAAATAATAAATCTAATTTCCTTTTTTATAAAGATTTCATTTCTGGGAGTATAATTTTATAAATGCTTGTTTTTATATTTGCATGTATGTATGTATGAAACTAGGAGGAGGTTGCTAAAGCCGTACCTGTTGAGATAAATTAATCGGAAATCTACAAAGAAAATAAATTTTTATCAACAAAGTTTTACTTAACCCTTTGCCGTAAAACAACGTATGGGAGACGTGATCGTACTGCTGTGTCTAAAATGAGTACCTCGTATCACACACGTGATGATTTAGTCTGGCCAAAAGTGAAAGGCTCGTGTCAGACACGTGATGATTCTTTCTGGCCAAAAGTGAAAAGCTCGTATCCTATATGTTATTGTTTTTAGGCGATAAAGTTTTTGTTTTTGCGTTATTGTTTGTTACAGTTGCAATATGAGAGCTGGTCGTTTATTCTTAGGCGTAATTGCAATAGAGTATTATATTATATGCAATATTCTTTAAAAAAATCTAAAAATTTAACCTAATGGCAAAAAGGAAAATTGATACTAATAACGGTGCTGGAAAGTGTCCTGATTACATCTTAGAAACCGATTTGGATACATCTGAATATAGCATTGTAGTTTGTCCTGGAAAAAAAACGTGTGCAAAATTTAGTTAGTGATGAAACTGCTTCCGGTCACGACGCATGAGAAAAGTTTTCATCGAAAGTGGCACACACAATCGTCGCTCGATTCCATAAGGCAAGAGGTTATTAAACATCAATTACAGAGGTTATTATTACAAAACGATCTTATTTGTCGTAAAGACCAAAAATATCTATCTTATGAAAATAGAAAAAATATAAAAATTACAACTATTGGATCAATTATTTAAATCCTTAAAATGATAAAGCACCAAAACACCTTTGTGTTACTATAGAATGCGTATCCAAAAAGAAATATGTACCAACGACTCATCTACTTATTAAAACAAACAATATTCGTAAAACATTTTGGAGAAAGTTGCAAAATCGAACTTTTTAGCGGCATGTATTTAAAACGGATTTTTTTGTATTTATGACCAGTTTAAAATGATGATTACCTTAAATAGAACATCCCGCTGTCAACACAGGTGTTGTTTCTGTAGCTTTGAAATATTGTCAGTGATATGACTGCAGTAACTTTCCCCTATATATACGCCCTTGTTTATTAAAAATGTCCGATTGAAAATGTCTTAAAAATGATTTTAAAATGTCCGATTGTATGCTGTAAATATTTCATAAAAGTGCTTTTTCTCTTTAGTATCATGCTGGAACAATCCAAAATGCTCGCGAAGCAATTAAAAAAGTCGCCGAGGAAGAAGGTCTTTCATCTTACCCTGTTGCCATTGCATTGGATACCAAGGGACCTGAAATTCGTACTGGTCTACTTGAAGGGGTAAGGTTTCAAATGTTACCTTATAAAAATGGACTCTGTTCTGCCGTTATTTATAATTATTTGCAGCAACAAACTACTTTTCTGAATGCTAACTTATAGATGGGGCAGCCATATTTTGTATTGAATACAGTATACCTATTAATACTACTTTAGAAAAAGCAAGATAATTTTTCTCCGAGAGAACTCTTTTGTGGGTTATATCACCTGAATTTTAATTGTAAATTTTAATATAGTTTGAGAGGGAAGGCAGCTAGAGTATTTTTCAGTACAAATACCTTTTTTAAAGTTACCTTATGCAGAAGAAAAATCAATAGACTTTGTATTGAATGGAAAGGATATTTGGTCGAAACATCTCTAAACATACATTCCCTTTACTACACAGTTTAGTTCTTAACTGTACACTGGAAATCGAAAGCCGGGTATAATGGTTAGAACATCCGTCTGGCAGACTGCTGGGGATTCAAATACCACTAAATGCTTGGTTGGTAATTTGTGTTATCTTCTCAGAGAGAGTCAAATTGATCGCATAAGTGAAGCCCTCATAACAAAAATGGTCAAGAAAACCTGCTACATGGTGTGGATGAATATTTAATACGCCCCCGCATTATTTATTTAAAAAAGCAAAAAAAAAACTTAATTTCAAGTTTATTCTCTTACATTTAATCACTATCTCAAATTTCAAACTTAAGCAATAAATACATCTTAACAGAGATCTGAAAATTTAGATAGTTATCTACTTAACTTTAATAATAGTTAAAAATATTATTCTATCCTACAAACATTTGTGTCCGTGAATAATATAGTTATATAATTGCACGAATTATATATATGTATATATATGGATTAAATTTCTTATTTTATTTCAGAATTTTCTGTTGCAGAATAAATAAGCAAAATTGTTATAAGTTATAATATGTGAAATGGTTAAAATTGTTTGAGGTAAAATTTTCTTTTACGCTTTCATTTTTCGTTCTAGGGAGCTACAGCTGAAGTTGAAATGGTAAAAGGCAAGATGGTGAAAGTAACTACAGATGAAGCTTATTACGAAAAGTGTTCTACAGAAGTTTTATATGTTGACTACAAAAATATTACTAAAGTTGTCACTCCTGGCAGCCGCATATATGTTGATGACGGTCTTATTTCTTTAGTCGTCAAAAATATCGGTAATGACACTTCTTTCCCTATACTTTTTATGTATTCACAGTAATTGTTTAAGAACTACTCAGAAATTTTGTTAACGAATGTACATCGAGACTGTAATCTTCTCACTTTAAGAAAATATTGCTAAAGCTTTGTAACAATATCCTAATTCTGAGGCCGAATGATGGCCGATTGGTTAGGGTGCTGACTTCGGTACCGGAGTTCGTGGGTTCAAAACCTATTATGTCTTGGATGTTCGTGACCGTTAGGAATCGGCTTTAAGCAGTAGGTCCCGGTCTCATTAGCCCTCGTGTTGTAAAAAGTAGACCGTAGCCCTCCAAACCAAACCAATCCTCATTCTGAGTGTCGGGCTTAGTCGACAAACTCATTTCACACGTTACTTGTGTCAAATTATCAACTAAAACGCAATAGACTTCAAACTTAACAATTTTTAATTACGAATAGGGGACTAACGATAGCGTTTAAAGTAAAATAAGGTCTTACCCGAAGGTCTTGGCGGCTTAATCTTTGAAATACTGTACTTTTAAAAATGCACGAGCTATTTATACTATTGTTCAGAGTTCCTGTTTTCTTTTCTTTGTTATTTTAATCCGATTAGCCGTGGGATAGTTACGTCACCGAAAATTAAATATGAGAAAGAATATGAACAACTCATACTTAACCACTGGTTCAGCAATTACTCGCTCACATACAATCAGATCAGGTAATTGAGCATCACCACAACCTAGTTGGATTGTAAATGTGACACCTTGCTGTGAGCCAGCAAGGTATTAGAGTGCCCAGCTTCGGGAGCACGGAACAATAGTCATTCTGTGGACAGTAACTGATCTGGCATTCATAAAGCTGATCTCACAAATATTATGAAAGCCATTATGACAACTTTATTCTCAATATGTCACTCAATTTGTAACAATAAATGACAAAATTTTACTTTGGAAATATAGATATGTCATTACTTACCGCAGTTTTTATAATTTGAAGGCTTATGTCAAACTTTGCTATGTGGATATTGCACTTCAACAACTAATTAATGGATCTTCCTAGGATTTAGCTTTTCATTTGTTCTCATATAGCTATGATTAATTTATACATTTGCTTCAAAATGCACAGATTAGGAAAAAAACTAAGGTTTACAGTGCATTAGTCTCAAATTAGTAGAATATTTTCTTTTGCATCTTCTCCCACCCTCTTTTTTCATTTAACGTTAATATTCCTTTCATAGGTGATAACTTTGTAGACTGTGAAATCGAGAACGGTGGTTTGTTGGGCAGCAAGAAAGGCTGCAATTTACCGGGAGCCGAAGTTGATCTTCCAGCCGTATCAGAAAAAGACAAACAAGATTTGCTGTTTGGCATCGAACAAGATGTAAGTTGCAAACATTAGATTACATTTGTTGAGATCCTCGCACAGGAGTTGTTGTTCTTTTTCCTTATATCGGGATCACTTTCTCATTGTAGTTGTTGCAAGTATAATTTAGATTTTTTTTCATCGAAAATTCTCTACGACGTTTGCTTCTTGATAATTCTTTCTAATTTTTAAAATAGTCTTATTTTTGAAGGTAGGTCGATTGCTTAATTTTAAGATAGGTGGATTGCGTAAATTTTGAATTCCTTAATGTAGAAGTCTGAAATAAAAATTTCTTTAATTTCTTATTAACATTGACCTGTCCTTTTAAAGTAAATATAATTCCTGCTAAATACAGATATTAAAATTTTAAAATTAATTTTCCAATAATGAAATAATTAAATAAGGAATGTAAATAATCTTTACTTTCAGGTGGATATGGTTTTTGCTTCCTTCATCAGAAATGGCAAAGGCGTGAAAGAAATTCGCGAAATCCTTGGAGAGAAGGGCAAACACATCAAAATTATTCCTAAAATTGAAAATCATGAAGGTGTTAAAAAGTATGTTATTCTATTATGCCTATATGATTACAAATTGTTTGAAATTTTCAATGACTTGAATCCTTCTCATTCTTATGCGATTTGTTTTAAAAATACTTCCCAATGATCTTTAAAGTTCTATTTGAAGAAATATTCTCAAGTTTAAATATTAACTTTAAGTTACAATAGTTTCTAAATATTGCTATGTAATTTGCATTAATTTTTTAACATTTTTACTCATTTCCTCGTGTAATATATTAATAAGGTATCAAAACTTATTTAACTTTTCAAACCCTTTGACCTTTTCTCAGTCATTTTTCTATTGCTATATGACTATGTACTAACAAGGCCCGACTAAGATGCTTTTGTGCCCAGGGCACAATCCAATTTTTCTGCCCTCCACCCCCATGCAAATTTATAGTGACAAGTTATCATAATTACAGACATATAAAAATTATAACATTGAATTAGCAAACAGATTTAAGAAATTAGCATTAAAGTAATATTCAAAATCAAAAAACACCAAATTTTCATTTTACGTAATCATTATTATCTCTGTTTAGCCATGCTAAAAATTAAGGACTTTTAAAGACCTAGAGTGACCCACTTTTTTTATTTTTACCTTGTCACACTCACAAGCTCTGTGGTGCAGAAAATAAATAATAATAGAATTAAAAATAATTTAAATTGATGAGATGATTTAATGGTTTATAGTGGTACGTTGCTAATAATCTGTCTTATAAATATGCAATAACCCATAGGATAAAAAGAGCACCAGGTTTGTTGAGGGAATTATCAGGTAAATAACAGTAAAATTAAAGTAAATAGGAAACAATATAGTTCATGACAAACACAATTACCTAGTACAATAATTTATTAAAACTTAACGATGGTAACGTAAGTTTGCCATTTCCCCCCGCTTAATATGTGTATCAAGCACTCGACTAAATTTTCGTGCCCGTGCCCAGGGCACGTGCCCTAAGTGCCTGTGCAATAATCAGACCCTGTGTACTGACCTGTATTAAACAGTTAACCATAAACTACCCTTGACTACATTTACTGTGTTCTGTTTATCTGCGTTACTGTTTTGCATCAAAAAAGGAAGATCAGGAGTATGGGTCATTTATTGATCTGAACACATTTCTATTTTAGGGGGAAGATATTGCTCAACCGATCATTGCTTAATCGACTACCTGTTGCAATCGGTTAGAAAAGCCTAAACTATGCAACGTGAATGTACTTATACTTAAGTAGAAATAACATTTATAATCATTCAAAAAAAGTTCTAAAGACTGAAGATTTTTCGATAATTCTTATGAAATATCCTTTTTATTAACTGAATTCTGACAATATCAAATGATTTCTTTGTCTCAAAATAACTTTAAATTTTCCCTTGTGCAAACTAGTTGATGTAACGTACTTCCTTAAAATTTATTTCTAATTTTAAGGAAAAACATAAATCTATCCTTTAACCTACGTCTATAACTAAGTACAATAGTTAGTACTAAGTTTATAACAGATTATAATGAATTAATAAAACTAATTTTGAACTATATTTAAGGGGAGAAAAGATTTTCAAAATTGTTCATTTAATCTTAAAATTCCCTGCGCAAACTGTTGATTCCGAACAAAACTTTCGTACGTCGCCAAATTCAAAGTTATTTGTCAATAAATAATAGATATATAAAGCTTTCTTCAACAAATTTTGGATAACTTCAACAATTTTGGTTTTCTCCAATAATTTTTTTTCATCATTTTAATAAAATTATGAACTAAAATTATATTATTTCCGAAAGTAGAACTAATTATTTTTTTACCCAGGGATTGCAACATTTCACACAAAAATGAAAATAGCACATGGTAGTTTGCGCGCGCACCACTGCCCTAAACAAGTTAGGCGCGTACCTTTTGCAGTCAAGTCGAATGTTTCTAATATATTATTTTATTTTAATAAAATATTTTTGCGGCACTTTCTTGGTTTTAATTTTTTTTTCAATTCATTTTTTCCTTGTTACTTTCTTCTAATTGTACCAAGTGAAATATCCCCCTCCTAATTTCTAGGCATTATTTATTAAAGTTTTTCTGATTGAAAATGGATATGGTTTTCTAAGAGTAACATTTTGTCAAGTTGCCGAGAGTGGAAAACAACGGAAAATATTAAAACAGTATAAAAGTATAACTGTCTTAGATTTATAACATTTAACGTAAATTAAATTCAATATTCAGTTTTTATATAAATGCTAAACTAAGATATACAGTAAAAGAATTAATTTATTAATTTCCAGTTACTATAAGTAATTTTGTAATTCAGAGAGGCTCATTAGACTAGAACATAATCTTAATTTTCTCCCTTATTATAGAAAAAAATGTGAAATTTTATATTTATGTATTTGTTCAGCTTGATCCTGTTAACACATTGTATGCGGGGCACGTACTAGTACGTTTTCTGACGATTGATACTTGAGCGGGGGTCACTTACTAGTACGGGTTAGTGTAACAACATGGTTTGTTTGTGAGTACTAAAATAACGGTATATACAGGAAAACGAAGCGCAATGCTCTTGTCTACTACATAGATTCTGGAAAAATTTAGACAAATAAAAACTAGTTTTTACACCAGTCGATGCGGAACCACAGAACGGGAAAGTTGATTAAAAGAAATCAATTTGGATTTAAAATTATCTTTTTATCCTTGCGAAAATATTATATATATGTATATATATGTTTGTATTTATGTATATATTTGTTTATTTATCTATTTATATATTCGTTTATATATTTCAATATAAAATACGAAAAGTTGGTTAAAGAATTAAATAATTTTCGATCAATTGGGATTTAACTGAATAACTAAATTTACGCGTAAAATGCCTGCTCCTGGTACAATTCCGCTACAAAATGTACCCGCACACAATGTGTTAATATGCAATGCACTGGGAAAATTTTTACAAAATGTCTTTCTAACTTTATAAAAAAGTTTTACATTTTAATAAAACATTCTTTTATTGTATATCTTAGTTCCATACATGTTTTATATAATATATTCATATTAAGAAAGGGGCGTATCCAGAAATTAATTTTGGGGGCTGCATATTGTCATTGTCAAGAAGGGCGCCCATATGGAAAATGCAGAAGGGAGTTGAGCTTCCCTACAGTTTTGTAAAATCAGTTCTTTAAATTAAACACTTAAAAATGCAAATACAACACATGCATGCACACATTTTGTTCTCAGACCCTCCCTCCCAAATTCTCTCATATAGGCGCCTATAATTGCCAAGAAAAAATACCTTCTTTAATTTAGTATTATCATTATGTAAAAACTAAAGAATACATTATATCAGTCTAATTTCTCCGATGTAAAACTATTCATGAACTGATATAATTTTTACCAAGCAATAAAAATTAGAAAAATGTAACCATTTAAGAAAAATAATAGATAGTATGAAAACAAAATTTTTTGATGGAAAATTAGTCAAGTCTTATGTAATTTTCCAAAACTTCTAAATTTGCAGAGGCGTCAGAGGATTGATGAAGTATTCGGGTTTCATAACACTTCCACTTCGAATGCTTTTAGTTAAAATTTTATTAATAAAAATAATACATGCATTGACTTATTGCATAAAATAATACATGTAAATTAGGCAAGCTATTGAACAGCAGCATAAGTTAGAAGTGCTCCAGCAACAACGCTGAACAGGCTTAAATATATACATGCGGTAGGTAATTTACATACGGTTTTCAGTCACGGTTAAAAATCTGACTGAAAGTTAAACGCATCGGATGAATATCATTAACTCATAATGAGGTCATATTGTAAGGAAGAAATATATTTTTTTAATTTCCCAACAATTTTTTACTTAGCAGAATTGATAGAATCCTGTATCATTGGAAATCGACAAAATACCACACTAAGTAGTTGCAATTTAAAAAAGGGGGGTGCATATGGCAATTTGGACTTCCCTGGGTACGTCTTTGTATTAAGAACACAAAAATTGAGGTTTAAGATCCCTTATCCCATTAAATAAAGGAAATGAATGTGAATTTTCAGTGCAGATGTCACCTACATATTTTTTTTCTTGTTTTAGAATCGATGAGATCATTGATTTGTCCGACGGTATCATGGTGGCACGTGGTGACTTGGGTATTGAAATTCCTACAGAAAAAGTGTTCTTAGCACAAAAGATGATGATTGCCAAGTGCAATATTGCTGGTAAACCCGTCATCTGTGCAACTCAAGTAAGTGTTACTAGCTCTTTATCAGTCCGTCACTAAAAAAACATTGTATTTATTCTCCCAAATAATTTTACTTATATTTTGTAATAAAGTATAATATAAACGGATTACAGAAATATGGGGTGTATTAAAATATAATAATAGCCTAAGTTATCTGTCAGTCTGTTAGCAAAATTCAAAGCGTCGTCTATAAAACGTTCGAAATGCCACTCTCCCCCCCCCTTTTCGAGCGTTTAATGCCATTATACCAAGAACCATTTTAAGAGCAGGCAATTAATTTAATCAATTTATCACATAATAAATAGGTAAAATTAACATTTTTCTAGCATTATGACGTCACTCCTTTCACCATCTCATTTAATCCTTTCTTATTTTAAATTATTTAAATATCGTCTGCATTATTTTCATGCGTTTTATCACTGAACTTTGATATTACATAAATAATTTTCTTTTATATTTGGCTTAAATAATAGATTAGGTACATATGTGATAATTTTAAATTTAATCATCGATTATTTTTGGTTGCAATGAAAATTTTATCACCGGTATTAACAACAAATTATTTTCATAAAAGTCTAGGAGTCTATTTCACGGACTAATAAATATCTAGCGTTTAAGTTATATATCTTTGAAAATGAAGAAGTTTGTTCGTTTGTGTGTTTGTTTTTTATACATAACCACACGGTTTGCAATCGATTCGCCAAATTTTGGACATCATTCATATATACCGCCAAATAATCACTGTCAATATTAAAACCTCTGCTGTCCCTCCTATAATGTAATCTGACATTATAAATTAAATTAAAATTGGCAACTAACATACGGCCAGTAATTTTAGTGGATTATACTTCTACTGGCATAAGTAAGTCGAAAAATATCATTAAAAAAACTAGTCCACAGCAAGCGAAAAACATTAACACAATCAGTTTAATGAAGGAAGAATAACATGCCACCGTTTAGTAAGAAAATATTAGATAAATTTAAAAGTAACAAAAATAGTTTGTTTTTCCTTCATTTAGAGATAAAATCAAACCCATAATAGCGGTATTTGAAACTTTTTTTTCCTATCCCAAGAGACAAAGACAATCAAGAGACCACAGCTCTCCAAGTGCAGCCCAATAAAAAGTTGTCCTGTTAATCCAGTTGTCAGAGTTAAAATGGTAGTCCTTCAAACAGGTACACGTCAAGAGATGATTAACAGATGATGGACAGAGATGGGCAGTTAGGCAAGTCTACCAAACCAATACGGTTTAGGTGATAATATAAAAAGTCGTGGGATGTAATTATATCCTGCATTCTATTTGCACAGGATAATCCAACAGTTGACACCATTTCTTTCCTGTAGCATTATAAATGAGCCTGTCGGCAGAGTTTTTAATGCGCTTAGCAATAGTTTTGGATGCATAGGAATAAGACTCCGAGGGAGTAGTTTGTTGGAGATAGTAATCCCTGTTAGGTATCTGAAACTGGAACTAGAAGCTTTCAAACAATGTATTACTACGTCTAGAGAGCTTAATTTATGTAATAATTATTTCCTAGCTTAATAATTTAGATAAATCTCTAAAATAAATAAAATTATACTCTGAATAATAAATTTTACTTTATATTTAATACAGAGAGATGCTAAATTATTACCATTTTGCTGCTTCTAGAAAGAGTAACGAGTTATGAATATTTAATTATACTTTCGTAACTTTTCCCATTTGAAAATTCCTATTTGATTTGAATTTCCATATCCTACTAAATAGATACGAATTACATGAAATTTAACTGCATATTTATCCTGTTATCGTTGTATACTAATTTAATTTTTAAAAAATGAATTAGAGAAGGTCCTTGGAGTATTTTCTGAATTATTATAGCATTAATATATTTCTATTAAATAAAAATATTAATTTGTAATTTTTCTTTGTATGACTGTTCGTAAAACTAAGATTTTAAAGTTGAAATGCATAGTTCGCTCAAAATTAAAATAAAATCATGTTCAGTTACAAATTATCTTATGCATCGTTTGGCCTAAAATAGTTAACGGACGAGAAATAAGCAATAATCAATCGGATGAAATCATAAGTTAAGCTGAATATTTCTTACTATTAGTTATTAAATTTAAGTCTTCATAAAAAAATTAAACTGCCGGGATGATTTTTGTGAATGGTGCATATTACCTATTTAAATACTTCCAAACTTTTTATTTTTTCAAAGACAGCTTTAATTCTAATTGCTATTTTTAATTGAAATGTGTTGTAGCCGACATGTAAACATTTTTGACAATTTTATCATTCTTTTCAATTTTACGATCTCTCGCCGTAGATGTTGGAGAGCATGGTGAAGAAGCCTAGGCCTACGCGAGCTGAAAGCTCCGATGTTGCCAATGCTGTTCTGGACGGTGCTGACTGTGTCATGCTTTCAGGCGAGACTGCCAAGGGCGACTATCCTGTCAATGCCGTACAAGTCATGCACGCAATTTGTTGTGAAGCTGAAGCCGCAGTATTCCACAAAAACGTTTTCAGCGACCTCATGCTGAAAACTCCTATTCCCACCGATGCTACTACTGCTGTAGCCATAGCTGCTGTCAATGCAGCCATGAAATCTTTAGCAGCTGCTATCGTAGTATTAACGACGACTGGAAGGTATGGTAATGCATCATTTATTTTAAAAGCTTATAGATAAGATAATAATGTATAAAGTAGATAACGAAAGTTTTCTTCCGTGACTTCTTTTACCGTGCCAAACAGACTATATTTTAATTATTATGAAAGTAAGTGTTCTCCAGAGCAACGCGCTGTTTTAAGCTCGGCTTTGAAGAGAGTAACATCTCACCGCGGCCTGAGCCCAATCCTGGACTGCAATATTATACGCCAGTGAAGAATTTCATTGGTCTTACTGCTTTTAATAATGTTCCAAATGAAGTTTATTTAATCTTATTTCTGCCGGTTGTTAAGGTGGATTTTTACATTGCCAGGTTCTCCTTGAAATTATTTTACTTGACCTTGATATCAATAGGTAAAATCGTATTTTAACTATAAGTTATGCTGTTCTTGAGGGAAATGTAAAGTAGAACTTTTTTTTTCTGCCATGAAGAAAATATGCAATGCTCTTATAAGTTTTAAATCAAGTGATGCAGGAGAATATTTTTATCAAACAATGTGCTAACTCTATGAACCCTAAAGAATGAAAATATTCTCATTCACAAAAGATTATTTTATCTGTTTTTATCAGTTTTAAAAGTAGGTAAGTTCTCCCAGTAGGCAGCATTTTATTATTTCAAAATATTCTTCAACAGCTAAAAAATATTTTTCGCACTTTTATTTTTTTAGTACGCAGGCTTTTACACTCCAGCACACGTATGTGTATGTATATGTATTACATATATCCTCAACATGGCAGAGACATAATCCGACAGTTCTGATACAGATAGTAATGTACTAAAGTTAAAGAAAGCAAAGTATAACCAAAAAATTACCACTCACACTTAGCCTGTACCTATTTGGAAAGTTTCTAGCAGTATTTCTGCGATATTGCTTCACTACAAGGTGTAATTATAAAGCCTGAAATTACAAAACCGTTTCTCTACTCATTGCTTCTTGTAAGAAGAGTAGTATAGTTTGATTTGGAGAGTTCGGTAAAATTTTTGCACCAGGAGAACTAATTAGACTACAACTTATTTTCTAATTGTAACATTCCCAAAACCGAAAACCAGGTGTAAGATATTTTTTATTTTAAACTAAATTTAATATTTTTGGCTCGGACATCAAGAAAATGGTGGGGGGAAACAGAAATACCTCTTAAGATTTTACCACATCTAGAGAAACGCAGAGGAAAGATTCTGCTTATTTGGGGTGGTATGAGTTTTTCAAGATTCAGTAATTCAATCACTACTTATAACATTATAAATCACCAGCTTTATACTTAGGATTTTAAAAAAAATTGGATTCTACTGTAGAAAACATTAGTTTAAATTATAGTTACGTCTTCATGCATACTGAAATTTATGAAAATTCTTCCTTAGTCACTTGGTTTTTCATGTTATTGAACATGTATGAAGTAACTCGTCAAAAATTTTCAATCTGGGCACATTATTAAAAGTGGATTAATCTGTACTATTTTGCAATAATAGTACTCTATACCAAGTTCTGTAAAAGAAAACTTGCTTAAATCAATTCCAAAGAGATTCGAAGACATTAAAGCTGAAGAATACCCTAGAAGGTATTAACTTGAGAGTGTATTTCCAAAAATACTAATCTTACGTACAGTATGAATACTTTTCATACCACGAGATGATAGATTGTATTTTTTGTATATCTTACGTGGTAGGTTTTGTTATTTACTTTTGACATGAAAACAAAATAGTACTATGGCAAGTGTATATTTACTTTTTATAACATGAAATTGTCTAATCGCTGTATATTTCTTACGATATATGCATTTATCTACAGGACAGCTCACATGATTTCAAAGTACAGACCTAGATGTCCAATTATTGCTATTTCAAGAGTTGGTTTGACCACAAGACAAGCTCATTTATACAGAGGCATTGCTCCTATTCATTTTACAGGTAAGGATTGCTTTGTTTCTTTAATCCTGAACAAGTTCTGTTCATGAAAGAGTAAATATTACAATGTAGATAGTCTTAGTTTAAAATCCGTAATTGTTTTTCCATCAAATATTTTCAATCGCTTTAAAAGTTACCGTAAATGTAATAAAAGAAAACTGTTAAAGTAACCAACTTCTATTCCAGTCCAAAAGAACAATTATAAGTTTAACTTTCGCCAATGTAAGCATAGAAAATATTCTCGAAGTTCAGACTTAATAAACCGCTTTTCCTTGGTAATTCTATTGAACTTTAATATCGTTTCATAAATCACAATTAACTTAGTCAAAATTTTAGCTACAAATACTAAATTATTTTTATATTCTACGTTGCTTTCATCTTCCAGTATTATATTAATTTTATATTTTGTTGTATATTACTATACTACTTTCTTACCGTTATTTGCTTCTGGTACAATAGGTTCATTGGTCGTTCAGAATAGTTTATATACGATATAGCGTTAAAAATTTCAATTATTGGTGTAATACACTGTCTACCAATAAGTATTTGGACACTTATGCAAATGACGATATCTGCGGTCCTCAGATACGTTACGACCTCCGCTGGTATACATCCTGTAGGAAACAGCATCGGGATTAGTCGCATGAAAGATGCCACGAAGTTCGGAGGTCTCTGATTTCGAGAAAGGTATAATTATCGAGTATCACAAATGTGTGTATCACAAATTCCTACGTTGTGGCAGTTTTACGTGTTGTACCTCTGTTACTTTCAGGGCGACAATGCCAGTTGTGATGTTTCGAGGTTAACCAAGGCTTGGTATGTTACTAATGGAAATCATCGAATGAACTGGCTTGCCCAGAGCTCAGACCTGAACCGTATCGAGAACCTCTGGGTCGAGTTGGATCGCCGAATTAAGGGAGCACTACCCGTCCAAAATCGGTGAAGGAACTTGTATGTCTACTCCAAGCCGAGTGGAAGGCATTACCACTAGCTGTAATACAAAGATTTGTGGAAAGTATGCCCTGAGGGTTCACGCTGTAATTGCCTCTTGTGGAGGCTCTACCAACCAATCATTTTAAATAAAGTTAGTTTTTCTTTTTTATCACATGTGTCCAAATACTTATTGGTAAACAGTGTACACATATATACAAAAAAGTTAAACATCATAGTACAAGTTTAAGTAGCGAAGAAAATGTTTAAACACTAATTTTCTTATTACTATTATCAAATTGAATCAATGAAATTATGTAGTGATAATTAAGGCAAAGAACAGGTTTTATTTTTCATGTCAAATTCAATTTCTACTTGATTCCATTCTTTCATGACTACGATAAAAATGTTTATTCAGAAAGTGAAAGAATTTAGGTCAAAGTAATAAAGCAACAAAGGTTACAAGCGTTTTACTTTCAGTAGTTCAAGTATAACGTAAATAAATAAATAAAAATGTTACTCATAAAATATGCTTTAAATCATTTTTAAACTTGGGGCCTGCTATTGACATGCATGTTCCCTCTCTCAAACCCAATTTTCTCATATCTATACATATTAAGGTTTAGAGTATTAGTAACCTGGAAAACGAGGATAAACACAAGAGCCGATTTTTCTTCAACCTCCGATGGATTATAAATAAGACAAAAGTAGAGAACAAAATAATCAAAAGTTATCTCAAACATGATTGCTTTTAAACATAATAGCGGTGAATATACGGACATTGTTCATATTGGTAGGCCAGGTTTCCAATCCTCTCTTCGAAGAAAGTTGTCTCCAGTGAAGACCCAAACGCACCAAATTAACAGAAGAATTTCAAATAATTTCCCATTAACTGGAACTAAGGTGACTAAGGTGTTTTGAGACCTTAAAGATATATTGCTTGTTGAGTCTTTAAAACCAGAGCCTACGATTATTGCAGCTCTTTTTGGTTCAACTTTATGATGACTGTGAAGACCATTCTAAACAATAGAGGATTGCTAACCTCTGGAGTTCATGACAAAGCTAGCCTCCACATAGCTGTTGAAGTGAGGCTTATTTAGATAGCTTCGAAAGATTTCTCTTCCCTGAACTCAATTGGTTTGGAATCCAAAGCAACATTTGCCGAACAATGGTTATGGTGCATATCTTCGGTACCGGAGTTCGTGGTTTCGAATCCTACTGTGGCATAGATATTCCTAGCTGTTCGGAATCAGCTTTGAACAGTAGGCACCGGTCTCATTAACCTAACTGTTATGTGCATATTCTATAACGTTTCATGCATTACGTGGATAGTGGGCTATGAATTGACAGTAGTAGTAAGTCTACACCATTTAAAAATGTTTTTATTAATTGACTAATTTTTATCTTACTTCAGAATTTCTGAAATATGCTTCATATTTATAAACCGCCTTTTGCAATGAGCCTCCTTTCATTATTATTATTTTTGTCGAAAGATGAGCAAAGGATAAAGCGCTGCTCCTCGGTACCAGAGTTCGTGGGATCGAATCCAACTGTGGCATAGATGTTCGGAATCAGCTTTGAACAGTAGGTCCCGGTTTCATTAACCTTCTTGTTGCAAAAGAGTAGACCGTAGCGCTCCAAACCAAAGAAAATTAATTCCCATTTCACATAACTAGCAGAAACTCTTTGAAGAGTAGATCTGAAACTGGTCCACTAATGAGACGTGCCTGAGTCTTCATAACGATTATGGTGAAAAGTAATCATGTTTGGGATATAACTATATATAATATGGAATATTAATAACTCTTGGTGGTCAATTTGTTTTCTACTTTTGTGTATGGTCCATTGGAATTTGCATTAATTTAACTGTGTTTAACCATGAATCCTAACTAGTAAACGTTTTTATTTCATAATTTATAAAAACATAAGGTTAATTGTTCATAAATCAAGATTCTGCTTAACCTACATTTGGCCACAACTAACGTGGCCGGAGGATAGTCAACTATATATGGACAACGGTTTCGGAACATGTCTTCGGTTGTTCCACAGTTCAAAGTATCCTAAAAAATCTAATTATCGAAATAGCATATTTCGGGTGAAGACTAACAGTGATAACTTAACGAGGTATTGTAACATCAGTTGAAGATTGCTATTTAGTTATTTTAGAGGATACATTTCAAATATTAATATTTTACTTGTGTACATTTTAATTATGTCTCTTGTCAATGCTTTATGAGATAACTACGAGTATTTTATAATGAAAATCTTAAAAATAAGCATTTTGTAAAGGTTTCATAAACTGAATTTTTTTTTCAGTTCAACATTTTTATTTATGAATGAGAAATATTTGTGATATTATTTGTGCTAAAATTTGTTAAATGGTTAAGTTTGATTTTCTCTCCAAATAATTGTAACTTTAATGGTTTTTTCAGAAGCTGATATGGGTGGTATGTATATTTTCATGATTTAAGTGTTAGCAATTTCCGCTTCTATCATGTTGCAAAACGAAATGTTAAATTTAAAAAATAAATTTGAAAGGGATAGCTTTCATTCGCATGTGCACTCTTTTCATACCTCGTTTATGTGTCTCTTTTATTCCTGCTGAAACGTTTTTCTTGAGTTATACACTAAATTACGCCTACTTCTCTTAAATTTTTGAGAATTTTGCAGGTAGATCATGAATTTTATCGATCTTTGCGACTTACATTTGCTGACAGCTATTGAGATAATTTCATGAGTTTAAAAATATTAAATTAATATATTTCAATAAGGTAAATCTTTAATTATAAAACATTACATATTTCCTCATATCAATCGCATTTTTGCTACACGAACTTAATTTTAGTACAATATTGATTTTTTACATTCTATGATGTGAAATGAATTTCAAGCCACAAACTGTAAGAAGCTTCAAGGATTTCATTCATATTCTATTCCTTGTTGAAACTTAAATATTCGTCTGCAGAGTAACCTTCTTATGTCTGTTTCCAGAACACCTGTTACGTATTGAGGCTGTAGATAAGTATTCAGCTGTCGTTACGCTTTGCGAAATAAATCTCCTTCTAAAAAACTATAGCATGTGTCTAAATTTATCGGAGGATTACTTTTGATGAATGCAATAACCATACAGTTTAAACTTCGCTTAATACTCACTAAGGGAATGTTTAGAATAGTGTCAGCTCATAAGGTAAATTCAGTGTACTAATCTATAAGTTGAATTTTACTTTTAAGGAAATATATAACGCTCACGTGACGGACTTAATGTAAAAAAAAAATTGTAGATATATAAATACAGGGCCGTATCTGGGCTATTAGGTGCCTACGTGCAAGATTGTATTTAGCAGAGCCCTACCAGTATTTGGCAGCCGTTTATGAACCCGAAATTCTTCTAGTTTCTTGTCAAACGATGGATTAGGGCAAAATATGGTTAGGGCACTGATCCTCGGTACAGGAGTTCATGTGTTCGAATCCTACTGTGGCATGGATGTTTGTAGCCTTTCGGAATCGGTTTTAAGTAGTAGGTCCCAGTCTCATTAGCTCTCGTTTTGGAAAAAAGTAGACCGTAGTGCTCCAAATTAAACCCAGTAGATTCTTACCTTTGCCCAATGAATAGAAGCTTCCTATTACGTTTATATAATTGCTTTATATATTTGACTAGGGACTAAAAGGTCAATAAGCATATACATTATATTTTTAAGTCTATTAAAATGTATATTATACTAAAAAAGTGGAAAAATGTACCTACAGACTGTGCTTTTTTGCTTATTTTTTTACCAGTTCATCAATAATATCTGATAATTTTAGACTTTTGCACATTTTTGTTTTGGACTGTTAATAATCCTATCTAAAGAAATAGAGATAGAATTCCGCATCCAAATTATACAGCATAACATACATTTCACCTTTATTTACAAATTCTTGGATTTATTTTTAGTTGGCATTTCAGAAATACTTGTGAGAAAAAATCCTTTTCAAATGATATATTTCAAATCAATCTCTTTTAAAATAAAATTTGTGAAGTATTCATTAAGTACATGCTAACCAAAATTTATGAAAATAATTATTACCAGACGGGGATAGAAAAAAACATTTTCTCTCTGAAAATTTTTAGCAAAATCTTCTTTTCTAAAAATAAATAAATAAATGCTTCAGTTAGTATAATTTAATGTTATTTAACTTATCAGCAGGTTACAAATTTGACTTCCAACGTACATACAAGCCCTGCTTACTTACTAGACCTGATCCTGTATAAATATACTCTTAACTAAAACAGATGTGTGCCACTCACACTCTCTTTGCAATTCACTACCCAGGAAATCCTTCACAGAATTATACTTTAACAATTTTTAGGCGCTTTGAATTACTCGGTATGGAGCAATTAATTATTAAAATTACTAGCCGGTTGCTTTATGTATTGTTTCAACTGCAGTAATACTCTTATAGCTCTCCGATTAAAACTATTCTTTTGCCAAGCTCAAGTGACTAAAAGCTTTTAGTTGTTTTTGTGGCAAGGTCTTGTTGCAAGATCAAACAAAGGCTGATGCTCTTGTGTTGTCAAAACAAACCTTTTTCAGATCTTTTCTAAAGCTAGCTCTAGAGTTCTTCTTGTGTAAATCTTGTGTACTGTCTGGCTTTAGAAATGCATGAATTTATTTACAGGTTTCGTTTAGATCTATATGAGACTCGAGGGATTCCACAAAGCAAGTCTGTTTCTAGTTTGATGGTGAACTGTTTCAGTTTGTAATCACTAAGAATGAAACGAAGTAGCGTTTAATTTTTAAACCAAAACGTAGTCAGTAAAAGGTGAATGTGAACAAAATATATAAACGAAATATGAAATGCAGTCAGAATACCTGAATTTCTAAACCTATGCTAAGTTTTTAATCCTTAAAAAAATATTTTCACTTCAGTGCAATATTTTTAAGGAAAAGAAAATAAATTGCCATTTTAAAATTGTGAGTGAAATAAGGTTAAAAATTGTTTGAAAAAGAACATAGTAAATTTATGAATAAATAAAGTTCTGTCAAAATGAAAATCTAGTTTCATTATAATAATTAGGTAATTTTAATAATTTTTAAATGCCACATTTTACAGTCGTTTCGTTGATCTCGTGCAATTGTTTTTTCTGAAATCTGATTTTGACGTGGCCAAATGGTTGGAATCGCTGTTTTACAATGCAGTCGGTTTGTTAGATAATTAACGGGATCTATTCCCATTAGAACCTTTCGGGAAAGAAACTAAGATTCAAGATTTTCTTCAAGTAAAGCAGTTTAACTCGTGCAACGTCAGATGCTGCTAAACACGCATTTAAAACTATATGTTCAAGTTAAACCAGAGCAAAAAGCGTTTGTTATGTAACACTGATTTACAGTCATCAATAAAAGTGTTTTTCTTATAAGTTTTTGAAGAAATATTTAAGATAAACGTCAATAGAAAACAGCAATCAACTTTACATGGAATTTAAAATTTCTCGACTGAGGTCTTATCTTAACCAAGCTTTTTTATTATATGGCATCTTGTAATTAAAGTGACCGTTTACACATATGCTTTAAATTCCCTCATTTTTAACAGTACAAATTTGACAAAATTTATGCACCATTTATTATCGCTGAAGTAATACCGGAGATACGAATGTTTTCTCAATTTCTGTTCTAAAAATTATCTACCAGATTTGCGAAAATGAGTAGCATAACTAGCATCAACTTCCAAATTGAAAAAAAAATAAATAAAAATTTGCATTAGCCCTAGTGTTGCAAAAAGTAGACCATAGCACTCCAAACCAAACCAAAACTAAACTAAGATTTGAATAAATAGGAAAATAGGAAGATCTTCGCTTTATCTGCTAATATACTCGCTGAAATAAAATATCACTGAACTAAAAATCTTCACGTCATCTTAGATTTAAATTGACGCTTCTTTTTAATGCTAAATATCTGCTTAAACTATGTAATTATTAATATAATAAATTGTTTGGTGTATACAAGTTTTTAATCATTTAAAATAATAAATTATTTTGCTCATCCCATTAACGCTAAAATCCTTTCTTCTCCATATTAATGAATATCTTAAATCTAAGTTATATTCATCCATAGACTATTGAGAATTTAAGAAATTTTAAAAAAATGAAAGTACCCCATTATTCTAATTATAATTACAATTCATTCTCACTTTTTAATGGGCTGTAGTTTTAAACATTATGGGGTGTCATTAATAAAAAGGAAAATTTCGTGATACCAGATATCTATTTAACGTCATACGTAAAGGGAAGTTATATGTGAAGGGAAGTATAACTTCCCTTTACGTATGATATTAAATAGATATCTGGTGTCACGAAATTTTCCTTTTTATTAATGACACCCCATAATGTTTCTAATAGATATGTTTAGTTTATGTACCTGTGGGAAGAAAAAAAAAGCAAATTTATGTGTGCAATCCATGCAATAAATCATAAAGTGTTTCTCATAAAGACAGTCATGAATAAAAGTAGATGCTTGAAAAAGTGTGGAATCGTTTATAGGGATGATGTTTACCTCCACGAAAGAAAAATATGGCTCCTAGCAGACTTAAAAACATTCTACGTGCTATTTTGTTAATTGTTATCAAATGAGGACTTTGAGCATTAATGTGTTTAGTTTATAAAGATTTAAAAGAGATATGCACATGATTTCACTCCAGATTTCGTCTAAACAGAATCCTGTATAAATACTTTTGTTGAGTTGGTGTTCCTCAACGGATTAGGCAAAAATTCGTCTTGGTAAATACCATGTTTATAAAGTAGATTTTAACTTAAGGTATCCGTCTACATTGAAAACGTCATTTTTTGACAAAAATCATAATTTTTTTTTTTATTTCTCTATTGTAAAATTGTGACTTTTAGGTTTCTGAATGTGTTTTGTCTGTACGGCATTTTAAAGAAAAGTTACAGCTGTTTAAACATCAGTAACAGCTGTCAAAACAAAACGGAAATAGAGACTTCGGAACCGGAAGTTGTGAATTTAAATCCTTTTAAAGAGCATTTTTTGGACAACTTTTTAAATTTTCATGAACATTAGTTCAAACATTTTTCTAGTATTTTTAATAATTAGCAACTTGGCAATTAGAAAGTTTTGAAGCAAGAAAGTGTGGGGAATTTTAAACGTGTATTTTAATTTTTTAACAGTCAAAGTTACTTTCATAAGCTTCAAATTCAGAACGGTATTTTTAATAAAATGTTGAAACTTGAAATGTGATTTCTCAAAAATATTTTGTTGAAAATTATTATGAGTTCTTTTGATAGTATTTACTAGTGAATGACCGAAAATCTTTCAATTTGGATAATTTTTAATAATGTTACACTCATAGTTAGATATAAAGGTAATGAAAATTCGTTAAAAATTCAATGTGTATGATTTTGAAGGACCAAAATTTTTTACCAAATGTAAATTAAGCGAAGATTTGGGGGATTCACTAGTCCAGTGATTAAATGTATTGCATAAAAAATTATTGAAATAATTTAATTTATTAAAAAATTAGACCTTTTGAAGAAACCAGATTTTTTTTACTAAATTTTATTCATTTATTAGAAATTTTATAAAAACTTCTCCAGGAATAATTTTTTAAGTGCAATTCTCTATGATAATATAAAAAATAAATCTAAAAATGTAAAAGCATGAACTAGTTTCTACGTTTAAAGAAAAAAGTTCTCCGAACGTAGACGGATACCTTAAAGACTATAAGGCAAAAGCAAGATAAATATTTTAAAATGTCTGCATAGTGAATTCATTTTCGATGTTGCTTAAATGTCTTATTTTTATTTACAGCTGAAAGATTATCCGACTGGACCCAGGACGTTGACACTCGTATTCAATACGCTGTGAACTTCGGAAAGAAGAGGAACTATTTAAAGAGTGGTGATAACATTGTAATTGTCACAGGATGGCGGCAAGGAGCCGGTGCCACCAATACTATGCGCATCATTACAGTTCAGTGATTCCTGCTCGGGGAGAATTTCTCCTTTAGCACTGCCCCGATCTTACTTTTAGTTTACTCGTTTCAGCTAGTCGTGTTTCATTTAGAAAGAAAAAAATAATCCGGCTTTTAAAGAAAATAAGAAGAAAAATGTGAATTATGTTTAATTTGATTCAAGTGCTTTAAGTTTGTGCTTTCATTTTTGTCCGTTGTGAACTCTCCTTTACTTTTACTGAACTACGAACAAACGTTAACTATGACTGGAATTCTAAGAGCTGCCTCATATTTATTCATTGTTATACAGAAAATATAAACTATGTACTTATAAATATGTAATTTATAAATTATTGTAAAAAGTGCTCTTTGTGGCGACCTGTTTAATATGGTGTTTTTAGGTAGCAATCTGTGATACCTTATCAAAATAAATAGTTTATTCAAAAATTGGTGCATTCAATTTAGTCATGTTCACGAAACTATAAGTGCGTTGGAATTGGCACATTGTCTTGGATTTTTACTGTTTGACTTAGTTTCTTTAGGATGAGTTTCTTTTTGGGCAAATTTAATTTAGAATGGTCTCTCTGAAACGAAATATCTTACAAAAATTATAGCTAGGAAAGATCAACATGTGTCATTGCTATTAATTTTAGAAAATTTTGTTTTATGGTTTATTATCATTCTTTAAAAAAAGCTTTTATTAATTCTCGTGGTTTTACCGTATTTTTTCTGTTTGTATACATAATGAATATAGAGATTTACAGCCAGTCAAAACTATGATCAGTGAAGATCATATAAATAAACATAAGCATTCTGTTTTGGATTCAAACTTATTGGAAAAGAAGCCGAAGTTTTTTATGATTCTCTTCAAACACATGCGTGGTGTAACGGTAGATGTGTTGAAGCTCGATGTTCCTATCCTACCCGAGCAAAAAACATCTCTAAAATGTAGCCTTGATTTTAGTCATCAATAAAATATTTATGACTTATTTTTGTATATAAATATTTATAAGCTATAATGACTACCTTCTCACTCATTTGATCACCCACCTTGTCTGATAGGCACACGCACAGACAACTATCTGAAATGTTTTTTCCAGACTTGAGGTCTAATAAGTTGATAATCATAAAAATATCATGGTTAAATTTTTTGACGATTATAATACTTTCTCCAGTGTACACTTCATGTGTTAGAAAATAAAAATCTTGTCGACGGTGGTTGAAAGGATCAGCTGGCTCTAATCGCATGATTGGTTTGTTTTGGAGTGATATGGTCTATTTTTTTACAACACGAAGGCTAATGAGACCGGGTTCTACTGCTTAAAGCAGATTCTGAATGGCTAAGGATATCCATGCCAAAATGGGATTCGAACCCACAAACTTCCGTACCGAAGGTCAGTGCCCTAACCGTTCGGCCATCGTCGGCCCTAATCGCATAAGCTTAGCCTTTGAAATAGAAGAGT
This sequence comes from Pardosa pseudoannulata, assembly GCA_032207245.1. Taxonomy (NCBI): domain Eukaryota; kingdom Metazoa; phylum Arthropoda; class Arachnida; order Araneae; family Lycosidae; genus Pardosa; species Pardosa pseudoannulata. The sequence continues at coordinate 44,194,886 of CM063498.1, forward strand.
AACTCAGATGTAGAAGAATAGTCCAAGTCAGCCGTTCTATCTTTATGTGACATTCAAGCACTCGAGATTTTAAGAAATAACGGCGGATTCAATCAGCTTTGAAAAGAACTTTTTTTACGATATATATATATATATATATATATATATATATATATATATATATATATATATATATATATATACATTATTTGTAACATTTACTGTAACATTATATATTTATTATACGAATCGATTTAGAGAGATCTTTTATTTTGGATTTCATTTGCTAATTTCTCACTGTTATGAATTTAAAATAATCCCAATCATAAACTATCATCAAGATTGATATTAGTAAGTTATGGTCAGATTTTTGGTTTTATGATATTCATAGTCGAAAATAAAGGTTCTCAAAACCGGGAATAGTTGCTAAAAATTAATTTTTTTAAAAAGAAACTATTGGATCTTTCGCAAGGAGAACTTTAAAATATTTAGTCGTTATTAATACTTCATAATAGATTTTTCAAAGGCTATCAACGATAATTAAAGTTATTAGGTGTAATATAAATGCATATACAGTGTAACAGCTTGACCCGCTGGGGTGCGTACTGTTACACCAGAAGGGGTAATTTGTTGCTCAAAATTTAAGAATAATTATAGTATCTAGTAATGCAATCATACCGTAAAACCTCCATATAAAAAATTAGATACAATTTATCCCTCAATAACCACAATATTTTGGCAATCCCGGCAAATGTGTATACAATATAAATGTGCCTTCGATTCAGCGATATTCCTAAAAAAATAAAATAAGTGGTCAACCCCAGTAAGGAACAAGCTCTACAGAGGCAAGTTCAGGACTACCAGGGAAGACGAAGAATAAAGATCACTCAGGTGAACCCCGGGCTCGTGACACCCTGGCTAATTTTGTAAACTGCTCGTGGGCCGCCGTGGTAAAAGTATACTGTGCGTGGTAAAATGGCACTATCCAAAATGAGAGATGTGACATGTGGTTCACCACAGGCTATAGACGGCAGGTGAACGACGGTTGTCGAGATGCGTTCGGGCGAATAGACGTGCAACCGTTGAGAAACTGATCGCCAGATGAACCAAGGGGCTACCAATAGTGTTTCCACAACGATGGCTCAGCGAACTTTTCTATGTATGGGCCTCCTCAACATACACCTGGTTAATGTCCTATGCTGGCTGCTGTTCATCGGTGACGAAGGCTGGAATTTGCACGCCAACTGTACTTCCACTGAGTGTAAACAGGTGGCTCTTTCCGATGAATCACTTTTTATGATCCATCGGACAAATACATGGTGGCGTATACGGCTTGAAACACCTGAAGCAAACATACTGCAACAATTGACAGAAGAGTTCAAGCTGAAGGAGGAAGCATTAGGGTCTGGGGAATGTTTTCTTAGTATTATCTGGGTTCGCTGGATCACCACAAGTAGGCATCTGTGGAAGGCGCGATGGATCACCACAAGTATGCATCTATCCTTGCTGTACGTGCGTGGTTCGAAGAGCACCAGGATTAGTTTACCGTAGTTCATTATCCAGCAAATTCCACGGACTTTAATCCAATTGGGAATCTATGGGACCACCTCGATCGAGTTGTTCGCACCATGGGTTCTCACCCTCGTAACCCTCTCAACATCCCAGTGAGTATCTTCAGGAACCCAATTGACTATTCCTGTACGTCTCGCAGCGGTCCGCTCTGAGAATAATGGTTATTCTGGATTTTACAGGGGGTCACATTAATATGACTGGATTGTGTATAATATTTATCTGAATTATAGTTTAGAAATATTTTGTCATACGTAGCATAATGATCGTTAACAAGTGATACCACATTTGAAATTATAGCGGTGTTAAAGTCTTATTGTTTGTGGCCTGGATTTTGAGTAGAGCGTTCAGTCCATTTTAAGCTAAGTCTTTGTCATCTTTACTATTGAAACTTGCTTAGAAGGTTATTTACTTGGTTTATGTCTCTTGGAGGTGCTTGCCTTTTTTAATGTATAAAAAAAATTTTATTGGCTTTCAAATGCAAACCAACTTTTTCACCAGCTTTAAGACATGACTTTATTTCTTGAGACTGATAAGGAGCTGTACCCGATTTAATGCTGTCGGAAGTAATTGCTTCGATATAGAAACACCTGTTTCAAAATAGAAGGCCTTGGTTCAGATGTAAAAGAATCACCTGTTGTTGGATAACTGTTATGTGTATCTTCTATAATGTTTCATGCGTTACGTGGATAGTGGGCTATCAATCGACAGTAGTAGTAAGTCTACACCACTAAAAATGTTTTTATTAATTAGCTAGTTTTCATCTTACTTCAGAATTTCGGAAACATACTTCATATTTATAAACCGTCTTTCGCAATGAGCCTCCTTTCATTATTTTTTTGCGAATGATGGGAGAATGATAGAGTACTTCTCTTCGGTACCAGAGTTAGTGGGTTCGAATCCCGCTGAGAGCATGAATGTTCTCAGCCTTCCGGAATTGAATTTAAGTAGTAGGTCCAGAGCCCGACTAAGATACTTTTGTGCCCAGGGCACAATCCAATTTTTCTGCCCTCCACCCCCATGCAAATTTATAGTGACAAGTTATCATAATTACAGTCATATAAAAATTATAACATTGAATTAGCAAACAGATTTTAAGAAATTAGCATTAAAGTAATATTCAAAATCAAAAACAGCAAATTTTCATTTTACGTAATCATTATTATCTCTGTTTAGCCATGCTAAAAATTAAGGACTTTTAAAGACCTAGAGTGACCCACTTTTTTTTATTTTTACCCTGTCACACTGACAAGTTGTGTGGTGCAGAAAATAAATAATAATAGAATTGAAAATAATTTAAATTAATGAGATGATTTGATGGTTTATTGTGGTACGTTGCTAATAATCTGTCTTATAAGTAGGCAATAACCCATAAGATAAAAAGAGCACCAGGTTCGTTGAGGGAATTAATTATCCCCTATATAATAATAGCCTAAGTTATCTGTCCGTCTGTCCTCAAATTTATGAAGCGGTTGGACCTGGAATGGATAGAGGCAGCCATATTGAATTCTTGATCAGTTAGGGTTAGCAAAATTCAAAGGGAGTAAAGTTTATCTTCTCTTACACTATCCATCTGATTCTAAAATAAATTTGTATAAATATGTTTCATATCACAGCGAAAATTACTGTCGTCTTTAAAACGTTCGAAATCCACCCCTTCCCCCCTTTTCGAGCGTTTAATGCCATTATTTCAAGCTTTATTTTCCCCGGTTAAGAGCAGGCGATTCAATTTATCACATAACAAATAGGTAAAAATAACATTTTTTTTCTAGCATTATGACGTCATTCCTTTAACCATTTCTTATTTTAAATCATTTAAATATTGTCTGAATTATCTTCATACGTTTTATCATTGAACTTACATATTACGTAAATAATTTTCATTTATATTTCGCTTAAATAATAGATTAGGTATATATGTGATAATTTTAAATTGAATCATCGATTATTTTTTGCTGCAAGATAATTCTCAGCCAGAAAATAAGCCATTTTTTTACCTGCCTTATAGGGTACTTTACAATTCTGGAAAATTAAAAATTCTATTGATCCCGTCATATGACGGGCTATATGCTAGTCACATAAAAACCAGTAAAATTAAAGTAAATAGGAAACAATAGAGTTCATGACAAACACAATTACCTCGTACAATAATTTATTAAAACTTAACGATGGTAGCGTATGTTTGCAATTTTTCCCCATTTAATATGTGTTTCAAGCACTCGACTAATTTTTCGTGCCCAGGGCACGCGCCCCAAGTGCCTGTGCGATAATCAGACCCTGAGTAGGTCCGGGCCTCATTAGCTTTCGTGTAGTATAACAGTAGACCGTAGCGCTTGAAACCAAACCATTATTTCTTTCTATTCTCTGTGGTTTGTAGCCCTAACGGTATTTCTTTCACAGTTCATCATATCGCCTTTAATTGTAATAAAAACTCAACATACTGCTCCTCTGTTGCAACCAGCCTCGTTACGCCATCATTTTATACGTCGATAAGTGTAGGTATAAAATACAGTTGTACGAAGTTCTTGTATATTTGATGACTCATATTAGAACTACAGGCTGTCCTGTGGCACAATAAATTACCAATAACTCAAAGTGTTCCGTCATAAATAAAAAATACAATATAGAAAAATTACTAACAGTTATAAAATTCCGTTACCACGAGCCATCTCCCTAAGAATGACGCCATCAAAAAATGACAATTATACGGATTACTGTTATCATCTAGAGAGCAGAGCCGTAATTCGGGCGTGGCGAAGGAGGCACTTACCACAAGTTCATCAGTCGTAGGGGCTTTGAATTCTTGCTAAAGACTCTCAAACGAGATCCAAACGAAGACGATTCTCTCCTAATATAAGTAAGGAAAAGATGAAAATTGATGTTTGAGAAGGAAATTTTTCCGGAAGTAATATGAGTGTACAAGCTCAAATGTTTGTGTTGAATGAAAATACCCGGAACAGCACATTTACTTGGTGCTAATGTAGCGAATAAAATTTCACAAATGAAGACTTTCTGTGGTATTGTGCAACAAATTATTACATAATTTTTTGTTGAGTCAGCTCCTTGATGGAGATTACTTAGGGACAAATAGAAAATCAGATTGAAATTCAAGCATGACACGCATGGTCTACGAAAGCTGTGCATACTATGAACTCACAACTATCTACAATCCTAAATACACTGAAAAAAGCTATAAAGGGCAAACAAAATACAGGAGACGGCTGAATATTCCAAGTCTAGACTCTAAAAACATTTAAAGTCATAAACCGCTTAAGTTTCTCTGATTCAATTCTGCCTAAAATTAATAGAATAAACTTGTCGTCACAGGAAAAGAATCTTTCTGTAGTTCATATGACAAGTGAGCTGCTTTGTTAAGGCGACAGTGGACCTTTAGAGCAAATTTTTTTCTTTTAAATGAATTGCCTTGAATATTGACTATGTTTAAGTATAAGATATTTTAATACTGGTTTCTTTACAAAGATTTTATTGTTTTTATATACACCTTATCACAAATAATATTGTAGGAAAATCGTTCCTTTCATCAAGGACGTCGTGGCGCAGTCGGTAAAGCAGCGGACTCGTGAACGGCAGGTTCCGGGTCCGAAATCAAGCAAGGCAAGTTACCTTTAAAAATTCATTTTAATTTACTTTATGTTAATTTAATTTGATCAGGCAAATTTATGTTAATTATAGTTGATAATTTTCTGCGGGCCTTCAAAGTCTGGAAGGTTTGAAAACTGTATATAAGCAAGGATTCCTTCAGTTGGGGGAAGAAAAAATTTTGAGTTGGTCTTGAGAGTTTTCATTGAATTCACTATGTTCATCTCATCTACGCGACAATATCTCGACCGATCGAGTAAGCGTCGACCATTTTGGAATCGAGTACCGAACTCCCCTATATATCGACGTCATAACTCATGAAATCGATGTAACCTTCCTGTCGACCACAATATGTACCACTTTATTTATCTACTAACGATATCGTTTGAAAATTGTCGCAGATTAGATTCGAATAGATTTGATTCGTAGTCAGTATAGTAGACTACGAATCAAATCTATTTAAGATCCAGAAAAGTAAGTATAAGAATGTCCCCCTTGCTATACTTATTTTATACTTTCAATTGCCCAGATTTATGCAGTCGTTAGCCTATTGTCCTCGGGTTAGATTCCCAAGTAAGTATTTTATGTATTTTTTCAATTCTTTCATTCTAACTGATGAAATCCTTCTAAAATTTCGAATGAATTTACTTTTTTATAGTCTTCAAGTATTGAAATTTGAAAGTTTACACTTGTGAAATGGCTATGACATATGTGTATTTAAATTAACGAAATTTGGAATGGAAGGTTCTGTTTGATAAAAGAATTGGAAAGTTTTTCTTTCACGATTATACTTTACTTCCGTAATTTGAAAGGACATCCGAGAAATATGAGGATCACTCTTAGTTGTAAGCATTGGAAGTCTACATTAAAAAAATTATTTGATCATAACGTTGTAATTTAATTTTCATATACACTCAAGAGCAAAAACAGTATGACCACCCCTACATTTTGCAATGAACTCTCCTGAATGACGTGGAAGGTACGTGATCAGGTGGAAGTGATATTCAACTGCTGCTGGAGAGTCTGGAGAATCATTCTTTCACTTACTTCTGTGTGTCATGGGAAAGGCTGCGGATCTAAGCGGTTTAGATAAATGGTAGATTGTAATGGTTTGAAGGCTCGGAACAAGTATTTCCGAAACTGCACGACTCGTGGGTTGCTCGCGATCTACAGTTGTTAGTACTTATGCAAAGTGAATGAATGACGGTGAAACCAGCAGTAGACGACATGGTGTTGGACGTCCACACTCTATGAAAGAAAAAAGTCCTCGGAGACTGTCTCGCATGGTAAAGCAAAACCGGAGCCAGACAATGGCTCATCTGACAACCCAATACAATGCAGGGTGAAGTAGAATAGTATCAGAGCACACTGTTCAGCGGACACTGTTGGATATGAGGCTACGCAGTAAACGTCCCACTCGTGTGCCTTTGCTGACCAAGCGTCATCGTCAACTGCGCCTACGCTAGGCCCGGGAACATCGCGACTAGTCCATGGATCAGTGGGAGAGAGTTGCCTGGTCAGATGAATCACGGTTTGTCATTCATCACTCAGATGGCCGTGTCAGAATAAACCGTTTTCCAGGTGAACAGTTACTGCCTCAATGTACAGTAGGTCATACACAGGCCGTTGGTGGCGGTATTATGCTTTTGGGGACGTTCTCTTGGGCGTCTTTGGGACCCGTGGTTGTGGTAGAGCATACTATGAATGCTACAGGGTATCTGAATATCATTGCGGACCAGTTGAACCCTTACATGGCCTCTGTTTTTCCAGCTGGAAACGGAATGTTCCAACAGGAAAACGCCCCGTGTCACAAGGGTAAAATTGTTTTGGAGTGGTTCCAGGAACATGAAGCTGAATTTCAGTTAATTTCCTGGCCGCCTAACTCACCGGATGTCCATTTGGGATGTTATGGGACGGCATCTAAGAGTTCAAAGACCACCAGTTTTCAATATCTCGGATTTGCGTAACCGTTGCTTAAACGTCTGGTACAATCTGTCTCCTGTCATCTACCAAAGACTTGTGGCATCCATGCCAAGACGGGTTGAAGCTGTGTTGCGAGCCAAAGGTGGGCCAACTCGTAATCTATAGGTGGTCAAAATGTTTTGGCTCTTGAGTGTAGTTACGATACTGCTAGAAAGATATAAGTACGTTTCTACTAGTGATTAAATTTTATTTTAATTTAACAGCTTACCCAGTTCAAGAACTAGTCCCGGTCTCCCCTATACTTAAGTTTTATTTATTTTTTTCATTCCTTGTATACTTTGCTGTTGACGCATGTATGCCCGCAGTCACAAAGTTGTAAACCGGAAATGTAGAGAGAAATCTTCCATTGAGGGGGGTGAACTTCTCCCCCTTTAAGTCGCATCTCAATACAGAAATGCTTGCATATATGATCCCTTCGTTCGTTACGTCACTGTTGTAAATTCCTGGTCTAAGTCCTTCTAACCGGTTTCACCGTAGTCGACTAGCAACGATATAATTGTGGGTTATCTAATCTACGATTACCTATTAGCGGCAATAGTAACAGAATACATAATGGTAAATATTTCCAACGAACATTTACGCATAAATTTTTGACACTTCAAAAGCTTATTCTGGATTATCATTTATAGGGAAGTTAATGCAAATAATAGGAAAAAACATAGCTATACACTTGTGCCCTTGCACTGCAAAATATTCATTTTATGCCTTATCATTTCGAAGTACCAATTGCGTAAAGATGCTTTCAGACTATTACTGCGCGATTCTGAGAAAAGTAATCAATTATAATGGAGATAAATCTTCGAGATATGCCAGAAGTTGGCACAACTTCTGTGCAGTGTACGAGCGAGATTGATACTAGGTGATACTAATAAAATATGGAGAAATCATTCGTATCTATCGTAATTTTGAATGCAATTAATGTTATTTTTGAAATTAAATTAGAAGCGTAAGCAGTATTTCTGCACAACCAGTATTTAAATTTACTAAAATTCCATCCATGTGTAAAGTATCACAAGGGGGAGAAAAGAGATTCATCTCAGTTGATTTCGTGTTGCAATGAGGTATGATGAAGTCGCGAGATCTGTGTTACGGAAATTTTATATTTTTAAATATATTGCTGAAATTAAATTGCGATATATTTTTGAGTAGAATCAAATGATACCTGACGTTAGGAGAATTATGACATCACGAGAGTTATAAAACAAAGACTGTAGCAGATCAGTTACTCTTTAGGGCATTCGGCTACCGTGATATTGAAAATCTCTTATAATCTCTTAATACTGTTAAAAATTTTACTAAACAGTACGTTTTTAAAGGGAATAAAGTTTCCTGACATACGTTTAAACTCCTCGTGTTTCACACACACATTCAGAATATGAAATTAATGCAAGTGCTACAGTTTATATCAGCTAAACTCTGTATGATAGAAAATTATTTACTAGATAAACAATTCAAAGGGTTCTAATTACTATCCAGGAAATAAAATCTCGGAAGTTTAAGAAATATTAGAATACAGATCAATATAAAGGTACCCTTGTCATGACTTTTATGCTTATATGTAAAAATTTATAATTTATTATTTTATAACAATTCGAGTAATTTTCATCTTTGATTACTGCATAAAATACTTAATTAGTATTTCAATTACTGAAAGAATTTTCCACAAATTATCAATTTGTCGGTGGCATATCTATTCTGTCCAGATAAACTTTTTTTTATAAAGTATTTTTTTAAATTTAATCATTAAAAGAAATTAACTATTTTAAAAGTAATTAAAATGTATTGATTTATCCTGGAAGAGTGTAATACTTTAAATTTTTCAGATATTTAAAAGAAAAATTTAAGTTTATAAACTTTGAAAGGCAAATGAATAAAAATCTTAGGCTTGACAGAAGAGCAGGATGCCCCCGCCAACTTGGCTATAAAGCTCTGAGAATGGTAGCCTAACATTTTCACCTGATCTAGTCGTGTTCAAACAATCTGTATATATATATGTTAATTTATATTTGTATCCAGATGTCCTTGTGAAACCCATTTCTTATATTAAAAAATTAGATGTAATGAACCATATATGGTTCACTATGGCTAATTTTTAATAATTCGGAGCTTATGGCTTTGAAAATTGTTGAGATTAATTGCTCATAAATATAAATGCCCGGTTTCTAAGTGATTTTGGTTAATTAAGTAAAAGTATATAATCCTATTACAATGGCGTACTCTACATCGCCCAAAAAGAAAGGGATACAATGTTTGGATGGAATACTTTTGTGTTTTAATAAATATTGCCAATAAATTCGCCAAATTTGCCAAGGGGCACCCTATTCTTCAGTATTACCAAATCGTATAATTTTGACTACTTGGCAACCCTTTTAGGAAGATATATTATACGACTCCGTTGACAACTGTTTTTCCCCTAGCGACTTTTTGGTTGCTAATGGCAAAACTTTATACACAAAATGATGGTATACTTAACATTTTTCATACCAATTTAAACAAGATTTAGTATCACAGTTAAATAAAATGTTATTTTAAATTTTAGCGTAATCGCTCTTTGATTGGATGTTGGAACCTAGAAATACCATAAAATGGAAATAGATGTTATCTAAAAACACCATTTCTTTGTATTTCGCGAAATCAATAGGTGAGGGGGGGTTGTCGTCCCCTTTTCAAAAACATATCTTGAATTCGTTAATTAAAAATATCTGTAAATATTATATAAAAGTAATCAGAAATATTATAGACTTTTTGACTTAAGAACAAATTTTTCTATAAAGAGTCTTACCTGTGAAATAGCTAGTGGATCCCGAATGTATTTGTACGTAGTTCTTTTGTATTAAGATGATTCTTTAAATGAAAAACAAGCCAATTTGGAATACAACAAGTTTATATGTGGTTGGGACTAAAAGAGAAGAAAAAACTTCATTGAAACAGGAGAAAAAAAAAGTTATCCTAAATTAAAAAAAATTAAGTTTAAAAACTAGCAGAAAGGAAAAAAGAAACTTACAAAAATCTCGCCAAGTTAGTAAAAAGAAGCCAAATTAAAAAAACAAGCCAATGTGGTTGTATAATAAATTTGTACGTCATTTTGAGAGTAAATTTTGAAATAACATTATGCAGAGGACGGTAGTACTTATCAAATATTTACTTAATTGGCAAAATAAAGGGCAAATCACTACTTGACAGTTTAATTTTTTATAAAGTTTACATTTAGACAAATAATTACAAATTTACTTAACACTGCTTTTCAAATATTTTCCATACATTTTTAATAATGAGTCATTTATTCTAGAAATTTAACCTAAGATTATACGTTTCTTATTGTAAACCTACATCTAATACTCAAAACAAACCAAAATCTCTTTACTATTATTTTTGAATCAAGGATATTTTGATAACTTTTAAGATGAATATTGTCAAATACAGGAAATTTAATTCAGGAAATTTCTTACGGGAATCATGCTTGCCACTAATTACTGAATGATTGCTAAGGCCCTTTCAAACAGCAATCGATGGTATATTTTCCCTGTCGTTAACTTATTTTAATTTCTTCATTAAAAATCAACACATAATGGCTCCTTTATCATTTTTTTCGATATTCAAATCTAGAAAACAAATAGAAAACCAGTAGAATCATTTTTATTATTCTCAAAAAAAAAGTTCGTATAATCCAATTTCATTTTGTCAGAAAATTTTTGAGAAATCATATATTTCAAGTTTCAACATTTTATTAAAAATACCGTTCTGAGAAAAACGCATTTGAAGTTTATGAAAGCAACTTTAACTGTTAAAAAATTAAAATACATGTTTAAAATTCCCCACACTTTCTTGCTTCAAAACTTTCTAATTGCCAAATTGCTAATTATTAAAAATACTAGAAAAGTGTTTAATCTTCATGAAAATTTCAAATGTTTTGTCCCAAAAATAATGCTCTTTAAAAGGCTTTAAAATCACAACTTTCTGTTCCAAAGTCAATACTTCCGTTTTGTTTTGACAGCTGTCACTGATGTTTAAACAGCTGTCACTTTTCTTTAAAATGCCGTAGAGACAATACAAACATAGATTTAGAAGTCTAAAAGTTGAAATTTTACAGATACAAATAGAGAACAAATAGAGATACAAATAGAGAAATAAAAAAAAAATATGATTTTGATGAAAAAATGACGTTTTCAATGTAGACGGATACCTTAAATGCATGCTCTAAAAAATTTGCAAAAGCGAACAATTTCATTAACTAGTATAGTTTTTAATACCACTTCAAGATACATATTGTTTACATTTCGACTACAGAATTTCTCAAAATCGTATTGATTACTAATCAAAACTTTGAAGTGAAGCATCTATAGGATAGCGATTATAATTCGCTTTATGAAGCAATTAATTAAACTTTTAAAATCTAAACATCTTACTACGCTTAAAATGTTATATAAATTGCAAGTAGTATAAAGTTGAACAATTTCAAAATTTGCAACAGTATATTTTGGAATTTTAAAAAGATTTTTTAAGAAAATAAGACTTTAGCAAATACAGGAGCAACTATCTCTTTTATAAAGTGTAAAATAGAGTAAAACTGATAATTATATACAGATAATTTATAAACAACATAATTTATATTACTGAAATTTGTTCTTACTATTAATGCGAAAACACTGTATCAAATAATAACGAATAAATGCTTCTGCGAAAGTTCTGTTAAGAGCTAGCTCTAACAGGCTTAACATCTTTAAAAACTGGCTGTATTGTACCAACAGAACTACACATTTAGATTAATTAAAATATATTACCCAACCTTTGCTGTAGCAAAATCTTTTCTTTTCTCCATTGAACCTTTCTTTTTTACACTTGCCTAATGTCGCCGATGTCAACTGATGATTTGAATGATCTTTTCTTTAGAATACCAAACTATTGCGCCTGCGCATTTTCATACCCTAGTAATTCATACCATTTCATGATTTACCACATTGTAAATTTAGAATGAGATTGTAAAGATTAAAACATTTTAAGGGGTAATTTATGGTTTTACTTTTATCCCGTTCTTAATATCAAGATCAAACTTAATACAATAAAATGTTAGTTAATATTGTCATAAAAATATCAATTTAAAGCAGAAACAGAACAAAAATCCACTATTGAAAGTACGGCAAATTTACACAAACTAATTAATCTAGAACATGTGTTGAACATGTGCAGGAAATAAAATAAAGCTAAATGAATTCAAATATATTTTAGTTTCTGAGTAAACTTATTCATTATTAGCATATTTGTAAAAACATTTTCAGTTCCGAAAACATAACTCAGAAACATTTTAACTCCATCTTTTAAAAAAAATATCACTTTAAAAATTATAATGATACATTACTACATTATTCCACTCTAATATGTTTTCATCCCTATTTTAACATAAAATTTGCGGATCTTTCTTATAAAGATCTTATATGTAATACTTTGTAGAAAACTTGTATTTTGTTTTCACGCTCTTAAAAGACTAAATGGTTTGAGGTTTACGCTCATTTAAGAATTTTGAGATTTACGCGCCTGCTGGAAGCTATATTATGTCACCACGACCGTTCGTTTGATATGCTTCCACGACTCACTTTTTTGTCACTTTGTGTCAGCGTCGTCTGACGGCTTACTATAACCTGTAACTCACAGTCATCTTGTCCTTGAAGATGATACATTGATCTTCCAGGGAATTGAGCAAATTAGAGCAAATTTTCTGTAGGATTTTGTAATATTCTTAATTTAAGTGCTTCAGTACAGATTGAAACGAAATCAGTAAGATTGTCTAATATTTACCTGTGTTCTAATGCACGAAAGTCTAAGAATGTATTCAAATTTTCATTCTTGTTAATGTATCATTATAAAATATTCTCTTTATAGATGTCTGTTCCTACAACTTCAAAATCTCCTACCCGGACTTCTAAAAATAATGCTTCTGAGTTAGATCATGTCCTCGACTTTGACATCGATTCAATGAGTTCATATCCTCGACTAACGGGTATTATATGTACTATAGGTAAGCTTATTTTCTTGAAAAATCGTTCAAGTACACTTTCAGTTCATCATATAAGCTGCAATTATCAAAAAATGTAATGGTACATAGTTTTGCGGGTATTATTAGTATTTAGGGAAATTCTATAAAATACAATAAACTTTTGAGCTGAAAGTCTTAAATACAAGTTAAAATACCAACATAATACGCAAAATAAGGAACGGTGTTCAAGTTTCGAAAAATATGTCTTCCCTGTTTCCTTTACTATATTCATTTTACACGTTGGTCCTTTGTATTTATTTTGTACTTTTTATATGTACTTATGTGAGCAATTTTGATCATTAATGTAATAAATTATGGTTAATTTTTTAACACTGAATTTTCAAAGTAAATCCAAATTCAAATCAAAATACATCTAAAAACCTATTAAGGAGTCCGATAACATAAAAACTGATTTTTTTTTTTTTTAAGTTAGGAAAATAACGTTCACATTACTTTAAGTAATTCTCTCTGTTTCCTTGTATACCCTTAACCAGGAAATAAATGTAGATGTGCCTATAATGATAGAAGGGAAATATTCCAAATAAAATAATACCGATAAAACCTTATAATTATGTCGGAAAGGATTCATCTTTTGTTTTTGTTTATTACTATAGGACCAGCGTCACGAGAAGTTCCTACTCTTGTGGAAATGATTAAAGCAGGAATGGGTGTAGTGAGACTAAATTTCTCCCATGGGACTTACGAGGTAATGTATTTTAATGTGTCTAGTATAGTTCCATTTCTAATCAAAATTAGACTATAGGTATAATATTCAATATACGTAATGCTAAAATGCATATTTTATTTAGCTCCGATAAAGTCATAATATATCCGTTAAAATATCGTACACGTTAATTAAGAAAAAAATAATAATATTACAGTTCAAAACTGATATTTCATAAACTCTTAGATGTTTGGAAGTAAAATATTTTATCACTATGATGAAGAGTCGGGGCTTCATGTAGAGGAAGGGAACTGTATGTAGGTTGTCAGGACCAGCAGTAAAGCGAGTTAAGTCATGTAGAGTGAAGGTAGACAAAATATAGACTCTGATTTGGAGTTCCAGCCTTTTTTTTAATTTATTATAGCTTACGTAAATTCTCATTAATATAGTACAAATAACATAGTTCACTTCTGCCCTGATCTTATAGTGGGTAATGGAGATTTATTTTGTTGCGTTATTTAGAAATATTACGAAGATTATTTTGTTGCATTCGTTGATGATTTTAAAAAATATTACTCCAGGAACGTCGCAGTAAAACCGAAACAACGAGAGAGTACTTAAGCTGGCCAAAGATCGAGGTGGGCTTCAACGGAAAAGGTTCCAACAAAACGCGTCTGCAAGGTTCTTAAAATTTTCTTCTCTCTGTCTCTCAAAATTACAAAAACTTCTAGACTGCGCTTACGCCGAAAGCGCCGAAACATAGCCAGCAAGAGGGACGAGTGGATCGGGAAAGCCAATTTTGGGTGCTTACACTTCCGGTAGAAAATTGCTTGCTTCTCAGTTTATTGTAATGGACAGTAAATTGCCTGATTTAAGCATGAGAAAATTACTCATTGAAATATATTTCAATATAGTACTTTAGAAACTCATATTTTTCTATCAAAGAATATTCAAGAAAAATTCTCTTTTACTCTTTAATAAGTGAAAAAATTATTCAATTTTGCTGTATACTTTTTAGAGGAATAATAAAATTTAAACTTATGAATATTCTTTGATAGAAAAAGGTAAGTTTCTAAATCATTATATTATTATAACATTTTTTCAGAATAATGTTTTTATCTTTAAAAATCAGGCTGTTTACTGCCCATTACAGAGAGCTTGAGGTATGAAGTTTATAATAGCAAAAATTGATTTTAAAATAATAAAAAAAGATTAAAAAAATTGACAATTAAAAATAAAAATCAATTTTAAAAATTGTTAAAAAAGTGTAAAAAAATATTAGAAATAAAATAAAATATTAAATTATAAAAATAATAATAAATATTAAAATTAATAAATGTATTACAATAAAATATTAGAAATACTAGCAATTATCAAGCTCATTTCTTAGCAGAAACTAATTTTAAGAATTTAAAACGACAAAAAATAACAAAAATATAAGTAAAAAATTAAATAATATTCAAATAAAAAGAAAATTGATTGAAGATATTGTCAAAAATGTAAATAAAATAATAAAGTAACTGTCCAATTATTGAGTAGTTTTAGTTAATATATTAGTGAATAGATGGCGCCAGTGAGCCAAGAAATTTTCTACTGGAAGTGTAAGCACCCAAAATTGGCTGTCCCGATCCACTCGTGCAAGAGGGTTGCCAGGCGCCAAGAAAACCTCATGCTCTCAATTAAACGTAGGGCTCCCTCGGCTCTGACCAATGAAAAGCCTAGACAAGGAGAACGAAAAGCCAATCGTAGGGAGGCGCATCCAAGCGGTAAAAATTCGCCAAGGACGATGCGAAGCGGAGTTTGGCAACATACCACAACGCTGCACCTTTCAAAAGAGCGGCTGTCACCCCAAACCGAAACTTATGACTACGCTAACTGTCAGAATACGAGCCGATGGGCGCAAATTATGGCCGAAAGGTTTAAAGGGCTGCGGATGCAGGTGGCCAGAATTGGACGCTCGATCCGAACCTTAATCCCAGATCGAGGGCGGCTCTGTTTGAAGAGAAAAGCTGCTATCGCGCGAAAACAACTAGAGCTGCATACGCAAGGGAAAATATACGAAAAAAGGCGAAAAATGTAGTTCCAATATGCAACACACGAGGGAAATATGTAATGAAGGAACATGAAAGAAAACTTCATTACAATCACCCTATATTAAAATTAATAAATTTTCTTAAGCACCACTTGTTGTGTGGCGCTATGCTAGCGTGTGATCTGCCCGCCCACTTTACTGGGGCAGATATCTTCGTCGACATTCGCTGGGATATATTAAATTACCTCCCAAACTTTAAAGACAAGAAATAACATTTATTTACAAGATTGATAAAAATTAAAAATAGAACAAAAACATATTCTCTCGGCGTCCCAGAGCCTGACCTAAAAACGCAATCCGAAATCAGGCGGACGAGCATTCCATATCAAAATTAAAACGACGTTGTGTTTGTTCTCTCACTCCAACCACAGAGATCTCTTCAGGTCGCAGGCTCTATCTGGACTCTATGTGGGGGTCAGCTTCTGAAAACTCGATCCCTTCCGAAAAGGGAATCCTCCTTTCATATACACTGCTGCCCTGCAAAAAAAAACAAGCGACACATCCGAAAAACCTTATCAGCACCCTTAGTCGGCCGGATCTATTTCCTTTAAAGAACTCCTGGTAGAAAGGCTCAATGGGGGCGATTTTGCAGATATAGTGAAGGTTGCACATCTGCATCAGATCGTGGATCCAAATCCCTTACAAATTTTGAGACTGAATTAAATTGAAAAAGAAAAAAAACTTGAGTGCATCAAAATCATAGTATAAATTATATAATTATAGCCGCGAGTTGCCAGGTTTTGGCTAAATATCCGTAGTTAATAAATGTTCATCAGTAGTTGTGAAATAACACTTATCCATTCTATGAAAAACTCTATTTAATTATGCACATAATATTGGATGAATACCTTCTTCTGGTGTTCGCAGATTCAGTATCACCTGTAACCAAAAATCCAGGAGTGAGTTGTTATTGTCAATGCCAATGAGTTGTTGTTGTTGTACTTGGGCAATCCAAGCATCTGGTCCAGAAACCACACGAATTAAGGTGAAGGCGATACGCCTTTCATTTGTTCACAGATTCAGTATCACTCGTAACCAAAAATTCAGGAAAGAGTTGTTATTGCCAATGCCAACAAGTTGTTGTTGTACTTGGACGATCCAAGCACCTGGTCCAAAGGCCACACGAATTAAGGTGAAGGGGATGCGCCTTTCGTTTGTTCACAGATTCAGTATCACTCGTAACCAAAAATTCAAAAGAGTTGTTATTGCAATGCCAACAAGATTACTTACGATCCAAGCACCTAGAATCGACGGAAAATTTATTCTTACAGTGTTCAAGGATCCAGATATCTCCATCACTCAGGACTGTACTGCGAAATGCTTTTAGCATTTCGCAGTACAGTCGCAGTATTTAGGCGAATAAGACACAGTATTTAGGCGAAATGTGCAAGGAAACTAAAAAATGG
>CM063498.1:44222209-44262209 GCA_032207245.1 Pardosa pseudoannulata
CAGACATGAAGTATTTTGTACTCATTTGGTATTTTAGTAAAATCTTTCCCATAATGTACTTCTTGACACAAAGATTTAGATTACATACTTTTTATCTTGGATCATAGGACTATCTTTGTAAAGCTACCCACAAAATTGATTTGACAAACTGTTGGAAAATCCTCTCGTGTATTTGGAACTAGAAGATGGACAATTCTTCTTCCAATTCTTTTATTTTGCGAAGCAATAGTACTATACTGTTTTTGAAAGATAGAACCACAGTTGCTTTTTAAATGAGAAACGTGAATAAGAAGTTGTGAAACTAATCAGACTAATCATTTGAATATTATTCAGTATATTCATCTGTTTAAATCTTTATCGCTTTTGAGGTGGCTAATAGTTTATTTACAATTACTAAATCTTTAACGAATATACACTCAAGAACCAAAACAAGAGCTCTCTTGGATGACATGGAAGGCACGTGATCAGGTGGAAGGGGTATTTAACTGCTACTGGAGAGTCTGAAGTATCATTGCTGCCAACTGGGCCTACGCTGGGCCCAGGAACATCACGACTGGTTCATGGATCAGTGGGAGAGAGTTGCCTGATCAGATGAATCACGGATTGTCATTCATCACTGAGATGGCTGTGTCAGGATACACCGTTTTCCAGGTGAACAGTTGCTGCCTCAATGCCTCAATGTACAGTAGGTCATACACAGGCCGATGGTGGTGGTATTAATTTTTGGGGAACGTTCTCTTGGGCATCTCTGGGACCCGTGGTTGTGGTAGATCAGACCATGCTACAGGGTATCTGAACATCATTGCGAACCAGTTGCACTCTTACATGGCCTCTGTTTTTCCAATTGAAAATGGAAAGTTTCAACAGGACAAAGCCCCATGTCACAATACTAAAATTGTGTTGGAATGGTTCCAGGAACATGATGCTGAATTCCAGTTAATGTCCTGGCCGCCTAACTCACCGGATCTCAATACGATAGAACACATTTGGGGTGTCATGGGACTGCAACTCAGAGTTCAAAGACCACCAATTCGCAATATCTCGGATTTGGGTAACCGTTGCTTAAACATCTGGCACAATCTGTCTCCAGCCATCTACCAAGGACTTGTGGCCTCCATGCCAAGGCGGGTTGAAGCTGTGTTGCGCACCAAAGATAGGCAAACTCGTTATTGACAGGTGGTCATAATGTTTTGTCTCTTGAGTGTATTTCAAGATATCAATGATCCTCTGTATACTAATTTCTACAATTTCTATGGAATGTATATGATAAACCAATATTCCAATGCAGATGTTAGAGAGCATGGTGAAAAAACCAAGGCCGACACGAGCGGAGAGCTCAGACGTGGCTAATGCCGTTCTAGACGGTGCTGACTGCGTTATGCTGTCTGGAGAATCTGCCAAAGGTGACTATCCAGTCATTACGGTCGCAGTCATGCACGCTATATGTCGCGAAGCTGAAGCAGCAGTTTTCCACCGAACTCTTTTCAGCGATCTCCTTTTGAAGACGGAACTTCCAACAGACAACACTACCACTGCGGCCATTGCTGCCGTCGATGCAACCCTCAACTGCCACGCTGCAGCAATCATAGTATGCACTACAACGGGAAAGTAAGCACGTCTCTCCTGTCTCTAACTAAATATACTTCATACATTGTATTTACAGAAACGTATCAATTATTGTGAAATTTTCATCTAAGCCCCTTCCATTTCTTCTAGATACCAAATATATCCTTCAAGAATGGCTATACATTGTTTAAATGACTATATTTGGTCACTTTTGTCTGGATGGTAAATGGGAAACATCGAGGAAAATTTAAGGTGTCAACATTCAACATTTACGATGGAATGTTCACCGTTTGGTTTAGGCTGAGGTGAATTAACTATCTTACTGTAGATGCTATTATTCTAAAGAAATACAATATTTATCTATGCAAAATTTTTTCCTAACATACACAGGGTAATTGGAATAACTATCAGGGAATACTTTAGAAGTACCTGCTATCAACGCTGTGTCAAAAATCAAAGTATTTTGACAATAAATACAATTTCTTTTACTGTGTTATGCATTTACTTAGTGTAAAACTTGAGGCCTAAGGAGCTACTTAAGCTCAGTAGGAATGAGCTAAGGGTGGCCAATGGTCTGTTGGTAGCTCACTGTTGCCTCAAGAGGCACATTAACATTATTGGCATCACGGATAGCCCGGTATGTAGGGGGTGTCACGTGGCGGAGGAGAGTTCCTTACACTTCTTGTGTAATTGTGATTACTACTCTACTAAGGGTTTTGAATTTCTTGGTTATCACTTCATCGAACCTTGGGAGTTAGGCAACTTCCCGATTAAATTGCTAAATAGATTTATGTCAGCTATTGGTCTCTTTGAGACTTAATTGTTAATATGCTTAACTTATTGCTGGGACTCTTTTGTTCCAGTAAATGGGGGGTCAGTACAATAGGCCTTGGGTTTCAGTGATAGTGTTCTTATGAGCCGTCCCACCCTAAATCTAAATCTAGTGTAAAACTTAATTTTTATTTTTCGCCTATTTCAATCTTCACAAATTATACAACAATATCATACATTTATAAAACATTTCAAATCTATTTTGGGAATAAGTAGTGACTTTTATTTAAAATGGTAAAGAAATAATTTTTAGCAGTTGTAATTTCACTTTTTTGCTATTTATTATGATGTGATCATCAAAGTTCCACTGACAGGAGCTTGGAAATGAAATTTCAGTTATCATCATATAGTTAAAATTATAAAGAGTTATTCATTTTTACACGTTTCCCTTTAATTCACAGTGTATGTCTGTATGTCTTGCAAATTTTGTCACCGATTTTTCGCTAATTTTCTGATCTCCAATTGATTTAAACTTTCTCATAATGTATTTTCGATGACAATGCATGAATGTCTCAAAAGTAGTGCATCATTAGAGACAAGTTTAATTACACATTTACAATTGAATAAAAAGAAATCTATTGGAAATAGTGCTGCTATCTGTTGTGTATATGAACGTTCAGAATTGTTAAAAGATTCATTAAATTATACAGTAAGTATGGCAGCTGTAAATTTGATTGCAAGATTCCCCAAATAAAAAGAGTAAAATAAAAGTAAAAAAATAAAAAAAAGAACACGCTTTTATTTAAAAATGAACTAAATTGTATAAAATTAGTAAAAAAATTTAAAAAATAACGCTTTTACATAAACATTACAGTAAAAGATAATTGAAAGAACACGTCTTTATTAAAAACGGACGGACTAAAAAGACAGAGTGTGGGACGTCCCTAATGTATTTCATATCTATAATATAAGTATATTCAGTGTATTATGGATGTCCAATGCATTTTTATTCCTCATAGTGTCCTCATAATGTATTTCATATCTATAATATAAGTATATTCAATATATTATGGCTGTCCCATGCATTTTTGTTCCTCATAGTGTCCTTATAATGTATTTCATATCTGTAATATAAGTATATTTAATATATTATGGCTGTCCCATGCATTTTTATTTCTCATAGTTCATTTTTAAATGAATTCATGTTTTTATTAATTATATACTTACTTTTATTTCTAAATCAATGATATGAAATTAATTGACATCGTTACCTAAAACATATAACACAGTATCTAGTCAATTAAAGCAAAATAATGTTTTTTTTTTATCTACGTAGAATGTCAAAATAATGAGATGCAATATATTCCCCCCTTTTCTATCCATTTTGCTTGTAGCAAACAGACAAAATTTCCACTACTTATGTGATGTACCACTCTCATTCGGAAATCCATTTCTTTTTTCTAGGTCTGCTCATGCGATTGCAAAGTACCGTCCTCAGTGTCCTGTTCTAGCTGTAACGAAAGATGCCATGGTAGCGAGACAATGTGCTCTGTTCAGAGCCATAACAGCGCTCCTTTATACTGGTACGTAGTCAAATTCTGTCAATGCCCGTTTGGTCAATTGCCATTAGTAAAGGGTTGAAGCCAATGACATTAAGGATTTCTTCGAAATAAGATAATATACTTTTAAATTATATAATTAAACTATGATACGAAGTTCCCTTCATTAGTGTATCTGTGCTTTGATTAGAAAGCAAGTTCACAGTACAAGTTTAGTACTCTCTCCAGTGAATCTCTTCTTTTCGAGAGGTCTTGTCAAATTACTACGAAAGTCGCTGTTCGCCTACACGGGGATGTACATTGGGACAACCCAGTAGGTTCTTAGGTATTACGTATGAAGAAATCCTAAATTTCATCATTTTAATAAAAAAAAACAACTAATTTATTATTTGTATATGTCATACGAAACAACTTACAAATGTATATGTAAAATAACTTTAATTTAAGAGACAGCAGAAAACTCCATATCCGAAATACATAGGACATTATTGCTTAAATCCAGAAAAAAAAGAAAAGAAAACAGAGCAGAATGACTTTTGTCATCCCCAGTAGCTCTCTGTTTTAATCTACTTCACTTCTCTTCCTTACTCGGGAGGTCAAACATGAATAATCGGGAGGGACGAACGAGTCCAATTTCTCTCCAATAAATTGGGAGAGCATACATTCATTTACAATTAATTGCCTCCAGAAGATCTCTTAACGTATACATTCCTCTTCAGAAATATGGTTTTCTTAGAGATAAATATATGAGGGAATGAAACTTTTACACTTTCAACTTCATAAATTATTATCATTTATTCCATATCTAATGGGAGAACTATGTGTCTGCTAGGAAGGTCCTGATAAAACAACGGTTGATAAGAAGAGTTGAAACTTTAACGTGTTAATCTATCTCCACCTCTCTTCGAATTTCCCTCTTCAACTCGGATTTGGAGTAAAAAGGGAATAAGCTGGAGGAACGAATGTGTCCAGTGATTCTCCAACAAATCGGGAGAATATACAATTCATTTATTTTTTTCTTCAAAATATCTCTTAACGTATATCTTCTTCTGAAATATAGATTTTTTTTTCGTGACAAATGTAAGAGGGAATGAAACTTTTACACAACTCATCAGAAGTGTTATTAATTATTATCTGTTATTCCATATCCAGACATTATTGTCGACTTGCTTACAACGATAAATATTTTTAATATATAGATCGTTTAGATCAGAGATTCTCAACCTTTTTTAAACTGCTTCCCTCCTACGGAACAGAAATAATGTTTAACGCCCCCTGTGTAAAAATCCAGCAATTTGAAGTATTGGGAAGGAGAAGTACTCAATTATAAGAGGCAAATTGTTTCAGTAAATTTCTTCAATGGAGTTAGGCTACAAACTTTTTTTACTGAGACATGTTCAAGCAACGCTTAAACGAAAGGAGATTAAATATATTTTTCGAACGTCGGCCCCATTTCAAACATGAGAACACCGGTGGTAAAAATTATAAATTCCTGGTACCGTTGTGTAAGTTTGTTTTATTACTGGTAAAAATTATGTATAATACACGATTAATGCAATAAATTTATTTGGTATTTTAAGATTTGTTTGAAAGTTAAAACATGCTCCTATCACGCCCCCTACCCTCGGAAACAAGTTCACTGTCCATCGGCATCGTCCAACCGCCCCCCTTGCGAACCAATGGTTTAGATCAGGGCTGTCCAACTGGCGGCCCACGGGCCGCATACGGCCCGCCAACACATATTCTGCTGCCCGCCGACTTCTTATTCAGCATATTTCTTTTTTCGAAATTTTATGGTATCAAGAAGTATCTGAGACTACCATTCTTGGTCAAGCCGTGGTCCCCGAAGTTACCTCTTGATCGGTCTTTCACTCCTTTTATTGTATTGGGAGAAAAAGTTACAGGTCAAAGTTAAGCAGTCCTACACTGCACGCTGGTGTTCAAACAAATTCCTAGAAATAGTATTGCCTCGCGTTGGCAATACCAGGCGAGAGGAAAAGGCCGTTGAGACAGGGAGGGAAGAGAGAAACATTTCAGATAAGCAAAACCTGCCCACAATTGGTTAAAAATAAAGACCCCCTTCACTGCTGCTGCGGCCTTTGTTGATTTCGGAAAAGAAATTGAGAGCTTGCGTTCGTTAATTCTCAGATAAGCTTGAAGATTTGAGATATGAAATAAACCTCTCTTGTACCGTAGCTATATTTTCGGGGGAACGTGTGAAAACTAATTTTATTGTTGATTGTGAATATTTCATCTTTCAACGATGAATAAGTAACGAAGATAGACAGTGAGAATCGAATGTTCCTGGACCGCTGGGAAACCCATCATTTCATCACGAATAGAATGGACAAACTCCAGTGCTTGATTTGTATGCAAATTTGGGGCTGTGTGGAAAGAATATAATGTCAAAAGGCATTACGTGAGTCTTCACGAAGGGAGCCACCGTAGTTATCAAGGAGAAGAAAGATTTCTGATAGTTTCAGAACTGAAATCAAACTGCATAAACAAACTGGAATATTTACTTAAGTAAAATCTGATCAGTATAATGCTTTGCATGTTTCGTATGCAATATCACTTGAGCTTGCTAAAGCGAAAAAATCTTACACTGATGGCGTCGTTGTTAAGAAATGTGCTGCAGAAATGGCAAAAGTATTTGGTGATAGCAAAATGGCTAAGCATTTTGATTCAGATCCAGCTTCTCATCAGACCGTCCAACCAAGTGTTGCCGAAATGGGTGACCAAATACAGCAGAAATTGTCCTGCGAGATTGAAAAATGCTGCTATTTCTCCTTGTGTATCGACGAAAGTACAGACCAGTCGCACGTTAGTCAACTCTTCATTTTCATTCGCACTGCTAAAGAAGACTTTGAGATCAAAGAGGAGCTCCTTATCATGTGTTCTTTTCTCTCCACAACAAAGGGTAGGGACATATTTGAAGCAGTGATGAAAGCGGTCAACAGTGTCGAAGGTTTTGAAAAGTGTTCCCTCCTAGCTACAAACGGTGCAAAGAAATGGTAGGACCAAAGATAGGATTGATTGGATGCTTGAGAGAAAATGGAGTGAAATGCCCTGCACTTCATTGCATTATTCACCAGCATGCTTTATGCCGAAAATCGGTGAAGCAAAATGAAACCCTCAAAAAAAGTTGTAAAAGTCTCAACATGATCAGAGGCGGCAACAGAGCTCTTATGCATCGGCAGTTCGGCAACTTTTTGGAAGAAATTGAAGCAGAATACGGAGATCTAGTTATGTATAATCAAGTTAGGTGGCTAAGTGCCAGAAACTGCCTCAAGAGATTTTTCGAATTGAGAAAACAAATTCCTCTTTTCCTTCACCAGTCTTCTCCATCTGAAAACCTTGAACAAGAACTTTAAAACATGGATTTTTCATGCCACCTGGCATTTCTAACTCATATTCTGGCCACCTCAACGATGTGAACTTAACTACACGGAAGAGGCCAACTGGTGTCTGACCTAATGGCACACATCACTGGGTTTAGAAACAAATTGCAGTCATGAAGTGCTGGAATTTTCTGAATTTTGCCCTGAGTTGCAGACTATTATTGTTGAATTCAACACGAGATTTTCAGATTTTGAGAGCATCAAGAATGACGTAGCTCTGTTTAGTAACCCAGTCACAGCAAACATTGAAGAACAACTGGCCAACCTACAATTAAAGCTGTGTAATCTCCAATCTGACCCGTTCTTTCAAACAAGATCCGAAAGGGTACGAACGAAAGGGGGAAAAAGATACGAAAGGGGGCCCGAGTTCTCCAAATTGCTTCCAACTGAACGGTTTCCAAATCTGTGTGACTTAGGACTGAAAATAACTCCCATCACATATTTATGCGAAAGTGCTTTTTCGGCTATAAAGTTATCAAGAATCATCACAGGAGCTCTCTCTCCGACAGTTCGTTGTTAGACCTTCTTCGGTTGGCAACGACAAATATCGATATTGACATTCCTGCCCTTATAAAGAAGGCTGATCGGCCTCAGTTTTCCTATTAAAATAGAAGCAAATTGTTTTATAATCCTTCTGTTCCATTGTTTTGTAATTAACAATTCAACTATTAATTGCTATTGTATAAGAGGTAAGAGGTTATTGTTCAACTTTTTCAAACTGCGGCCCGTCAGGTGATAAGTGATCGGAATTCTGGCCCGTGGGCTCTTTGCAGTTGGACAGCCCTGGTTTAGATCAAAGGTGAGCAAACTGGGGGTTGCGAGAAAATTTTTGAGGGTCCCTAAATTCAAAGATATTCAAATTTATGAAAAATGTAGAATTATTCCTTTCAAAGAACGGAAATAATATAAGCTAAGAAACTGACAATTATTATTTCACAAGTGCGGTATTCGCGATCGCTACCATTGAGCTTCAAAATCCCGTTATCATGCATAATGAGCCGCACCAGTATTCTCGCTCACTCCTACGCAAAGCAAGGTTAGAAGAGAGAGCAGCTGGAAAGAAAATATTTGAAATTATTTATATATATTTTGAGGAAAATGAACTTACCTGGATCCTGTGTTGATTCATTAACTGATATTTTTATGGTGCTGCAACTTTTATAAAACTTTTATGATAGTTTATAAGTTTGGTGCGCTATTTTAAAAAGGCGTTATTTCAATAGATGACGTCACGACACTCTTTTAAAAACACCCTGTATGCCAAATCCCAGAAAGAATTTCAATGTAACTTCGTTGACGATTAAACAAAACGTCTACTGTCTATCCAAGGTTTACTAAATCAACAGTGCATAATCTAAACCAACTACGTTAGTTTAGATTATGCAGTGACAAACAATAATATTCAATTTCATCAATCTAGCCTACCTATAATGATTCGAAGGATCAGTCGATTTAAATACTTTAAATCAGGGATGGGCAAACTACGGCCAGCCGGAAGGTTTTATCCGACCCTCGGATATAATTTGAAGGTGCCGGTCCGAGGCAAATTAAAAGAAATATATATTTATACATTATATCCATCTCCTTTTCTACTTTGCTTAAATATTATATCCCAAATTTATTATCTCACTCCCAGAAGATCAGCGGTATATTTGCTTCTTATATGTGAACAAGTGTTTTCAGCTTTGCACCTTAGAAAGAATAATTTCAGAAGTAGACTGACAAATGAGCATTTAGCATCGTTCCTTAAAATCAGTACATCTCACTTCGAACCTCAGTATAAGGAACTTTCAAATATGAGATCTCAATTTCATTCATCTCATTAACGTATTTATACCGTTAGGTACTTGTATATTGTTTTTAAAATTTTAGAAAAATTTATCTTGGCCCGTCAAATTTATTTTTTTTCGAGTTTTGGACAGCGACAGAAAAAGTTTGTCCATCCCTGGTTTAGATCAACGGTGAGTAAACTGGGAGTCGCGAGAAAATTTTTGAGGGTCGCTACATCCAGAGATATTCAAATTTATGAAAAATGTAGAATTATTCATTTCAAAGAACAGAAATAATACAAGCTAAGAAACTGACAATTATTATTTCATAAGCCCGGTATTCGCGATCACTATCACGAAGCTTCAACATCCCGTTACCATGCATAATGATCCGCGGTATCGGTTGTTTACTTCCACTTGTAATAAATACCAGCATTCTCGCTCACTCCTATGCAAAGCAAAAGGTTAGAAGAGAGAGCAACTGGAGAGAAAATATTTGAAAATATTTATATATATTTTGAGGAATATGACCTTACCTGGATCGTGTGTTGATTCATTAACTGATATTTTTATGATGCTGCAACTTTTATAAAACTTTTATGATAGTTTATAAGTTTGGTGCGCTATTTTAAAAAGGCGTTATTTCAATCAATGACGTCACGACACTCTTTTAAAAACACCCTGTATGCCAAATCCCAGAAAGAATTTCAATGTAACTTCGTTGACGATTAAACAAAACGTCTACTGTCTATCCAAGGGTCAAGACAAAATTTTACACAAAATAGGGGGTCACAAAATGAAAATAGTTTGCGCACCACTGGTTTAGATTATGCTTAGAATATTATTGTTTGCAGGGACAAACAATAATATTCAAGAGTAGTACAATATATATAGTACAATATATATAGTACAATAATATTCAAGATAAGTAAGATAAGCTAAACAACTTTATAAATCTAGCTTAACTATAATGATTCGAAGGATAAACTTAATACTTTAAGGTATCCGTGTACGTTGAAAACGTCATTTTTTGCCAAAAATCATATATATATATATATATATATATATATATATTTTCATTTCTCTATTGTAAAATGTCATATTTTAGGCTTCTAAATCTGTTTTTGTTTTGTCTCTACGGCATTTTAAAGAAAAGTTACAGCTGTTTAAACACAAGTGACAGCTGTCAAAACAAAACGGAAGTAGCAACTTCGGAACCGAAAGTTGTGAATTTAAACCCTTTTAAAGAGCATTTTTTGGACAAAACTTTTTAAATTATCATGAAGATCAGTTTAAACATTCTTCTAGTATTTTTAATAAGTAGCAACTTGGATATTAGAAAGTTTTGAAGCAAGAAAGTGTGGGGAATTTTAAATATGTATTTTAATTTTTTAATAGTTAAAGTTGCTTTCATAAACTTCAAATGCGTTTTTCTCAGAACAATATTTTCAATAAAATGTTGGAACTTGAAATGTGATTTCTCAAAAAGTTCTTAAAATATTTTGTTGCAAATCATTGGGAATGCTTTTGATAGTATTTACTAGTAAATGACCTAAAAGCTTTAAATTTGGATAATTTTTAATGATGTTGCATTCATAGTTAGATAACAAGGTAATGAAAATTCGTTAAAAATTCAATGTGTATGGTTTTGAAGAACCAAAATTTTTTACCAATTGTAAATTAAGCAAAGAATTTAGGTGATTCACTAGTCCAGTGTATAAGAAATGTGTTGCATCAAAAAATATTGAAATAATTTAATTTATTTAAAAAATTAGACCTTTTGAAAAAACCCGATTTTTTATTTTTTTTTTTTACTAAATTTTCTTCATTTATTAGAAATTTTATAAAAACTTCTCCAGGAATAAATTTTTTAAGTGTAATTCTCTATGATAATATAAAAAATAAATATAAAAATGTAAAAACATGAACTAGTTTCTACGTTTAAAGGAAAAAGGTTTTCCGAACGTAGATGGATACCTTAAATAAACTTAAACAAGAAATAGCACAGATATAGGAGTAGGTTTCTCTGTGTATGAACTTTTATGACTGATTAATTTTCCTCCATCTTTTCCCCGATTAGAAGAGAAAAAGCCTGAATGGATCCACGACATAGAGGCTCGCATCAATTTTGCGATAATGTATGGAAAGAAGAGTGAAATTCTAAAACCTGGTGATAGCGTCGTAGTCGTAACAGGCTGGAGGAAAGGCGCTGGTTCGACCAACACTGTCCGGATGATAGTTATTGAGTGATTCCCAGTACTACTTACACATCTAAATGAACTTGCTATTTGACATTTTCTTTAGGCTGCATATGTATATATCATGAATCAAGAACAAAATTAGCACAAGGACAAGATGTTATTAAAAAAAGAAGTGGAATTATTTTTTTTTTCCATTTCTAGAATTTATGAAAAATTACAACTGAAAAAATAAATTTAGGGTGAAAGCTATTGAAGGAACTTTTTTGTTTTAGTTTAGAGCATTGTAACAAAAAAATATTAAACTGAAAATTACCTTTCAAGTACAATGTTTATCTATTATTTTTTATCTAGGATTAAAACGTACTTTGGGCAGTCTTTTAAACTACTACTGAGATTTATATTAATATATATTATTGTCTGCTACGGATACAAAATAAACATCTATATTATAACCGCATTTGCTCTTTTGATTTTCAGAGTAACTTTATAAAAAAAAATGCTCATTTACGGAATTTAAAAATATTACCTCTTTCTAGAGTTGTGAGTAGTGGGAAAAAAAAACCCGGGTTTTTTGGGAAGGGAATTTTGAAAATTTCCAAAACATGGGAATTTTGAAGTATTTTGAAGTTCCAACTCCTATGGCACAATGAGAACCACCACTTTTTTCTGTCTTTGTTGTAGACCTCAAAAGTTGATATTTTCACAAAATTTAACTATTATATGCTATGAAAAAAAATTGAATAATTGGGATTAACTATATTTGGCAAGATATCATGTTTAGCATGAAAATATGAATATATTTTTCCTTTGAGAAATATCCAAGATTTTTATTATTATCACAAAACCCATAAATCATTATTTTTCTTGGATAACATCTCTCTCTCTCTGTATATATATATATATATATATATATATATATATATATATATATATATATATATATATATATATATATATATATAATGTGTGTAGGAATTGGACATAAAATGCAACAGTGTTATTTGAATATACCTTTAAATGGTATATGCATTACAAAAAATAATAAACTGTTATTTTAAAGATATTTATTTTTATAGTATAAAAGGCGGGGAAAAAGTTTAGAATAAAGCAATTTACATAATAAATAATGATAAATAATGTATATAATTATTGTATTAGCAATTAAAATTGTAGCAACCATTTATGTGTTTGACTTACAGAGTAATTAATTACATAAGTACTACTATAAAATCATTTAAATGATCATTGCTATTATTTCTTGAATATATATATATTGCAAAAGTAAAAAGAAAAATCTCTTAGAAATAATATGCTAGTTCTTAAATAGCCACTGTTGAAAAATAAATGCAAACATTGTTAAAATGATTTATTTTCAAAGTTCCCAAAAGTCTGGGTTTATTCCCCAAAACTCCCTGGTTTATTCCCACCTCTTCAAAATTCCGAGCTTTTTACATCTCTACCTCTTTTCCTCATGCATGTTTCTAAGCAATCAAGTTTGCAATTAGCTCAACTCAACAAGCTCAGAAAAACCAGACACTGTGGGTAGCTAGAAGCTTCTTCCCTGAATACTCAATGATGTTAAAGTTGTTGACATGAAGATCTCATTTGTAAATACCTCTGAAAGCTCTCTGTCATTAGGTTCTCTCTAGCACACTGCTATTTATTTATTACTGAAATATTACTGAATTATTTATTACTGAATTGAATTGCATACTCATGTAGATGATCTGAATATCCATATTGAATCACCCCCAGAAATGTGTAATATGATCACTCGAACATGATTATACTCTAGGATAGATTATTTATCACTGAATTGAATTGCATACTCATGTGGATACTCTGAATATCCATACTGAATCACCCCCAGAAATGTGTAATATGATCACTCGAACATGATTATACCCTAGGATAGATTATTTATCACTGAATTGAATTGCATACTCATGTGGATACTCTAAATATCCATACTGAATCACCCCCAGAAATGTGTAATATGATCACTCAAACATGATTATACTCTAGGATAGGTTATTTATTACTGAATTGAATTGCATACTCATATAGATGATCTGAATATCCATATTGAATCCCTCCCAGAAATGTGTAATATAATCACTCGCACATGAATATACTCAAGGACAGATTATTTATTACTGAATTAAATTGCATGCTCATGTGGGTACTCTGAATATCCATGCTGAATCACCCCCAGAAATGTGTAATATGATCACTCGAACATGATTATACTCTAGGATAGTTTATTTATTACTGAATTGAATTGCATACTAATGTAGATGCTCTGAATATCAATTATTTTTTTAAAACTCAATTACTCAAAAGTTTCATACCTTTAAACCTATTTAATGTCATTTATATATAAAAAAAAATCACTTTATCAGGAAAAACTGTTTAAAAGTAAGATAAAAACAAGCTTATTATTAAAATGCAATAGTTAAAAAAATATTCAATAGCATAAGATGAAAAAGATGTTTTGATGAAAAAAAGTTATTCTTATATTCCACCATTTATTTGAAAAGTTCATTTAAAATGTATATAACTGTTTTTTGACGACGACATTCATTATTAAAAACTTTTCAAATAGGCTAATTTTTTTATTTTCAAATTCTCAATTTTCAATTTTGTTTTTTAACTTTCTTATAATGCAATAATCTATCTTGTATATATTTGCAATTTATTATCTCCGTTTTTTATATTTTTATGTGTTTTTAACGTTTAGTTTATAGTTTCGTCTATTTCATCCTCAATATTTTTTTCTCCTGTGTTTATTTTCTTTTTTTATCTATTACTTTGTTTTTTATTTTCATCTTGTTTGGCACAGTTTGTCCTTTCAGGAATTAGCGCCACTAAATTCTAACCAACCAACCAACCAACCAAATAGGCTAATAAAAAAATAAATAAAAAAAGGTATGGTTTACAATATTGTCATTGTCTAACAGATTTCTTTTCAGTTTGCTTTTCTAACATAAGGAACCAGAAGTAGATAAAATAAGTCAAAATGTGTGTGTGTGTATACATACACACATATACATATATAAATTCATAGAAATATTAGATAAAAATGGAATATTAAATCTACATTAAAAATTGAACATAAAGTTAGAAAACACACTATTAATAGTAAAATAGAGAGTTGAAATAAATATATTTCAAAATAGTTTGTAAGAAATGCCTAAGATAAAATAAATTACTTATAACAACTTAGTATTTAAAATTTTAAGTTTAAAAAGATTATCATTTATTTCAGTATTTTTTAAATAAAAAAAAAGGTTTATAGTTTACAAGCTCTAGGGCAGGCAGTGGTAGCAAACTTGTGATTGTGGATTAGTTAGTCACTAATCGATGAAGAACCTTTAAAAAGTTACCAACACAGTGAATTTAAAAGACTCATTTTTCATATCAGAAAAAAAACAGAAAAACAGAAAATTAATAAAAATAAAAAAGTATGAACAACTAATTATGAATTTAAGAACTTTCAAGTTGGTGTTACATGCACATGCACAAGCACGTATATATATGATTTATTAAGAAATGTTGTTTATACAAATAGTTTACCTTATTTATATGCTTAACCCTTTGAGAGGCACCCATAGAAACTCTTTGGTTTTCAATGAAATTAGTTTATAAATGTTATCTATGAACCTTTTAAATATGAAGTACATCGGACTTCAATAACTCAACTTCCTATAAGTCGAATAATCCGCTAACTCGAACTTTTAATCAAGTCCCGAATCATTTCTATACTTTTCTTTAAAAATCTGTCTCGATAACTCGAAGTAAACATCTTCTAAGTCGAAGTTTTTGTGATAGATTTCCCCGGTAAAAAACACAAATCTGTTCAAAACTTTGAATGCCAGTCCCCTCGTGACCTTCGAGAATCATTCTCGAAGGTCACGAGCAAGCACAGGACGCTATTAACATCTTACAACAATACCTGGAGATCACCGAAGGTACAGACAACACCCTATTTAACTGTGTTAAAAAATTAGGTGACTTTGTGTATTCCAACAACCTTAAAAATAACTGCTCTTTTCAAATGATATTTACATGGTATGTATACTAATTAATATGTAATGACACCAAATTTGAGTTTTAATAAAACTTTTGATTTCTATTTGATTTGGTTTAGAGTGCTACGATCTACTTTTTGCAACACAAGGGCTAATGAGACCGGGACCTACAGCCTAAAGCCGATTCCGAACGGCTACGAACATCTATGCCACAGAGGGATTCAAACCCACAAACTCCAGTATCAAAATCCAGCACCCTAACCAATCGGCCATCGTTCGGCAATAAAACTTTTGTTGTTTACATAGTCTATTTAAAAAATTGAAATGCGTACAACTATAGTATTATTGCACATATCAAACCATTTAAACCATGTCAACCCATTTTAAGTGCCAGTTGAGATGAATGGTAGGTAACTTCGATAACTCGAAATTCAGATAAGTCAAATATTTTTGGGGGTCCCCTGGTACTTCGAGTTATCGAAATTCGACTGTATATGAAAAATAAATTATATTATTTGAGGAATAAGCAAGGGGTAATTGGATTGCATAATCACCTCCCATGGAACAGCATGAAAATGATGCATTTTTTAATAATATTCGAAAAATAATTAATAATTTTTTATCAAAAGGGTGTATAAATCAAATAGATAAGAAATTTGTATGTGAAGTTTAAATAGGTTCTTTTATTTAAAATTCTTAATTTTGAAAAATCGAATTTTTGCTTTTAGGATCGGTTTTTGATAGAGCTTGATTCTAAAAGAAGATTTTGACAGGAAATATTAAAAGAAACAAAAAAATTAAGTGTCGATAATTTGATGAAAAATTGAAAATCAAAAACTTTTTTTTCTATATAAATCAGAGAAAAAATTTTAACAGTCGGTATATTATATATACCAGTGCCCTTCAAAGGGTTAAGGCAGAGGCAACAAGTATTACCTGGTGTGGTAATTTGTGGTATTGCCCAATTGATATGAACTTTATTACAAGATCCCAAATGTTTTTCAACTTGCAAAAGTAAAAGCTGTAACACAAAAAGCAAAAGTAAACTTTTTAGAGGATTAAAAAAAAAAGATTTAACTATTAAGTTTTAAGAACAAATTTTAATGTTTCTGAATTATTGGTACCCTTTTTTACCCTCTCCAAGTAATGTTACTGATTTAATGGCTCACAAGTTAGTATTTTAAAAATAATGAACAAAATTTGACCACCTTCTGAAAAAGTTTGGCCATCATTACTTTAAAAGCTAAATTAACCCCCAGAGAATAGCAGTTAACATGTTAACTGTAGTTCTATCTTTAGATGCATAAGTGATCTAAACAGAGAGATAATGTAGAGATTAGGCACAAAATCCTGTTTTGTGTATTATATTTATAAAAACTGACACCAGTGTACAGACTCAAGTGCTTTTATTCAGGCTTGGGTGTATTTGTTTGAAACATATAAACTGTGACAAAAGGAAACAGTTACATTGATCCAAATCCATCCACTGAATACAGATCACGTTGGGTATTCCTTTGTCACTTGGGACTATCAACCAGGGCTAGGTGTGAAGCTGGATTGCTTTGAAGTTTCACGTCAGAAAAAGCCACAGATTTGAGAGCCACATTTGGAAAAATATCATCACTACATTCATGCATACATCACATATAAATATGCAGAACACTGAGTTGATTAAATTACTTTCAAAGCAGTTCTTTTGTTAAAATACACTTGCATCTTTCTTCTTATATATATATATATAAGTTACTAGTGACCGATTGCTCTTTATTAAATAATCTAAAGCAGAACTATTCAGGTTCATAACATTCATTAAATTTACTAATATGTTACGTAAAATTTTCAAAAAACAATGAGGATGCAAGTATTTTTGTTTTTTTAACTCTTTTCAATCTTGCAAACTTGTAAGCTTATAGAAATTTCATAAATTACTTTATGCTGCCATATATATCCATTCTCAGCACAGTGCAAAAGAACTGCGATTGCTTGCATAGATTTTAATTCTGCTGCATAAAGTACAACAAAATAAATTTGTATAGTGAATAACAAACAAATATCATATAAAAATTAAAACACAATAAAAATTAACAGCGCAAAATGTGCTCAAAGCAAAACAAGATAAAATAATTGCAATAATATAACAATTCTAATTTTAAAATGCATTTAAAATGTAAACAAATTAAATTTTTAAAAATGCAAGGGCTGATGCAATAATAAGTATTTTATACAACACTAATAACACAAAATTAAAAATAAAATTTTGAAGAAAAAAAAATCTTCACTATTTTTTTTTTTATAATCAGATTCATTTCACCAGGCAAAAGTCTTTAAGCAAAAAATAATGCTTAAAAATACCTCCCCACGCATATATAATACATTGCAGCAACACAGCTAAAAGTTTGATACTTTAACAAATAAAGTTTTCTTTCGAAATACATCAAAGTTTTATGAAAAGTCCAAACAATATATATTCAATGAGTACTTTTAACATTGTTCCCATTTCACAGATATGACAAAGTTCTGGGGAGATTCAATGAAGAAATCTACTTGTTACTTCATTTTCCTA
Source organism: Pardosa pseudoannulata (assembly GCA_032207245.1). Lineage (NCBI taxonomy): Eukaryota > Metazoa > Arthropoda > Arachnida > Araneae > Lycosidae > Pardosa > Pardosa pseudoannulata. The sequence continues at coordinate 44,240,071 of CM063498.1, forward strand.
GAGTACATTTATTTATATTTATATATATATAAAAATTGAAAACTTTGAAAATCTGTCTACAATATTTGCTGCTAAACTAGCATATCAAACAAGATAAAAACAAATACTTCAATCAATCTAGAAAATATGGCAACCAAGAAAACAATAATAAAAACAAGATCAGCTGCAAAATTTAAATTAGTAAGGATGCAAATAATATAAATAATTTGTTTCAAAGTCTGATACAATTAAACCTGAAAAATAATGTTTAAAATGATTTAAACAAGGCAATAATGAAAAATATATTTCAAATACTACTTGTTATTAAAAAGAAACTATGACAAACTAAATATCTTCATTTATCAGATTCATCAAAGTAAAAACACTTTTTTTGTGTTTATAGATATATATACACACATAAATATGAGTATTTATAGACAGTAAAACATTTTACAATCGTCTAAACATAATGACAGGTGATCTGATAAATGCACAGAAAAATAAAATATTCAGGAAATGAAAATGATATGAAATATAGGAAAAATTTACAGTCAAGAATAATTTTTAAATTTCTTTTTCTGAACATTAAGTATCTCATCACATAATATATAAATAATCGATGATCTGATAAAAGAAGTATACATCACCTATCATAACCCTGCTGATATTTGTTTTATACATCTAAAGAATATATTCATATTTTCATAGAGTTTAATTACAATATTTCATCACTAAGTAACAGTTTATTCTCACCATTAAAAATTAACACTTATTTACAAAAGACACAGTGAGAATTTACAGAAGGCCATTATTATTATTATCTTCACACGAGAAGTGAAAAAAAAAGCAATCCAGTAAAAGGTAGATCACAGGATACTATATATATACTGCTTCATATTATAACTACACATGTTTTAGCAACAACGATTTCACAATAGCTGAAACAAAGGAGAAGCTAGCATGAGGTGCGACTATACATGCGCATGATCATTTAGCAAACTACTATGCTCTTTTATAGTAGGGAAAGAGGGCACATGACCAAAACCTACTATCTAATACAGCATTATCTCCTTGACAACGTTGAATAGATCAGTGAAGGTTTCTCTACGTGCAACAATGCCTTGGTAGCAAACTTAACTGTACATATTTAGAAACAAGCAAATTATATTTCCCACATGAAAACTTTACACAGGAATGATTCAATTGACAAATTTTGCTTACTAAAAAGCAAAAAGCACTGGGGAATCACCCCCCACAGATTAAAATGCAACAAAAATCTATACATCTTATGATAAAACAAATGAAGACATGTACATAAATAAAAGGTCTTTTTTTCTTTTTTTAATATGTATATAAACATTTATGAATGTAGGATTTTGGAAATAATATTTTCAAATACCACTTATATGAAATATAATGCGTAAATTATAATTCCAATGGATAAAAAGTATGAGTTCATATATTTTTGTTTCCTGGTTTGAAGCTGGAATTAGAAAGTTCAGTGGTCAGGAATAAGGCAATAATCCAATAGCATGTAAAACTGGTAGCTGACGTGAATACCACATACATCTACACCTGAATATATGAAACAATTTGCTTCTAGGTGTAATGCATACAATTAAGTTTTACCTATGAAAAGAAAAAAAATTAAATTTAGAATGAATACATAGCTAAATTTTTACAAATGAATTACACCAAAAAATTTAATTATTTGCGCAATTAAAGAATTAATAATATCTAAAATTATATCAACAACAGTTCTAAAACATAAATTTATATATATGAAACATAGAAAATCTATTTTCACCTTTCATAATAGATGTAAACAACTACTATTATTTCAATAGTAGTAACACTATATAGAGGCTCCCAACTCTATGTCCATGGGTGCCTGCCACTGTGTGATCACAATAAAAATGTTTTAATTTTAAATAAAAATTCTATGTAAAAGTTTTCTTATTTATAGTGAAATAGAAATTGCATTCAACACAAAGTGAAATGAAACAGATCTCCTATTTTCCTTGTGCATTTGCCAACCTAATTTCCCATAAAATCCAAAATGAAATTAATTGGTACACTTTGAAAACTGCTTACAAGCAGGAATAGCGTCATATTCACCTAACTACAAAGCAATAGACAATGAAATGAAATGCCAAAAATCACATTGACTTTAAGACTTGTATTTTATATATATATATATATATATATATATATATATATATATATATATATATATATATATATATATAAATATATATACATATATATTTATATATATATACACACAAAGAATTGTTATACTTTTTAGATTCTGTATGGTTACTTAATAATTATTTTGTACAAGAAAAAAATGTATCCCCTATATTATAATAATAGCCTAAGTTATCTGCCCGTCTGTCCACGAATTTATGAAGAGGTTGGACCTGGAATGGATAGGGGCATCCATATTGGATTCTTGATGAGTCAGGGTTAGCAAAATTCAAAGCAAGTCTTTAAAACGTCCGAAATCCAATCCTTCCCCCCTTTTTGAGCGTTTAATGCCTTTATATCAAACCCTATTTTCCCCGGTTAAGAGCAGGCAATTAATATTTAGCAATTTAAAACATTTTTAATGGAAGAAAATAACATTTTTTTTCTAGCATTATGACGTCATTCCTTTAAGCATCTCATTCAATCATTTCTTATTTTAAATAATTTAAATATCGTCTGCATTGTTTTCATACGTTTTATCACTGAACTTAGATATTACGTAAATAATTTTCTTTTATATTTGGCTTAAATAATAGGTTAGGTACACATGTGATAATTTTAAATTTAATAATCGATTATTTTTTCTTACAATGCAAATTTTATCTCCAGTATTAGCAATAAATTATTTTTATAAAAGTCTATGAATAATAAATATCTAGTGTTTAAGTTATATATCTTTGAAAATTAAGAAGTTTGTTTTTTTACATAACCACACAGTTTGACTAAATGAATTCAATGTCATTCTAAACTGCATTCATATAAACAGGAGACTTCAGAGGAGTATGAAGATAAACTATTTAGTGAGTATCAGATAATTTTCAGCCAAAAAACAAACCATTTTTTTACCTGCCTCATAGGGTACTTTGCAATTCTGGAAAATTAAAATTTTTATTAATGCTGTCATATGACGGGCTATATGCTAGTATACGATAAGTTTAATTTTTGGAAGGAAATATTTTTTTCTATGTTATGTGCATGCATTATTAACTCTATCCAACTTTAAATTCACCTTAAAAAAATAAATGGTGCCTGCCCCCCTACTCTATACGATTATTGATGATGGTTGCTTTTCAATAATAAGCAGTATTAAAAAGCAGCTGTTTTAATTTAGAAAGTTAGGATAGAGTGAAAACTAACAAAACAATTGGGCTGATTTTTATTAACTCCCTCTCCCCTTAAAAAAACTTTATAAAAATACAGCAAATGAAAAAACTTGTTATTTTACAAGCACTGCAAGCTAAATAACATTAAGTATAATTTGAAATATCAAACAGTAATCTAAAATTATCCATCAAGTATTTTTCCTTAAATTTAAAAAGTTAGATAAATAGAAGAGCCATAATTTTGTTTAACAATCTAAGTATTTATTCAAAGGTAAGACAATGGAATGAAGGATTAAGTAAAAAATTTTATACAATAAATATTGTCAGTATTCAAGCAAAACTTCCAAGGTTCAAAACTTATTAAGAAGTGATTCAGAAGTAAATACAACTTTCTCACCTCTAATTAACACTTAATAGCTACTTCATGGCATAAATTAGTTATTAAAACATCAGTTAAACTACTTTCAGTTAAAAATATATAAAATAATTGTGAATGGCTATACATCGATTTTGACGTACTGACTTTTGCTTGAGAGCTGACAATGTGATAAAATAGAATTTATTTGAATGGAATAATATAGGATTAATGGCTAACTTACATCACTGATTTTATCTCTTTAGTCAGAAGTGAAACGTGAATCTCTGTTTGCAGATCTTGCTCTTGCACCCAACTTTTGAACAGGAATCATTGATTTAATCTGAGGGCTTTTAAATTTTAGTGTAGGAATCTGAGATTTTCTTTTTTCATTTGCATCATTTGGTACTTGAGAGGATGCTACCACATCTGGAGTTAACACTTTCATATCATTAGACGTCCCAGCATATAGATTAGTTTTGCCCTGAGCTCTTCTACTGGGTGGTGTTTGTGACAGTGTTTTGGTTGGTGTTTTAGGAACAGCCATTTCTCTTGCATTGTGAACAGACCTTGGAGGAGAAATTTCTGCCTTTTTCTTCGCTTTAGAGCTGCTTGCAATGGTAGGTTTAGCAGCCTTAGGAGAAGGTGTCTTGTTTGGTGGTTGTTTGTTAACACCATGGCTTATTTTTTCCCACTTCTGTCGAAGCATCTTAAACTGCTGACCTTCTTTTACGTCTACGTTAGGAGATTCATCAGTGGTTGTTGCTGGTGAAGCTACATGATTAGCATGATCTATCTGTGAACTACAACCACTATCTGTACTGGAGCAAAGTGAGAAATGTGGAATATCTCCCTTTTTACCATTAGCCTCAGAATCACGTGGTAACAGAGTATCTCTAAGGAAATTCAATGGCACTGCATTTCTTCCACTTTGATTCTTTTCTTTCTTGTTTTGACTAGCAATATTGAATTCCTCAGCAAATTTTGCATTTGGAAAAGGGTTAATAGTAATGCCAGGCCAAACCTGGTTTTCATGGCACTCTTCTGCATCACTTCTTATATTCATTAGGTTGTTGCAAGGAGATAATGCCTGATTATGCTTAGTTTTCAGATTAAAATCATTTATTTTATTTCCCACTGTTTGTTTATATGGCGAAAATTGAAGGTTGAGATCTGCAAGGTTTCTTTCTTCATGCTCTTTAGTACTTTTAGATTCATTATGATGTTCGGCACCCGGCCTGAAATTACCTTCACTGTATTTTTTCCAATTTTCACCAGATGTTACTTTAGTTTCAAATATAATATCGAGGTTGAAAGATAAGTTGGAGAGTGGACTAACTAGTTCTTTTAGCTCATGACGCAAATGAACAGCTGCAGGAAGAGCCAAAAGACTTAACAAGGCAGTGGGATGATAATGATGGCATATAAGACTTTGACAAGCACACAAGTGCCCTAGCCACCATTCGAAACAACCAAGGCTGAAATAAAGAAAAATATATAACTACAAAACACAAAACTAATGTAGATATTTTTCTATATATATATAAAAAAAAACACTAAAAATTTTTTATTACTCTTTTGTCCAAAATTTATAGTACATCATTAAATAAAACATTAAGTAACACAAGCACCTGGCAAAAAAAAAAGACATAATTTTATTAATATTACATATGAAACTTTTATAGTTCCATTTAAAGACTTTGTTTCATTAAAATATTATTTATTTTCTAGTTAGAATATTTGAGAATATCATGTAGAATAAAAAATATCAAAGTGAAAAATAAAACATGACTCTTTATAAAACTAAGTTCTAATTAGCAATGTCTTTGATTACGTAATTTTTTTTTATGGAAAAAAAAGAGAAACATTAAAGTAATTATTTTTTAGAGTAATGTGACAATTTGTATTTGGTACACTTATAGCTACATATGAGTCAATCAGAGGCCAATGCAGTTAAGTTTATTTTTTTTTATATTTTCTGATTTTTATATATTTTCATGGAGTATTATTATTTTTTAGTTATTAAAGAGCTTATTCATTGCTTTAACAACAATTACCATGGTGTATTATTAAAATTTTTAAAAAGCTACAATTTTCAAAAATTAATGTATTACTATTAACATTAGAATACCAGCTAGTTTTACCAATAGAATTTCCGTCCACTGGAGTCATTTCAACTCCTGTCTATTTTTGAATGGATAGTAATGTGTAGGACACACATAAATGAGTGCATATTTAAATTTAAGTTCCATATTATTTGACACAAATAAAAGCTTTTTTTAAATATACAATTTTAAGAATCTCAATTAAAAAATACTTTTAAACAAATGTATCTAGAATATTTATAAATTAATTTTCTGTCAAGCAGCTTTTGCAAGTACAATTAACATTGGCTAAACACTTTCTGCAAATCCTTTTCCAGCATGATATTCAGTCCTTGAAAGTTATGCCTTGAAAGTTATTACAAACTTTTACTTCTCATTTTCTGTAAAAGAATTCTGTGTCTAATGGTTGCACTAATGATAATTACAGTTTTGATTTGTTTTATGGCAGATATGCAATTCCTCTGTTATTATTTGAATAAATGCTTTTCTGATTATCTTTCTTTTTTTCTGGTAAGGTCTTTATAAATAATCTAAGCATTTATTGCTGCTAAATTTTATATAATGTAAAATGTATGCTCAGGTCATCTTCTTAAAGGCACTTTTACCAAATATTTTTGGCTATTTGATCAATGATGTCTACGCCACAATTTGTTATGCTATAATATTTCTTTCTAGTCTTCATTTCATTGTTTTGAATATCAATGAATGAATGGTTAGTGTTTAAAATAGTAAAATTTTTCTTTCTCTTGGAGTAAAAATAAGTACATTGAGTAATCTAATGTTAATTTTCTAAAAATCTCTCCTGGAAATTAACCATATTACTTTCTAAGAAACTTATGCCTTTGAAGCTTCATGAGAGAGCATACATTTATGCATGTGTGAATTAATTCCAACAAATTTACTTGGTTGAATAACCCCCCCCCCCCACACACACACACACATAACATCCATTTTTTATCACATAATTGATAATAGTTTTAGAGCTACAGAAAATGTATGCAGCAAATTAATGATATATATACTGAAAAAAAAATGAACATCTTTAACATATGTCAGTCAATTTTGATATATGCAATTTTTTACTGTCAGCTTAGAAAACAGATTTCATATAAAAATCTTAATAATATAGCTTTTTTTAACACAACGGACAATACTAAAATAAAAATGTTTAAATATGTAAAAACAATTTACATACCATGACATCTTATATAAATGTATATCAATTTAAAAGAAAAACCAAGTATCATGTGAAAAATTTATATCAAATATAATATGGACACCCTCTTTTCTCTCCAGTATACACAAAACTATACATACAAAATATTCATTAAAACAATTTATTGAAACTTGCTGAGTGTTATAACAGAATGTTTTAAATAAGTAATTCTGTCCATTGGTACACTAGTTAATTTAGCTTCACAGAGAGCTTTATTTATGTTATACAGTAAAAAAACAAAACATCTTAAGCTACCATAATTCTCAGAAGAAAGGTTGCATCAGCATAAATGTTAGACTAATTTAAATTGCATGTGGCAACACTGTGAACATCACATTTGCAAAATCTTGACCTAATAAAATGCTACTGTTCTATTTTCTTACTTAAAGACTATTCAATATGTACTTAGTGAAATGATGACCAAATCTGTAGGGTGTTGCCTTTAAGGTTCAGGAGTCTGTGCTTTGAAATCCTGCCTTTTTGATGGATGTTCATAGCCACTCCAAATTGACTTTAAGTACAAGATACCTGTACCATCCAAATAGCACAAAAGTAAACCATAGCAATAATTTAAACAAAACTAAAACCAAGTACTTATACTGAAGAATCTGTAGCTGATGTAGCTACAGTAATTCAAACTGATATCAATGCTGTTTGGAACAAGGAATGAATATAATTGTTCTGAGGTCTCATTTAAGTGTGAACAAGGTAATTAGTGTTTCTTTTCAATCATATGCATTGCATTGGTTAAAAAGATGAAAACAATGAAAATTGAAATTTAAAACATGTGTATGCCACAGCATTTCTTCTGGAAATTACAATGCAAAAATATAGAGTTGAATATTAACATATTCTTACTTTAGTAAACCAATGATGAAAGCATTGAATCGATATGTACTGTCCGTTAGAAGTTTTTCTGAATTTACATGATTAAGTAGATCTTCTACATCTTTTCTTGTTTCCCCTATAAATAGACCACAAATTTAGTCATCAAGACTGCAAAAATACATAGTATACAGATTGCATGTTTGAATTGTCAGATGAATTTATGAATTACAATATACTCAAATAAAAATTCAACATTTAACACCATAAAATTTACCTAAGAAATATTATATACACAAATAAAGTAACCAATGATATTATTAATAAACAACGAATTAGAATATTTAAGATACCTATCTGTAGATATATAATTTTTTAAGAAAAAAAAATTAAACAATATTTATAAAAAAAATTAAGTTACTCCTTTTAACACTGTAAGAATTTTATTGTCAGCTTTAATATATGCACAGGTCAATCTTAAAATTTGGCTTTCAGAACAAGGAGCTTTGTTATCTTAAAGCACATTATAAAAAGAAAAGAGACAAACAATTAAAGGGTTAACTGACATGTAATTTCATCTTTTTCTTTTATCACAATTTTACTTTAACTTTTATCATACAGATAAGTCAGGTGGAACTAAAACATGGGTTCTTTTTTTTTTTTCTTAGGTCTTGTTGGGATTGTTTTCTTGGATTTCGATGCAACAAACCTCTGGTAATAGTGTCCTGCTTTTGGATAACCAAGAGCAGCCTCAAAGGTGATTTTATTCATGTTGTTACTAATATCACTTGGAAGAGTCAAGCACATGTGCCAGAGCCATCACAAATAAAGGTGATGGTATGCACCTTTAGTTTTGAAGAGCACCGCTAGGGTGAAAGAATGACTTTGCTAAAGTGGGTCCTCATAATTTAGAAACAAGGAAAAAGCTGGAGAGTTCTAGGCTTGACATGCTGCCTCCAAATATATTAATTGGTACTTAGAAGACATTGCAACCCCGAACCTATTTTACGTGCCCAACTAGCCATTCATGGACACAATAGATCTTTGGCCAGTTCGAATCTCAATCTTACAACCCTCCAGTAACAAGATCATTGCCTTTGCTGACTGAGTTGCTGTAGCTCTCTTCATTCATTCATTCAAATGGGTTCTTCAAAGTTATATCATACTATTAACATCAAATGAATTATTGTCAGTCTTTGAATAAATTATGTGTGGGGTAAACATTTTCTCGGGATTGCATTTATCCCATCTCCATAACCAAACAATGAACTTGTTTTGAGATAGCAGTAGTTTCACTAATAGTCAAAAGGTTAAACTACAAAACTATTTTCACCAGATTTTAAAATATATAAATTGCACATCATTTATTTAGTCCACATACACAAAGAAAAAGATTAACTCAAGAGTATAAGAAATAAGAAATAAACTAACCTCCTTGAAATAATGATGATTGATATCATTAAGAGATGAAACATATAGAGCAGGGATAGATGAATGTAGAGATAAATAACAGTGCACAGAAATAAATAATATATTAAATAAACAGTTTAAAACAAAATTTAGAGAAAAACAACACAATGAAATTATAAAACAATATAAATTAAAAGTTTTAATATCAGCAACAACAAAATGATTATTTATAATTTTACTCTTGTTAGTACTTAACAAATAGAAGCTCTAAACATAAACTATGAAACAAATATAAAATCATTGAAATAATAATAAAAATAACATGCTTTTATAAAAATAGCAATAAAAAATTTACCACTTTATTTAAAAATGATAATTAAATAATAATATAAAAAATAATATCCTAAGTGGAATTGCTTTAAATATACATTATAAAATAAATAAACATCAAATCATCAAAATAATATAAACTATATGACCCTTGAAAGAAGCAGAAATAGATAATACAAATAATATAGTTTATATATGCTATGTATGAAATTTTATACTTTTAGAATTGCATCTACACCACTACTTCAGAAGCATAAAATATATACATAAAATACTTATTTCACACATTTGTTTTTAAGTTATTAAAATGATTTGTATAACAAAAAGGTTGCCAGTTATAATTCTAAAAATCTTAAAAATTTCAATAAAAATCTGTTTTCTTTGGTAATACAATAATAAAGTCATGAGGAATAATAAAAATGTCTGGATTTGAAAAATCAATTTTCTGGGGCTCAATTAGTTTTTTAATTAATATCTTAAATATTTTTCATTTCACATTTCCCACTAAAAAATTATCTAAAGTTTTGAGGAGTTTCTTCTTTTTTTATGACAGACTATACTGTTAAAGAGATTATTCTCTGTTGTTAAACTTTTTCTTTTATATATGCTAATTTTGCTTGTTTCTGAGCATGTTACTTACTATCTTTAATAAAATTTGTTTGAAACATCAGTTTCTTCAATAAGCTTAATGATAGATGCTGATTCATTAGGTAGATACTTTTTTCCCTGAACCTTCAGCTAGCCACGATTTTAGCTTATATTTTTTATGTCCCAATCAGCAAAGGTTTCTCATCTCTAGGATTAATGCTGAATTGTCTCTTTAAACATTGTTCTATGGTTTTATTTTGAGTCATCATTAATCATCAGTAAAATATAATTTATCACGTAGTTCAACAATACAAAAGTTGATGTTATTTGTATTATGATTAATTGGCAACTATACAAATTTATAAAAATAAAATTGGAATCATGAAACAACAAAGGTTTCACATCTCAAGGATTAAAGCTGAACTGTGTTTCTAAATATTGACCTAGGGTTTGATTTTGAATCATCATTTTATTCATCAGTAACATTTTGTATTGCGGTGTAAAACACTGATTATTGTATTTTTTAATTATAATAAATTAATATTTTTATCTAATTTGTATTATAATTAAAATTTCATAATATTGTGAACAAGAAGTACAGCTATTATATCTATACATCTATTTGGAAAATACTGGATAATAATATCAGTAATATATAATTTTAATATTTTAATTCTGACTAAAGTTATAATACTAAACATATTTCATGGTACTTTTCTGTTGCAAGTATCAATCAGCTGACTTTTATATCATTATTTAATCTCTTAAAATGTTAAATTAAGTATTAAATATCAAACTTTATTGCAAAAAATAAAAGTAAAATACTAAATGTTTATGGGTAGAAATAATAAATAACCTTGCTTAATTGAAGCTCCAGCAACTTTCCATGGTGAATTTGGCAAGGGTCCAAAGAAACCCTGCACAGATGGCAGTAAACCATCAGACAATATAGTATGCACGGCAGGACAAAGCCAGGTAAGAATTTTCTGTCCCATGGAAAAGGATGAACCACAATCTCCCTATAATAAATAATTGCAATAATTATATTAAACATGCTGAACATTATGACTTCTGACATACAAAATTATAAGATTAATTATTATGATCTATTAATACAGAGTGATGGACAAATTACAGCTGACAGACCAGATGTAGCAACTAGAGCAGACATACCAAAATTCAGGCACTTGTGTGCGGAGCAGAGCTTGGTTTGAAATTTTAACATGATAATTACAAACCATACATAAGTGCATATCTTATTGGTTTCTAAGTTAAAATTAAATTTAAAATATTTACACAATAGTTAATTGTAAAAGGTAAATCAAAATGTATGCATTTAAAAATGTATGAGTAGCTTTTTTAGCTCTAACAACTTATTTTTCAGAACAGTGTTTCTTATAGTTCCTATAAGAAACCTATGTAAAACCTGATTAAAATATTTCCATTTTTCTATCATCAGGGATTCTAGAGTTTGTCTACTCAGTGTGTGAAAAGAGTAATTAATATTCAGCATTAGTTTTTGCAAAACTTTGTATTTAATTGCTGAATAGTAATATTTTAGGTGTTCAAAAGTTTTGTTATTTTCCGGAGCAATCTGAGGAGTTTCCAGAGTTACCAAATTTCCTCATTTCTCCGGATCTGTGCTGGAGAATCTGTAGTAGTTGGTATGTTTGCTAGAGATTCCCTCTAGTCTACCAAAGATTTTAAAACAATGGATTTTCATTTATACAAATTTTTTTAAAAGTTCACTCATGGAAACACTTATTTTCTTTTTAAGACTTGTGTTATTTCAAGTCATGCCTTATTTTCAGTAATGAGAGAATTTTAAATAAATTCCATTAATAATAAGTACATTCAATTGTAAAAGTAAAAAACGAACAAGCAACAATCACTAATTTACAAAATATATTTAATATTACTTACCCCTTTCTTAGTTTTGTAATGCTCAAATATAATTTGAGTTGCTTTCCTTAGATTTTCGACCAAACCTGCAAAATATAAGTATATAAATTAGAAAAGTAAATCAGGCAATACATATATAATAATATGAGTTTGGGATTAAATAATGATGATTTAAAAAAACCACTTTACTCAAAAGATAACGAAAAAATATATATTTTTTATGTATGCTTTTTTAGATTCAGAAAAGTTTACCATGTCTCAGTTTTATAATATTTTACTACATCTTCTACATTGACTAAATAAAATTTTATTATTAAAAATTGAAAAAAAAATGGACAATATTCATATTCAAAAAATTTTATGTATAGGAAAGTTCTTGAGACTGTAAAAAATATGAGGTAGCTCAGAACATTAGAATAATACACTACAATCATCCTATGCTTTTTGTATAACAAAATAGTTTTATGAAAAACAAAATGTTGTATCAACTAGCAACTATTAACATTAAGTTAAAAAAAAAATGCCAAATTTGATTGGTGATACAGATAAGAGGAAGACATAAACACTAGTCTCCTCTAACAACACATAAAACTTAAGTTCTTTATTTGCCTTTCTTGTACAGCTTTCACAAAAATTTCATATTTTAACATTTGCATTTTCTAATTTTATAATGTAATACACACTTCCCTCAAAAATTAAATAAAAAATATAAAGTATAGAGCTGTTTTCATGCAACTAATCAAAAATATACTGATAAAGGGCATACCAGAAAAGATAAATATAAGGATAAAAATATCAACATCTTAGCAAAATTTGCATGATTAAAATTATTATCTTAAGATTCTTATTTTTATTCAATTTAAAATTAAATATTACAATAGTTTGGAAATATGACTCATAAGACTCATACACCAGGTCAGAGCTTGCCAAATTATGGCAAGTAAAAGGTTTTATGAAGCACAGCAAAGATAATTATCATATTATTCACTGGAATCATCTAATATATTTTTATTTCCATATTTATTAAGCTTATATGGGGCATCATGTTTCAATATTTAGTAAAAGGATATTTTTCTTAATTTACTTTTATTCAATTTGAGAGGTTATTTGGTAAAATAACTTTTTAAAACCCTTTCGTGATTCATTAATCATATTGCTTTGCTAATTTCATTGAAATAAAAGTGATAACAAAAAACTTATGTAGAATATTTCCATACTTATATATAGTATTAAGCTACATATCAATATTAAACAGATAATTACAGATGTGCAATATTATTTAAACAATCCTATTTTGTATTATTGTAAAAAAAATGTTATTACACTGAAACAAGTATTGTAATAAATATAATTTACAGAGCATTGCAAAGCATACAACACTCATACACAAAAAGAAAATTAATAACAAATGCTTAATACAAAAGTCCCCATTCAGGTGGCATGATATGCCCAGGCATAGATTTATTTATTTATTTTGAAAAACAGGGCACATTTACACAAATTAGTTGTTGACTGATGTACCAGTGTCTGAATATTTTTTTTATTTAGGTATTACTCAGCAGTATAAAGACTAGTGCATAAACAACAGCACCAAAGGGATCAAGATAGAGCTAAAATCACACTAACCTGTTTTTCTTCGGAGTGCTTCTTGGAAAAACTTTCCACCTCCAGAGAAATTTTGCAATGTGTATGAATCAGTAATGTCAGGATATAAGAGGGAATTTTGCGTAGGAGAAACAAGAAATTCTTGGGGTGGTTTATCAGACTCTAAGTTACAAATATCACATGAACATTGCGAACTATGAAAGTCACCTGAAAAATATTAAAATATTCTGAATTCTAGAGATCTACTTATACTCATTTATTTTATGTAACCCATTTATAAATAACAATATTCAAACATTTAAATATAACACATATTTATATTAGGGATGTAATAAAGTATTGGCCTAGCCAAATATTGAACAGATATTTGGTCAAATAAATTCATGATAGTAAAACAATATTTTTTTAACTGTGTTTTTTAAATAGTGCTACATAAATAAAAACTTTTCTTGTTTTGCAAATTTATCCTCATATAAATTTAAACAAGTATTAGAACCTTTTAAATTAAAATGCAAATACAGTTTGTTAAACGAAAGTGAATACTATTGAATCAGCAATAAAAATTCCATGATTTCTACCCATGATATTCATTTATCAAAATATGCAGAATGTAATTATTTATATAAAAACATTAATTGAACAATAACTTTTGGTACTTAGAGAAACAAATTCTATGATATATAAAAAAAAAAATGTGATAAGTTTAAAAATGGTTTACAGGTGTAAAAAACCATTTATCCTTACAAAAGGTTATTTTAGGAGCCATCTCATTTTAAAGCATGGGAGAGTATGTAATATATGTGGGGCTCGTTAACAACATAGAAAGTAAAAAAAAGGAGAAATGCCTAAGTAGTAAGTAAAAGTGAAGAAAAATATTTATATTTTAACATAAATAACTTAAAATCCTAAATTACATAAAATTAATTTGTTATCTGAAAAAAAAAATTCATACACAATTTTATGTTACGTTTCTAAGATTTAATATTTTTTCTGGAAAAAAAAAACAGCATCAAAAAGTCTATTTAACAACAGTAATGAGTTTTTACTTTAAATTATATAGATTAAGAGTATACTGTAGTTAAAATATGCATTATTAATTATTTAGATTTGCAAAAGCTATATCTCCTTATTATTTCCATCAAGATATTAAATATATATACATAATCAAGTTGTTAAAAAAAATTTTATTATGAAAAACTTAAAAATTATTTTAATTGCATACTATCAATCAAAGTGAACCTTTTTTTTAAAAAAGTAAGTATCCAGCTGCTGAATATTCAATATTCAACTTCAAAGTTTGATGAATGCTTGATATTCTATCAAATTTCTATTGGTTGAGTATCTAATTTACAATTATATATTAATTTGTTGAACAATTCATTACAAATTATTTTGCAAGAGTCAACATATTAAGGAAGTGAAATCAGATTATTACTAAAAAAAATTAATATAAGGAAAGAAAAATAAACCACTACAGACATACATAATATTATTTTGTACATTATTTAGATATTCCCACATGAATGCCAATAGACAAATTTATTTTGGGATACTTAAGCTGACATCACACTAGCTTATAAAAAGATGATTAATAAAAAAGAATGAAAAACAGAAATGAAAATTTTAAAATAACAGTTGAATTTGATTCTTATCTAAATTACTTTGAGAAAGAAATCCCTATCATATATGGTTGGTTTATCAAAACAGAATAGTTTTTATTTTTCCCAGATTATCTTTCAAACTTTACAAATATTCAGTATTATTTTTATTTTAAATAATAAATAGGGTTCCTTTTAAAATGAAGTCCTATGTACCATTAGTCTAAAATAACTAACATATACTTGCACAATATCTTGACAAGAATGATAAAAAAAGATTAAATTAATATCTAGAAATTAATAAATAAATCATAACAATAATAACAGAACGATGGAAGATAAATTTTTATGTCAGTCTGCAAATTAATTTTTCCCCATATAAATTAAATTTTTTTGAAATGAATAAAGAACTCAACCTTTATTTATTATTATATAGCTCTTAGTGTTACACTAGAGTATTACAGTCAAATGTTTTGCAACAGAAGACCCTTTAAACCAGGACCTACTGCTTAAAACTTATTCTGAAAAGCTACAGACATCTAAAGCACCAGTGAGATTAGAACTCATAGACTCTGTTACCAAAACGTAGCACCCTACTCACTTGTCTATCTGGTCATATAGGGTTTAGAAAGTACAAAATACATTTCTGTTTTTATTGTATATAATATTTTCAGATCTATATATATATACATATATGTATGTATATAGTCTATATATTTTTGCATGTGTTTAGAGTTTAACATTTATTACATAAATTTAACTACATAAAAAAGGAAAGAAATGAAAGAATATCATACCAGGAGACCTATTTTGTGTATCACAGTTACAACACTTGCCAACTTTGCAAGCATCCATATGCTTTGAACTCTTTGTTGGACTTTTCTCACAAAACTTGACAGCTTTTTTGTTGTGAAAACAGTTCATATGAGATTCAACATTCTGTCCATTATTCTTGGGGTCAAATGAAGGCAACATATTTTCATTATTAAGCGAATAAGGAATATTTTTACGATTTATGTCTTGAAGCACATTTTCATCCCTGCAATTTTCAAATGAGAAACTTGATTTCTTGTCTGCATTTGGAGTAACATCAGGATGCATAAGTAGAGGTGAAGATGGCTTATAATTATTACAAGAATTATGTTTGCCATCTGAATTATGAAACAAATCAGATGAAATATTAGCTGCTAAGTTATGATGAAATTTCTTCAGTGGTACTTCAGGTTTTTGCATTCCTATGCATTCAGAACATTTAGAATCAGGACAACGAATATTTTTTGGAAAGAAATCACAAAAACCTTGTTTGTAATGTGCAGTTATATTGTCAGGAGAATTTCCCCCATCTTTGCTGCATATAACAGAAGATGCACTAGTACATCGAGTAGGTAAGTGTACTCGACACTGTCTGTCCTCACATTGCTCAACAGAACTTGACTTACGTAATATACTCCTAGGCATATGTCTCTTGTATGAAATATCCGAAAAATTAGTTTTTAGTTTAGTAGCGTCATCTGCATTACAATAGGAAGATGACAGATTCTGATGTCGATTCTTAGAGAATACAGATTCTTTGGTGAGAGAAGTATCAACTTTAACACCCTTTGGATGAGTTTTGGATATCAGGATCTTCAAGTCATCTGGGAGAAGAACATTTAAGGATTCCCAGTCTTTAATTTTAGTAAGATGTTTTTGCAATAGGGATTCATAGGCTCCATATGACTTAGGTCTGGAGGGCCTCTTCTGAGTCAGAAGATCGGGAGGTAATTTATATTCAGTTGGAGTAAGGAATATTGATTCAGAATTTTCTTCAATAATAGATTTCAAAAAACTTAAGTCAGGGAGGGAGTAATTGGGATAGCAAACATAAATTGATTTTTTATCTTTTTGTCTTTGCTTGGTTTGAGATGCAACATTTTGCAGAGGGCATTTGACAGATGTTTGAGAAAACTGATTAGGTTCTGGTAGAACTGCTGAAGATTCCTTGAGTGTAAATCCAGAACTAGAATTTGAGTTGTATAGGGTAGATGTTTGCACAGATGAATCTTTCACATGAACAGGAATTTGAGTGCCACAAGTACAGGTGGTAGTTAATACCACATTACTCTTCTGCACAACAACAGGAGTTACAGGAGTTGTATGATTGGCACTGTTACCTTGGGATGAATGCCTCAACCTTTCAACTGAACTGTGTCGGCTGCTAACATAGCCACTTGAAGCTGGGCTAGAATCTCTAGATCCTGAGTAATGTACAGCATTGACAGTATCACAGTCAGTCTGGTTGCTACTAGTTTTGCAACTAAAGGCATGCAATGGTTTAAATCCTTCAGATCCTGCACAGTCATTGATATTGAATTGTTTTGTCTGGGTACTCTGAGAATGATTTTCAGTAGGAACTCCTGATTTCTTTGACGCTAAATGGTCTTCCCTATTCAGAGAGTAAGTTTTGTTCACAAGTCCCACATTTGACTTGCAAGAAGGAAAAATATTATTAATACGTTCTAAGTTGCTACTATTTTCTTGTCTATTAGTATGAGCAACATGATCTACTGTATTATTCTGAATTACTGTGATATCTCCACCTGTACTTTCATCACTACCAAAAGGATTTTTACTATCTCTCATTACTTCATCTCCACTTGAGATGTCAGTTTCTTCTTCTTCTTTAATAGGAGTTGCATGAAAATGCTTTAAAGGTGGAGACTGTGCATCCATCAAACTATCTTCAAAGCACTGAGAATTGTCACAATCATCACTGCTTCCATTCACTTCAATCTCTTCTATGTTATTATTATTAGGCACATTATTCTCTGTATTATACAATGAATTAATATTATTATTATTAGTTTCAGTTATGTTCTGAACAGCATTCCAATCTAAAATCTTTATATTATCCACAAACATCTGAGTATTACGTGTATCATTATCATTTTGTACAACTGCTCGATTTTTTTCTTTCTGATTCTGTGGTGTCTCATCAGTATTCCTTTGAAGTGGTTTGATCTTACTTTCAGATATGTTAAGTGAATTCTGAAGACTTGTATTACGGAAATTAAGGGGCTGGAGAATCAGGGAAGTTGAGGAATCTGACTGACCACTAGAACCTATAGAAGAATTACTCGACACTTTATGCTTCATGAAAAGCTTCAATAAAGACACAGAATGTAAGCATTCTTTGCTATTAGCCACATGCATTCCAGATGCATGATAATTTTGTACAACTTCATACAGGGGGAACCTATGATTCCCACACCATTTAGCCCATTGCGTCAACTGTTTATCAGTAATAAACACAGAATTGTGGCTTAAATTTGGTAAACTCTGGCTTTTAATTGAGATCTTGGTACTAGAATCACTTTTTCTACGGTTGCTAACTCTGTGACTCCTCCACAACTTACTCCAAGTTGTAAAGGCTACATCAGACTGGACCATTGAGCTTTGCTTCTTAAAACTAGAACTATAGTTTATGTGCACAGCACCAGATAAACTTCCTTCACCTTCACTACTCCTGCAAACATCCTGATAATCTGAATCATCAGAAAATTGAGTACTACTTCCCTCAAACACAATTGTGTAATTATTTTTATTAGCTTTGCATGTCAGAACTAAGTCTTGATCATAACTAGAACTATTGTCCAAGCTGTCAACTGATATTGTTGCCTCTGGTACAGGAGGTTCTCTGAGGGGTGAGAAGAGAGGCTCATCTTTACATATAGAAATTTCATCTTCAGAGTGACGATTGCTGAAATAAAACAAAAAAAATCAATTTGTTGATTAATATGCTATACTTGAATATTTAAACATTTATAGATGCAAAAATAATTATTATATTTCAATATGATTGGATGATAGAAAGACAAGGATTACAAGATGTGTGTGTGTGTGACTGAGTAAGATACCAGTGGGTAAAGGTAGCACTATTTTTCAAGTAGACATGCCTTACTAAACTACTAGAACTTAAAATGAGTAATCATAAAATAGCAATTAAATCATTAAATCAAAAAAATTTCTATGTAAAGTACCTGAAATTAATTTTAAACAAAAAAGTGATAGAATGTAGAACTTAGTTCTTAAAATTAACCCCACTATTCTTGTTCTATATTCTATGTTGATAATAATATCAATATGACTAGAACTCTGAATATTTCATACAAGCATATATATAGTAAAAGGTTTAACAAATTTATTTCAAACCAATATATATATATAGGGAAGGTAAACTAAATTAATGAACTAATGTAGGGATTTTGTAAAAAACCCTGAAGATGGACCCTTAATATACTGTCACAAAACTTCCCATAACCTGAGAGTTCAAACATGCCAACATAAATTTATAGCCAAAATCCCTGATTAAGGCGTGAGAAAAATCTCAGGAGTTTTCAAATCTAAAGCCAAGGGTAAAACCCCCATGTCTCTTTGTTTTCCCCTTTTAACCCCAAATGTATACTGACTACTGGGATTACAGTTCACACTCTCAGGGAAGGGGTCTAACTAATTAAAACTTTATAGTGCCCTAGCAGCCAATTTAGGAAATTCCCAAACAAAAAGAAGATGCAAGCTAATGAAGACAGATTTTAACATAGATTTCTATTTAGATTTTGGCCCAGATGTTTGCATAGCCTTTTTTACTTGGATCTTCATGTTAGTTCATCTCTCAGTTTGTCCCATCTCTATAATGAAGTGGTAATCCATTCACCTAACATTTTGCTTATAAAGGTCTTTGACTAAAACAGTGTCTTGTGTCCATAACTACAATCACCCATTGTAGACTCTGACTTATATATATATCATAAGAATTATAAACATTTTTTGAAATCTTACCTTTTATTAATACTTGCAATTAGGACAATTATTTAAGACATGTGAGTTGCAGATGGCTTTTGTAATTTTTTTTTCTACTGTCATTGGTTGATGGACAAAATTGACCTTGCGCACATTAATTACTCATCAATTCTGGATGCTGATATCTGATTTTGTTTGCCTTTAATTCTTTTTACAATTTTAGGTAACTCTTAATTTTTGGGAATGTATTATCTTGCCTTCATATAAGAATTTAATAGTGGCTTCAAAGGTACTGTGATACATAGCATTATAGCAAACTTAAATGCAAATAAATGCAGGCACAGTATCAGCTTTATTATCAATTGACCTTATTGGTGATATCATGTCAGGTGACTCAATAGACCCTTCATTTGACTTTAATTAACAGTCAATGTATTTGCATTAATTAGAGGAGTTTCAGAATTTATTATTACTGGATCTGATTTTATTTAGCAAAATACTGCGAAAGTTTTTACATAAAAATATGAAGGAAAACTAAATTTGGTTATACTGACCCAATAAGTACATTTATATAAATTTGAAAAATAAATAGATAGTATAAAGATTTTAAAAAAAATTGTGTAAACATAGTCTATTGTTCTTACTAACAAAGTCACAAAATATTGTCATATATATATATATATATATATATATATATATATATATTTCTTATTTTAATACACACACACAATTTTTCATAAGATATTTAAAAATTATTTGTAATAAACCAAAGAGTACAGCAGAATAAACTATAATAATTATTACCAAACTGTTATCACATAACTATTATCAAACTGTTCAATGTATACTAAAAACATTAACTCTGGTTTAGAAAAGGTAAATAAGAGCCCATTAAAAAAGTATTATATATTATAAAACTAAAAATGTTTCAGCTTGCACTTTCATGAATAATCCTGATTTTCTTATTTTAATACTTGAAAACAAGCTTTAATCTGTTATTAGTAAATGCAAGTACAAATTATAAACTTCAAAAAGTTTCATTTAACCTTTTAAAATAATCATACTTGTAATTAATTTTTAATTTCTACAGACAAAACTGTTTCATAATAAATATTAAACATCAATTGCTTTAATCTTATACATGGTATCTGCCAAAATAAAATTTTTTAAATCCATGACTTTCCCTGATTTAGCAAATCATTTTCCATGACTTTAAAAAGCTTTCGTTAAAGTATATATAAATAAAACTTCTGATGTACATACAAATAAAATATATGCTTTCAGAGAAATTACAGGAATTTTATCATAAAAAAACTATAAACTTACTTTATAAGTGTTAATAAACTCACATACATAAAAGTAAATTGTTGTATCTACATACCTAAGTTTAATCATATAGCAATTTTTCAATCAAAATGTTTCCAATTTGAATTCAGGGTACTTTGGTATTATTCAGGTGACCATGAATAATAGTTAAATATAACCCTATAATGTTTATATACAATATCCCTAGAGATAAACTTATATTTTTTGCAAAATCTAAACTAATTTTTATTAAAAAATTATTATTATTATATTAATAATATTTTAATCTACAATTTAAGAAACAACCAGAATAATATACATTTACCCATCCATTCAGCTTTCTTGCTTTGAGTTTCCTTGGTGAACAAATTTTACTTGGCAATATGGTCAATAGGATAATACATAAATACCAAACTCAGTAACTTCAGCCAAATGACAAGTAAAAATATAATTAAACAATTCAAAGCATTTTTTTTTAATCGGTAGTTTAGGAGATCCATGATTTTCCATGACTTTCACTCATTTTACTTGAAAAATCAAGACTTTCCATGACAAAATTAATCCATTGTCTAAATCCATGATTTTCCCTGACTTTCCAGGTGCACGGAAACCATGCTTATACAAGGTATATAAAACTAATTAAATAACTTTAAAGTAAAAAGGAAATATGACTGAAATTTTGAGAAATTTCAATATATCCACAAAATCTTAGAAACAGTAAAGAATTCTTCAAAAAAAAAGGGCATTTACTTAAAAAATATATTCAGTTAATATTAAAAACAAAATTAT
>CM063498.1:44274709-44349709 GCA_032207245.1 Pardosa pseudoannulata
AATCTTCCATTTATAAAGTTAAAATAGAGTAAGTTAAATATGCAAAAACAGATAACAAATGTTAAAAATTCCACGTATTTACGATAATAATTAAATACCGAAATATTAAGGCGATATATAAGAAAAAATCTACCATTTATAAAAGTTCCCTAAAAGGTGATGTGCCTCTGAAGTTTTTTCCTTCTAAAATTAACTCACCAGTGTATCATACAGTTCAATTCGGTTCAAGTGTTACCGATAAACCACAAATGTCACCGATTAAAAACGACAGAGAAATATGAAAAGAATGTACGCCTACATACAATGGTATCTCATAAAAGGAAACCGCAAACTTCAAGAGAAGAAAAAAATTACTACACATACATTTATCGTAATGCAGTCCTAACAGATCATACAAACAAACAAAAAAAAATGTAACTTTTCCCTGAAGGAAGTCTTTAAAAATATGTTTACAGCAATCGCCGACTTATTTTACTGATAATATCAAAAATTTCCTGTAACTGAAGCGAACGTTTTCTTGTAATATCAAGTCATCTCCAACATTAATTTTTTAGTTCATAATCTTTATTAATTTAGGAATATTAATCTCAACAATGTCAAGGTCAAAAGTATATTAAAAAGTTAATATAAAAATACTAGACGACCCGATAGACGTTGTCCCGTTTTAACACTGTAAATCCAAAAATCGTAACGTGCTTATAAATAAATTATAAATTGGACCATTTTGATGGAAAAGTAAAGAAACAAAAATAATTTCAAAAATACTTAACGCCTCCAAACGTACAATCATCACAAACTTAATTAGATTCGATCCTAGGATTCCTTGTACTGAAGCCCATTGCGCTGACCACTGCACCATAGATACGTTGGCAGGAAAGGATTTCAAGCGGCATTATAATAATCTCAATAAGCGCATAATTCTGGAATTTTAATAAAATTTAAAAAAAAAAAAACATTTTTATCGGATCAGATTGTGAATCTAAACCATTCTCGAATCTACTTAATTGAATACACAAAATTTCATCAAAATCAGTTCAGCTGTTTAGGAGGAGTTGTATTATAAACACATGGACAGAAGAATTTTATATATAAAGATGATACTCGGTACTTTCCTAACTAAACTGCTAAAGGGGGCATAGCACTTTTTAAACCTTCAAAAATTCGATTTTTAATATTTAGCATTTTCTTCATATTTAAACACTTTTGAACATTTGTTAAGACACAGCACTAAAAAATTTGTACCAGTTGCTGAGTTATAACATTTTTTACATGGCTGTTTGTATGGCATTCTAATAGATGCTGACATTTTAAATTGGATGCACTCAATTTCGTAATTTTAGAAGTTACGCACAGTGTCAAGTAAAAATATTTATTAATTAAGGAATATTAATCTGAACAATTTCAGGGTCAAAAGTATATTAAGAAGTTAATATAAAGAAATATGATATTCACTATTTTATTAATTAATCTGCTTAAGGGAGCACAAGACCTTTAAACCTTCATAAATTCGATTTTTAATTTTTGGCATTTTCTAAATATTTAAATACTTTTGTACATTTGTAAAGAAACCGCACTAAAAAAAACCGTACCAGTTGCTGACTTATAACAGTTTTTCTATGGCTGTTTGTATGGCATTCTTATAGATACTGACATTTTAAATTGGATGCAGCCAATTTCGTAATTTTAGAATTTACGCACAGTGTTGCGTAAAAACTAGATAGGCAACATTTCTAAAAGTTCAACTACATATTCACCCCTTTACACTCTGCATGCTAAAACTAAAAAATATCAAATTTTTATGTATAATATTTTTGCATTTGAAAAACATGAACATAATTTAAATATTTTCCTTAATTTTTCAATTTTTATCATCATTTTTTAACTCGTATATAACATTCTGTATACATTTTGGTTTTAATTTAAAGGTATCTCATTAATTTTATTTGACAGCAGTTATTCACATAAGCATATTTAATTTTATGATCAGGGAGTGTTTTTATTTTTTATTTATTATAGCATATTTAAATTTGTTGGTATAATATTTTTGTATGCATAAATTTTATATGTTTGAGTTTTATATATTATAAATTAAAGAATGCAATTATAGACTTTTAGAAATACAGTACTTATAATTAAATTATATTTATCGATCTTTTCCCTAATTCAAATGTTCTGTGCCTTCTTAATGGGTTCTTGAAATTTGAGACAAACAATTTGTCTAGACTAAACCGAATAATTTTCTCGTTGGCCCATCCACTTGATGGATGCTCAACAAACAACAAGCATTGCTTGGGAGGAAATGGCAACAATACAGTAGCTGAAAATAATTTAGGTTCAAGTTATGCAAATATTATTTCCCCTAGAGATATGTGAACACAAATAAATGCTACTAATGAATAACGAGTGTGGAAATTTAACATTGCAGATAGAAGAATATTGCAAATCGTGTCTGGTTTCCCAGGCATAAACAAGGCGAAAAATTTTACAGAGCATGTTAGATGTAACATAAAAAAATATATATAAATAAATAAAGCAAAACTGGGTTCTCTCTAACAAGCAAATAAGCGAAACAGAGCGTCTGAAGATAAGTAACCCAATACATTCTGCCGTTGCAGACAATTAAGTCATCACACACACTTCCTGTTACGCATAACTGGGATGCATTATTCGTCCTCCAGCACGGAATGTACGGTCAGAACCCATTTCTGGAGTCTCACAGAAAGAGCGGGAACTGGCGACCAAACAATTGAATAACCAGAGGCAACTTGTGTTCCGATCAAACAGTAAAGATAAAGCCAATTAAAGAGATGAATAAACTGATATTACATACTCGTTGAAAAAGTGTTTTCTCATCTCGCCAGATTTCAAATACAGTGACCTCTTACTTATGCGACTCACTCAGTTATGCGTTTTATTCCCCTCCTAATCCTGGCGAAGCTCTATGAGAAATAATGTTAAATTCTTGCAATTACATGACTATCATTTATACGCCTCTTTCACTTGAAAGAGACGCATAAATGATAAGGGGTTAGAAATGCAATTTTTTTTCTTACTTGAACAGAGACAATTTGGTCACACGAACTAAGTAACTTTCAAGATTTTACTGTTAAAGGTTATCAACGATGTTAAATCAACGATAGTTTCTCTCTAACTAATCTATTTTTTAGAATAAATGGACTAATAAAGAGAGATATTAGTAAGCTTGTGAAAAGAAAAAAAAAAGGGAAGGAAGGCAATTTCAATTCTATACATATAATAAATATATATATATACACAGTCCAACAAAACACGGGCGACTAAAAAATGCCTCTGGCGACTCGTTTCATTTTGCAGTGAATGCGTTAAAATCATTAAGTGGAAGAAAGAACTTGTGCCATCGGCTCCTAAGAATTTTTCCTGGCTCCTAAGATTTTACAACTGTTGTCAGTCTCTGTATATGTATATGTATATATATATATATATATATATATATATATATATATATATATATATATATATATATATATATATATATATATATAGAGAGAGAGAGAGAGAGAGATATTATATTAAAAGATGATACTGAGAAATTGAAATAAAGCGAAACATACTACTAAAAAACAAAGGTTTAATAATGTGTCTCTTCAGCAGTACCCACAATCATAAAAAAAAACACAAACAAACAAACATTCACACACACATGTAGGATCTTTATATTTTCAACAATAGTGTGTTATATATTTCACAACTTCAGAATAATTTCAAAAAATTCTATAGCAGTTTAACATATGATATTGTTAAGGCACATAGCCCTACTGAAGCTTTAACGCGATTTAAAAGCTGTTAAAATGGGCAAACTCACTTACCCGACTTTTAGGGTTCCGATGCCCTGTGAGTCGTATTAATACGAGGTCACTATATTTGTGCATTTTACAACATAAAAGAATGCATAGATATTTGAAATCTGAAAGTTGCGCACCTCAAAATGGTGGAACAAATTTACTAATTTACCAAATCTAATGCACACGTAATCTCCTAACAAAATTTAACGATGAGTAAATACATCATGAGTTATTTATTTTTTGTAATGTCGTTTTATGCAATAATTAATTTTCATGAAATATTAGTGAAGGAATTTTCTCTCCAAAACATAAATTTTTAAGTATACTTAATATTTTAAAAGATGTGAGGATAGAGAATAAGATTTTTACCGCCGTGTGATGTAGAGACTGCAAAATAAAAAAAATATATCTCAAAGTAATAATAAAATCTGTGATAAGGAGATTTGCTTTTAAGGAAATCAAAATACAAAATCCTTAAACTAAGACTGTTAAATTTAGAATCTAACGCCCTAAATTGTTTAGTCTACTTTTCAGCACAACCCACTTACATATTTTATGACTTCCGCCGCCTTTAAAAAATGTAACTTTTTTTCTCTCTCTCTCTTTAGCGTAAAATATTTTAAAGAAAGAAAATTCTACCAGTCTATTAAAACAAAAAAACTGACAAACGACGCTTAATTCCCATTGTTGTTTTTTTTATCTTTGGGGTAATTATGTTGATACTATTGATTTACATTATAAGTAATGGTACACAACAGAAATATACAAAAAAGTTTAAAATTATATATATACGTAAGGAAAATTCTCAGGGGTTTTCAGAACTTAAATCAAGGGTAAAAATTCCCGCTTCATTTTCCATTCCCCTTTTAAACCCCTATTATAATTGGCCAGGCCCCCTTCTCTGAGGGCGTAACCTGTAGCCCCAGTGGTCAATTTAGGTTAGGGGTTAAAAAGGGGAATGGAAAATGACGCGGGAATTTTTACCCTTGATTTAAGTTTTGAAAACCCCTGAGAATTTTCCTTACACACACACACACACACACACACACACACACACACACACACACACACATATATATATATATATATATATATATATATATATATATATATATATAATATTTTTTAACCTAAAAAATAACCAAGCAATTCTCCTCTGCCTGATGAAGTATATCTTTTCCGACCATCTTTTGTTCTTTCTATGAAGTGAGAGTCTGAAAATATCAAAATTAATCCCTGCTTCAATCAGCATTTCTTATAAAACTCTTTATATAATTTAATTTTACTTCCCCCACGTGATTAACCATCAATAACCCTGAATGGTTGGCTTTCACACCTATAAATTTTCATGTACGGATTTTTCATCGCAGAAGCCTTCGGTAGATGATGCTAAAATAAACTGCATTTCTAAAATTTCTTTGCTATCTCTTTCGGCTAAATTTTTACGACTAATCTGGATTCTTTTACCTTTGAGATGTGCCAAATTGCCCATTTTATACACACACACACACACACACACACACACACACACATGTGTGTGTGTATTTGAACAGAGAAGTTCTTTCAAGATTTTTCTAAGAAATTTCTAGAAAATATAAAACTGTACAACTAATGAATCTGAAACCTAATAATAAAAAGAAGTGACGTATTTAAGACAAAAAAAAAATATTTCACAAATAAATTTTTCGCTTGCCACCCAGAAAAACGATACTTTATATAAAATAAAAACTTTCCAAGGAAGTAATGAACGAATATAAAACATACATAAAACGATGTCGATACATTGGTATTATACGGCACAGAAATAGTGATAAAAACGATAATAAAGATAATTTAGGCGGGGGTAAAAGTATTTGTTACCAATTTGTAATGGTTATCTGTAGTAAATACTATACGTGACCGCTGCAATAGTTTTAACTAGAATTAACACGTGTTTTTAATAAGCGTGCAAGAAATGTTTAGGCTTGCAGAAAAGGATACTCGAAATCAATCATCGTTATTGTGCAAAGAATCACGTCATTCTTTCAACACAGACTTTAAAAAAAAGTAACACTCTTTCAAGAACAAGCTGGTTGCAGACAATTGGATTATAGAACGTTTAGTTCACTAAAATGTTCCTAACAATACACTCATGTTAAATTCTTTTACTTGTTTCTCTTTCATACAATAAAATCTCTAATAAACCTACTTACAAATTTATTTTAATACGATATAGGGCAATAAGTTAAATACAGAGAATGCATTTAACTTATGAACAATGACCCTTTGAAATATTTTCAAAAAAAGGTTGGTTGGTCAATTCTATTGGTAAACTTTTTGCTACATGCGAGATAATGTGTGCTCTGCTTAAAACTCAAACTACGATTTTCTCCGACTAGTGTCATGAGACCAGTAACCAATTCTATTTATTCAAATTGAAAAGGCAAAAAAATATATTTGAAAATAAGATACTGATGTCACCTCATTTCACAGTGAGTAACAATCTGCCGTTGTATAGTTCTACGGGGTACCTTGGCTGAAAGACGAATCCCGTTTTGAGAATACTGATTCATTACTTGAATGTCCGTCATTTAAGCTCAAATACATGGAGTAAATAAATATAGGTCATTGAGATTGAGGCAATTTTAAGTAAATTCTTCATCCACAAAATCACCGTAGTTTCGCCAATACAAATACCAATACTTCAAATAACATAGAACTTTTAATAAAATTAAAAAAAATTGTGAGTATTTATCCACTTCATCTTTCTAAGCAACTTTTGTCATCAATGTTAGCTGTGAGATTCCAACCCATAGATTTAGGTGCTTCCGGCTTGGCCATCGTCTAAAGCAAACCACGTAATGGAATTAAGAAATATAACGAGATTTTACTAGAATTAAGCATGATAATCGCTGTTTGATAAACTAAACTCAAATCGTGACAATTTTACGAATTACCCAGATGGTTAGATGGTCAAAACATTTCTATCAAAGGGCTAAGAGAATATAATTCAATTACTATCCTAGCATGGGACAATTGAAAAAGATTGCCATGCCGAAATTTTCAAGACCATTAGTCCTAAGAAGAAAAACCGGGTTAGCGCTTTAACAAGTGGGAACTTAACGGTATTTTTTGTGTTATAATTCCTACACGGAATATTCGTTTACACAGATATATGATGTTTAAACTTTGTCGCCGGATCTTTGGGAGAAGCTATACCGGGTTTTAACTGTACGTTAACAGAACTACAAATGAATTAATGTAAAATTAAGAAATATAAATATTTGTATGTTCTGAAAAATTTACTTTAAATATAAATTTGAAGTTTAAAAAAATTTATTTTACCTCATTTTATTATCCATAACAGATGAAATTCGCCCTGTTTACCTGAGATTTGAGGCTATTTATACCATAGGAAAGATGGTAGCTATCATAATTTATGCATGTTCTTCTATATCGTACAAAATAGCGAATATTTAACAGTGAGCAATGCTACTCTATGGATTAATACAAATAAGGGACCAAAATGACAAAATTTTACACATTAGGATGAATATTACTATTTATGAAATAATCCTTGCATTTGACTAAATAGATAACAGCCCAGAACGTACTGTTAAAATGATTACATTAGAATTGAACAACTTTTCATTTTCAATTAGTACGAAAGAATTAATTGCTATTAAACTGTAATGGATAAATACAAATATGGGATAAAATCGAAAGAATTTTACACAGGAGAATGAATGAATATTACTATTTATGAAATAATTTTCTCAAATTTTATTGAACAGATAACAGCCTTCAAGGTACTGTTAGAATAATTACATTAAGATTGAATAACTTTTCATTTTCAATTAGTAAGAAAGAATTAATCGCTATTAAACCATAATGGATTCATACAAGTGTGGGATAAAATGGTCAATATCTTACACAAGAGGATGAATATTTCCATTCATGAAATAATTTTCTCGTATTCTACTAAACAGATAACAGCCCAGAACGTACTGCTAAAATGATTGCATTAAAATTGAACAACTTTTCATTTTCAATTAGTACGAAAGAATTAATTGCTATTAAACCATAAAGGATTAATACAAATATGGGACCAAATTGACAGATTTTACACAGGAAAATGAATGTTACCATTTATGAAATAATTTTCTCGTATTCCACTAAACAGATAACAGACCAGAACGTACTGTTAAAATGATTACATTAAGATTGAACAACTCTTCATTTTCAATTAGTAAGAAAGAATGAATTGCTATTAAACCATAATGGATTAATACAAATATGGGATAAAATTGACAGAATTTTACACAGGAGGATCAATATTACAATTTATGAAACAATTTTCTCGTATTCCACTAAACAGATAACAGCCCAGAACGTACTGTTAAAATGATTACATTAAAATTGAACAACTTTTCATTTTCAATTAGTACGAAAGAATTAATTGCTATTAAACCATAATGGATTCATACAAGTGTGGGATAAAATGGACAATATCTTACACAAGAGGATGAATATTTCCATTCGTGAAATATTTTTCTCGTATTCCACTAAACAGATAACAGCCCAGAACGTACTGTTAAAATGATTGCATTAAGATTGAACAACTTTTCATTTTCAATTAGTACGAAAGAATTAATAGCTATTAAACCGTAATGGATTAATACAAATATGGGATAAAATGAACAGAATTTTACACAGGAGAATGAATGAATTAATATTTACCATTTACAAAATAATTTTCTCGTATTCCACTGAACAGTAACAGCCTACAACGTACTGTTAGAATAAATACATTCAGATTGAATAACTTTTCATTTTCAATTAGTAAGAAAGAATTAATTGCTATTAAACCATAATGGATTCATACAAGTATGGGATAAAATGGACAATATCTTACACAAGAGGATGAATATTTCCATTCGTGAAATAATTCTCGTATTTCACTAAACAGATAATAGCCCGGAATGTACTGTTAAAATGATTACATTAAGATTAAACAACTTTTCATTTTCAATTAGTACGAAAGAATTAATTGCTATTAAACCATAAAGGATTAATACAAATATGGGACCAAATTGACAGATTTTACACAGGAAAATGAATGTTACCATTTATGAAATAATTTTCTCGTATTCCACTAAACAGATAACAGACCAGAACGTACTGTTAAAATGATTACATTAAGATTGAACAACTCTTCATTTTCAATTAGTACGAAAGAATGAATTGCTATTAAACCATAATGGATTAATACAAATATGGGATAAAATTGACAGAATTTTACACAGGAGAATGAATGAATATTACTATTTATGAAATAATTTTCTCGTATTCCACTAAACAGATAACAGCCCAGAACGTATTGATACAATGATTACATTAAGATTTAACAACTCTTCATTTTCAATTAGTACGAAAGAATTAACTGCTATTAAGCCATAATGGATTAATACAAATATGGGATAAAATGGACAATATTCTACACAGGAGGATGAATATTTCCATTCATGAAATAATTCTCGTATTTCACTAAACAGATAACAGCCCTGAACGTACTGTTAAAATGATTACATTAAGATTGAACAACTTTTCATTTTCAATTAGTACGACAGAATTAATTGCTATTAAACCATAATGTATTAATATAAATATGGGATAAAATTGACAGAATTTTACACAGGAGAATGAATGAATATTACTATTTATGAAATAATTTTCTTGAATTCCACTGAACAGATAACAGCCTACAACGCACTGTTAGATTAATTATATTAAGATTGAATAACTTTCCATTTTCAATTTGTACGAAAGAGTTAATTGTTTATAAACCATAATTTTACTAAGCCAAAATGTATGTCTGCTATTTGCGGTGTTCCCGTTTCGAAGTTAAGTAGAATAAAAATATGAGATTGCAAAAGTTTATTCTATTAAGGAGTGTCCCTGATGGAAGATTAACCGATCTCTGGCGAGTGGATAAATAATTTTCCAAATGCAAAAAGTTCTAATAACTTATCCAAAATTCATGTTACACAGTAAAATACTGACAGCACAGTAACATTCAGAATAAGCCATCAAGTTAATTAGAATGGAAGTAAGAGGTGGCGACATTGCTGTAACTTCCGCAAGTGTTGCGTGAATGACCTATTGGTAGACACAATAGATAGGAAAAATGAATATTCCGATGTTTAAAAACAAATTTAATTACTCCCAATGAAGTTTCAGAAAAAGATTAAGGACGGAATAATTATTCATTAAAAAAAAATCTGCTAGCATGATTCTACAATATAATGCACGTAAAATATTCCAACCGATGCACGCACATACACATATATATACACTTACATACATGTGTCCAACGCCGTGTACTTCAGTTTATAACAAAACGAAAATAAAAAACATGTTTGCGACTCTCGATATATAATTAATGTGTAGCAGTTTCTAACATTAACCCTACTGACTCTCTCTCTCTCTATATATATAGAGAGAGAGAGCGAGAGCGAGAGAATATATATATTTAGAATATATATATTCTAAAGTTATTTTAACTAGTAGAGGAAATAAAAAATTCTTTTCTTTGAATTGGTTTCAAACCGTAAAACTTCTTTAAGATAAAGCACTTCTTTTTTTTTTTTTTTTTTATAAACTTTTTTTTCCTAAAATTACATGAGTTAATGCATTACAAAAAGTAATGTCGAATAAATCGAGTACATTTAAAAATTAAATCTACACGTGATAAAATGCATGTGACAACATTGAATACAGCAAATTCATTCTAAAACTAAGAAAAATAGTTCCTCCATATTGATGACTTGACTTTCATAGGGTTTCCTAGTGCAATGGTAGCGAACCTCTGACCGGTGGGTTGGTTCACACACTGATCAATAAAGGCTTTTTAAATGACCCAGGCTTTGATATTTATAAACTTTTTGTTAATAATAAAAAGAGAATAGAAAGTTAAAATATTAGAATTTACAGTATAAATATCTAATATATATATATATATATATATATATATATATATATATATATATATATATATATATATATATATATGTATGTATATATATATATATATGAAATATATCACATACTATACTTAAACTATCTCTTTAAAAATCTCTTCTCTCCCATTTCTATTTCCTTCAAATCTATTTTCATAGCCACAAAAAAATTGTAATTAAAGCAGAGACCACGAATTAAAATTTTTCCAACACATTACCCAAAGTTTTCTCTGCAATAAATATAAATTTTTGTCCACTCACTGGCAAAATGGCTCAATTTTCCCGTCTTATCTAATCCTCAATAAAGATTTAAGTTGTTCTCAGTTGTTTTATGTGTGTGTGTGTATATATATATATATATATATATATATATATATATATATATATATATATATATATATATATATATATATATATATATATATATAGTCATATCTATCACTTATTGAATTGAATTTAGCCACCCGATCGTATTCTTTAAGCCATTTCAAAGGGTCTTCCTCAGGCGTTCATCGGAAGGTCTATGAGGCCCTCTGTTGGTATGTAGAAATCAGTACAACGGGTTATTTTGCCATTTTCGTTCATCTTCTTTCTAGAGCATAAAATCCAAATTCTAGAGATATTTCTCTTAAACGGCGGTAGCCTGCTGAAGTTGTTGGTGTTATCCACGTTTACAAGGATGTTACCCGAAGCCTCCACCAAATTAGTCGCGAAGATTGAAATAATTACACGGTTAGGTTGAACCAACAATTAGATTTATGAGAACAGAAGCAACTCGCTCGAGAACAGAACGGAGAACTTTCCCAACTGGTAAGACTCAGCTTTTAAAGATGGTCTTTTAAAGATTGTATAGCTACCATAACTTTTTCCTTTTCTTCTATATTGTACAAAATAGCGAATATTTAACAGTGAGTAATGATATAGATTAATACAAATATGGGATAAAATGGACAATATTCTACAGAAGAGGATGAGTATTTCCATTTATGAAATAATTATCTTATTCCACTAAACAGATAACAGCCAAATGATTACATTACGATTATAGCAGAATATTCGAGAAACATCTAACTCAAACGACAAAGAAAGTTCTAGAATCATCCAGATCTTGGACAAATAATAAATAACATTATTTTAACAATGTTATTTTCTTCATGCAGGAATTAATGTGTATGTGTGTTCCACCTCATAGCTGTGAACTGGCAGTCTTAGTATAACAAAGCAAGTACATTAAGAAACAATTTCTTCTAAAATTCTATCCTAAATAAAAGTATTTTTAGTTGTAGTTTTGAACTAAGTCCGCGATTGAAAAAAATAAAATTCCAAACGATATCAAACAGAATAATTTGATAAGAATGGTGGAATTTAAAAGAATAAAACGACTGTGTGATATTAGGGCCAACTGTTCAGTTTTTCTGTTAACAAATTTTAGAAGCATCCTAAATTGTCACAATTTTTTTTTTCCACATTCTCCCTCCCAACCGATGCCCTAGGAGTAACGTTAAAAAAATAATGCAAAAAAATGTGACCCACTTTTCAAAATGGTTCATCATCATCAGTTGAGTGACACAAACATAAATTAGAAAGTACATAAAAGAAAAACCAACTAAAATATTTCTAATTTTCTTTTTTATGAACATCTCTGAAATTAGTTGAAAATAATACGCTACAAAACCGTTATTCCTTTACATTTATTTAGCCAATAAAATTCAAACAAATTGATCTATTTATCTGTTAGACTTGTATACAGCCCCTCTAATCTCCACACGAGTCGCTGAATTTGCCAGAGCGATCGTTACGCCACTGGTGAGAAATCGGACCTTCCAGAATCTCATGGCACGGTGCCATATTTTTCAGACTCAAGCTACGAGACCATTAACCAATTCTGATTATTCAAATTAAAAACGGTCGAAAAAAAAGAGAGTATTTGAAAATAAGAAGCTTATGTCAGCTCATTTCACGGTGAGTAACGGTTTAAAGTAGCTTACCCATCCACGAAATCGTTCTGGCTAGACCAATAAAGATATAAAAACTCCGACTGACTTATTATTGTTAATAAAATAAAAATTTATAGAGTATTTACCCACCCATTTCATCCTTCTTACACCGTCACCTTCATAAATAAGTTATTTCACTTTATAAAATATAGTATAAAAAATACTTGAATTGTGTACAATTTGCTTCGTATATATAGCGGATCTGGAAGCGCTACTGTCTACATTTTTCTTTACCCAATGGTTCCCAAACTTTTTATTCCACGGAACCCTTCTTTTTTTAACAATTCATAACAACACAACCACTGAATTATTAGACTTATAGCAATATTGGTCAATCAAAGCTAAATTATTTTGTTTCTTACCAAACTACTTGAAACATCAGTATACAATTCTTAATATATTTTACAAAAAACGTTTTTAAAATTTGAAGAAAACATATTTATTAGATTATTAGTTATAAACTATTATTTGTTTCCAAAGTAACATAATTGAAAACACCCAGCAATATTCAAATAATAAAGAAAAGCAGTAATGAAGAAAAATCTAAGAATTACTTGAATATTTTCTATTAACAATTTTTTTAATTTTAAATTGAAGGTTCATATATATATATATATATATATATATATATATATATATATATATATATATATACACATATATATATATATACATATTTATATATATCTGTGTGTGTATAATGTTAAAACAAATATTTAAAACGGTATCTAAATATAAATGTTTTTCTAAGATTTTTCGACATTAAAATTGTTGTCAGAATATGAGTAAAATGTGTACCAAATTTGAAATTGGTTTGGTTTGGAGTGCTACGGTCTACTTTTTGGAACACGAGGGCTAATGAGACCGGGACCTACAGCTTAAAGCCGATACCGAATGGCTACGAACACCCATGCCACAGTGGGATTCGAACCCACGAACTCCGGTACCGAAGGCCAGCCCCTTAACCAATCGGCCATCGTTCGGTGCTCTTAAGTTGAGAAAACTGTGCTTTGAGAAATATAATGTTCTTAATCGCAGAATGCCTCTAGATGCGGGTTGCCGAACGATGGGCGAATGGTAGGGTGCTTGCTACCGGAGTTCGAAAACCGCTGTTGGTATGGTTGTACAAAGACATTCCAAATCGGCTTTAAGCAGTAGATCTCGGTCTCATTAGCCCTCGAGTAGCAAAACAGTACAGAGTTGCACTCCAAACAAAATTAAAGCCCTAGGTGTGTGATAAAGTCTTTCCTTTATTAAAATCCGAGTATTTGGAATAGTTTTAGGCAGTTTGTAGGGTAAGACTGAAAAGAAAAATAGCTATGAGATAAATAAAATTTTGGAAAATTGATTAAGATATAAAGGTCATGTGTCTTTTTAAGTATAGAATGGACAGATATGTGTCTCAAAACATATTAATTTTAGTCAACTTTATGAGATAAACAGTCGGTGAATTTCGATGGAATACGACAGTTAGAAATGCACGTAGTGTTTTAAATATTCATAAGATAAAAAATTATTTGTTTTGAACAAATATTTTAAATCGTTTTCAGTAATAATTTATCGTAAGTAGTGTTAATAATTATATTTTAAAACAGGAGGGAAGATATTAACAAAACAAGTTTTTTTTTCCTTGTTCTTGTTTGATTCCACAATTTAAGTAGAATTTCAGTCAGATTTCGGTCAACTGCAAGTCCATGTTAAAAACACAGGCATGCACTATCTATCAGCAGAATCAAAAAGGAAAAAAAAATAACGTTAAATATAACTATTTGACATAAGTAATGCTTATTATCAATAAAGTTCACGGCGTTTCCCTAAGTGTTATCTAACGACCGCCTCTCGATTACCTTTCTAAACGTACGCATAAAAATACGAGTAATAACCTTTTATTTTGCTTTTATATCTGATGCTCTGCAACGATAAAATACCAATTAAGAAAACCATCGGTATAAATAATTCAAAATAAATAGAGCAGCTATTAAAAGAAGGAGGGAGATATATTTACGGTATCAAGTGACAAAATGAATATAATATGGTTATACACATATCGGCAACACACATCTAGAGGCATTCTGCGATTAAGAACATTACATTACTCAAAACATACATAGTTTAAACGTATAATAGTCAAATATAGTTTTCTCAACTTAAGCGCATATTTAAAAAAATATGTGTATAAATTTCAAATTTGGTATACGTTTTACTCATATTCTGACGACAATTATAATGACGAAAAACCTTAGAAAAATATATATATTTAGATACTGTTTTAAATATTTGTTTTAACATTATATATATACATATATATATATATATATATTATGAATTTTCAATTTAAAATTTAAAAAATTGCTAATAGAAAACATTCAAGTAATTCTTAGACTTTTCTTCATTATTGCTTTTCTTTATTATTTGATTATTGCTGGGTGTTTTCAGTTATGTTACTTTGGAAACAAGTAATAGTTTATAACTAATAATCTAATAAATATTTATTCTTCAAATTTTAAACACGTTATTTGTAAAATATATTGCGAATTGTATACTGATGTTTCAAGTAGTTTGGTAAGAAACAAAATAATTTAGTTTTGATTGACCAATATTGCTACAGGTCTTGGGTTTGAATACGCGTTTTTGGAGGTACATTATAATTATAAATGTCACTAGAAATTTGAATTAAAATAGGCCTAACTTTGGTAAATAGAAAAAATGTACTATTTTCGCCTAGAAGATGAAATTAAATAGCTTGAAACTAATTTGAGTCAGATTTCGGTCAACTGCAAGTTCATGTACACAGGCATGCACTATCTATCAGCAGCAAAAAAAAAATAACGTTAAATATAACTATTTGACATAGGTAATGCTTATTATCAATAATGTTCACGGCCTTTCCTTACGTGTTATCTAACAACCGCCTCTCGATTACCTTTCTAAACGTACGCATAAAAACACGAATAATAACCTTTTATTTTGCTTTTATATCTGATGCTCTGCAACGATAAAATACCAATTAAGAAAACCATCGGTATGAATAATTCAAATAAATAGAGCAGCTATTAAAAGAAGGAAGGAGATATATTTACGGTATCAAGTGACAAGATGAATATAATATGGTTAATTTCATTTTTACAGAAATAATTACAGAGGAATGCACTAAAAAAACGACAATTGTCGATAGGAATCGGTGAGAGAGTGGAGTCGGTTGTTGTTAACAATTGGCTCGCAAACAAATGCAATCTATATCGAGCATGGCTTGGGTGCGACCTAGATAGCACGGAGATAGTGCCAACCCGAGCAAGAATCGCCGCCACCCTTTTCGAACCTCTTAGCACTCAAAAGATTGGTTTTCTTGGGGTCGTGATATTTTGGAATGCAACTTACGAATGGATTTGAATTAATAACTCCACGACTCCTGTTTTTTTAATAACAAAAAGAAAGAAACGCTTCCAAAATTGTGCATTTTCTTTATTGAATATTTAAGTGATATTTTGAAATGCAACTTACGAATGGATTTGAATTAATATCTCCACGACTCCTGTTTCTTTAATAAGTAAAACGCTTCCAAAATTGGGCATTTTCTTTATAACATATTTAAGTAACATTTTGGAATGCAACTTACAAATGGATTTTAATTAACTCCACGATTCCTGTTTTTTAATAACAAAAACGCTCCTAAAATTGTGCATTTTCTTTATTACATATTTAAGTGATATTTTGGAATGCAACTTACGAATGGATTTGAATTAATAACTCCAAGACTCCTGTTTATTTAATAATAAAAAAAACGCTTCCAAAATTGTGCATTTTCTTTATTACATATTTAAGTGATATTTTGGAATGCAACTTACGAATGGATTTTTATTAATAACTCCACGACTCCTCTTTTTTTACTAACAAAAACACACATTTTCCTTAATATGTATTTAAAAATCTACTTAAAATTTGGGAGCAAGCCTGTCCCTGATGAGTATACGGTGGTAGAGGAGAAGGTGAATATGAGCTCAACGGCATGGGTGATTCTAAGTTAAAAAAAATATCCGAACAACTTACAAAATTTTCTGAAAAGTATACTCTACTAATTTGAAATAAAAACTATATTATGGTTAATTTCTGGATGTCAAAACTAGAGCTAAATGGTATTTGAATTTCAATATTGTGATTTGTTTACCAAATATCAATATATTAATATGTTCTAATAAATATCATCTTAGAGTTGCAAATATAAGTGTGTTCTGTATAAAATAATACAAACATACATATATCAATGTGTGTGTCGGTTATCTAGAAAACAAAAATTCAATCTAATCTGAATACATAAATTTAAATTTGAACATTTTGTTTTAAAAAAAGAAAATCTCATAATATATTACTGTCCTTCGGTAGAAGACTTCGGTAGTTCAGTTAAAAAATCTGTGGACGCGGCAGAAAAGAAAAAAAGTTCGAAAGGATTTATCTGATTATCTTCAAAATTCATTTATATATTTTATTTAAAGCGGAAGATAGTTTTTTTAAAAAAAAAAAAAACATTTCTCTTATATTTCAGAAACAGATTTTTCAGGAAATTCTTTTCATATTTTCGAGAAAAAAAAGTCTTTTTTTTTTAATATAATTTTTGGAACAAACACACACATTTTCGGATCAAAATCACTATTGCTCGACGAGGTCGAGTCGCTTCACCCCCTCCAAATTCTGGAGTTTATTGTATTGCATTTTAACATAAGGCAATTTGTCGCAACGTCACGAACTACTATAATGCCCTTCCCATTCATTTTCATGTTTACAACAGCCAATAGACAAACAATAAACTGCCCTTCCGTTTGAAACTAAAGCCAGGATTGTCATAATTTGAGAATTTACCCTACAGCGGGAAATCGCCTTATTGAAATAAATTGCTTTATTATATTTCATGGACCCTGTTACACAAAATTGTGCATAGACTTTTAGAAACATGAATTAAAGTTTATACAGTTTTTAATGCAATTAATAAAATCAAATATTAATATTAAATTTTATACTATACAAGAATTAAATTTAAAATTAGTTCTTATACAAAAATGCTATAATTTGCGTCATACAGAAATCAAAGTTAATCACTTTATATATAAATTTCCAGGTCAAATCGAATTGATACTACGCAGACGGTGTTTAAATAATATAAAATAAGAAATGAATAAATGAGATATTTAAAGGAATGACATTATAATGATAAAAAAAAAAATATTTTCACCTATTTATTATGTCATAAATTGAAAATTTTAATCTCCTGCTTTTGACGAAGAAAATTGCGCTTAAAACAATTACATGGGATTAACGAAATGACGTCACATTACTAGAAATATTGCTTCTTTCACCTAGTTATGATGCGATAAATTAAAAAGATAATCGTTTGCGTTTAACCGGGGAAAATAATACTTGGAATAATGACATGAAATGCTCGAAAAAGGGGGAAGGAATGGATTTCGAGAGTTAAAAATTTTCAAAAACCTTCCTAAGGATATACCTAATAATCAAATTGTTACGGTGATTGGATGTATGGTTTTTGAGTCTATCGAGTACAGACAGACTCAAATTCATATATATATATATATATATATATATATATATATATATATATATATATATATAACAAAAAATTTTTATTTTTGGTTGGAAAAAAGAAATATAGGGAGGGGAGACTCAGTCCAGTTTGAGCCCCCTTTGCCTCCGGAACTAAATCCTGGATATGGCTCTAGTAAAGTGAAAGGTGCCCGGTCAAATACATTATAACTGATATAATACCGGCAAGGTCAAATATATTATAATTGATTTTTTGCCAGATATAGCAAATACAATAAACTATCATATTATTATCACTTTGATAATAACTTTCCTTTGAATTTACTTGTAAGGAAAATTATTATATTTTATTCCTGCTTTGTCGGAAAACCGTCAAAAGTCACAGGCTACCGCTCCCCCTTGAGTCGGCCACTTCAAAGCAGTAAGGCACTAAGATATCGGCGGCTTATTGCACCGGCTTTCAAATGCTTATTTTGGCTGAGGTTTGCAGCATATTACAGAGGGGGTGGCTTGTTTGATATAGTTTTATATTACATTTTTGCCCACATAATATATTTTATGTATTTTACAATTATATGGGAAATTGTGCATGGGGGCTTAATCGGAGATGGCATGTTTGAGAGTTTAAATAAATAGTACATTTTTTGTAACAAAATTCAATTTCAATCATAAGAGAAAAATGTTCAGAAAAATTAATTTTTGATGTAATTATATAAAGGCAATCAGCCAAAGGGTTATTTTAATTTTTTTTTTTCGATTTTGAATATTACAGTAAGCATTGCAACTGTTTTGTATTTTAGAATCTAATTTAAAACGTAGTCAGTTAAGTTAATGGTTTCAAGAGTTCATTTATTTGAAAATTAAAATTTTATAACAATTTAAAAGCGTTTAATAAAGTTTTTCAAATATTAACTGTGTTTTAAAATTATTTTTGATATCAATTAAAAACTTTTTACTAAAATTAAAACATGAATTTTCAGTTATCTGAAAATCCATGTTATAAAACAATTTTTTTTTCCTTTTTCTTGTTTTATTCCACAATTTAAGTAGAATTTCAGCCGCAATTGCAGTATTAATTTAAGTTCAAATGCATAATCTGATATCTCTAAAATTAAATTAAATTAAAAAAAAATCAAACACTTGTGAAAAATAGTGAAATCTGACTGTTTCTTTTACATATATTTCCTTCTATTAGTACTGGGCAATTCAAAAAATCTTACGATACATAACCAGCTTTATATCGCGATTTAATGATATATCGATATGAAAAATTTCATTTTGATATTTTAAAGTTTGTTTTACACAATATATCATAATACAATATGCATAAAACAGAAACATTTAGAAAATTGTTTTTCAAAAATATTTTACTGCGATAGAAATTAATATTCTATAAAATAATTTTAGATTACTCATGAAGTGTTATGGAGAAGTAAGAAATAATTAAACTTTATTTAAATTGTTATTGTAAATTATCCATTAAAATTACTTTTTTAATGTATCCGTTATTTTTTAGTGTTCTTTTCACATACTAGGATATAATATGCTACATTCTGTTATATTTTGCATTTAATTTCTGATTACAAGTTTATTGATAAAACTAGTTTATATTGGTATAAACTGTTACCTGCTTACATTTTCACCATCTTACTTTTAATTTTTTTTTTCTGTATAATAGAAAGTTTGTGTAAAAAATGTAACACTTGCAGCTGAAATATATATATATATATATATATATATATATATATATATATATATATATATAAATACATATATATATACATATATATACATATACATATATATACATATATATATACATATACATATATATACATATATATACACATATATATATACATATACATACATATACATATATATAAATATATATATATATATATATATATATATATATATATATATATATATATATATATATTAAGAAGACTTAGAATTTTTAATCCTGGAATTCAAATAAAAACATGAATTAAGCAAATTTATTTATACTTATTATTTTTAAAGAAAACTTCTATAAATGAAACCATATACAAAACTTTGGAAATACTAAGATACAAATTTTAAATTTTGCATGCATGTGTAGGAAGGTTAAAAATACAACAATTAAACCAATAAAAAGTTCGATTCTTTTTTTTACCATATTTGTGGTACCATGCTCTCAAATCTATTTGTTCACATTTATGAGCATGACATATTTAAAAAAAAAAACGTTTTTCTCTCAATTTCATCACCTACCATTTCTTAATCCTTTATTCTATTTAATTATTTTAAATGAATGAAATCTGTCGAAAATGCTCATTTTTAAGAAGCGATTTCTTTTTAATCCAAACTATGCCATTTTAATTTATTTATCATTTACTATATTTAATTATGTGGCTGAAGAACAGAAGCTGTGTCAACAGCGTTCCTTTCAAAAGTAATAGATTTTTTGCACTCATCCTTGACAATTTTATTTCTTAATCACTTGCTCTACTAATTAAATTACTTTTCTGAGTGAAGAGCAACATCTGGGCCAAAGGAGCTCGTTTTTATGCTATGATAAAACTTAATTAAAAAATAAATGCCTCTCCCGTTACAA
Source organism: Pardosa pseudoannulata (assembly GCA_032207245.1). Taxonomy (NCBI): domain Eukaryota; kingdom Metazoa; phylum Arthropoda; class Arachnida; order Araneae; family Lycosidae; genus Pardosa; species Pardosa pseudoannulata. Next base: position 44,295,678 of record CM063498.1, read on the forward strand.
AATCTCTGCAAGTTGAGAAACAGCTTGTTAAGTATCAAAAGAAATACCAATACAGTTGCTGCTGAATCTAAACATTTTGGGCTACTTCAGAACCAGATCATCAAAAAATACGAACGACACCATGATGTACCGAACATAATAGATTAGATTAGATCAGCCGAAAGAAATTGCAGAGTGTTCTTGCATAAGCACATTTCGGAGCAGGAGTACTAAGGGAGCCGCGGTAGCTCAGTCGGCAAAGGTAACTTGGAAGGTTCGGAGCTGGAATCGTCCTAAGATCCGACGAGTTCGACAAAATATCTTCGTCGTCATAGTGTCCTGGAGGTTCTCAAGCAATACCTCTGATGGTGGCAGGGCAAGCCTATGGGTCTTCAGCTTAGTCCTTGCTCCTAAATTATGAGGGGCCACTTGGGCAGAGTCGTTCTTTCCCCTTAGAGGTGCTCATTAAAACGAAAAGGGCAATCTTAATACTAGTCTTATACAAAGCCTCCGTCTACGTTCGGAGAATTTTTTCCTTAAAACGTAGAAACTAGTTCATGTTTTTACATTTTTAGATTTATTTTTGATATTATCATACAGAATTGCACTTAAAAATTTTATTCCTGGAGAAGTTTTTATAAAATTTTTAATAAATGAAGAAAATTTCGTAAAAAATCTTTTTTTTTTCAAAAGGTCTAATTTTTTAATAAATTAAAATTATTTCAATATTTTTTTATGCAACACATTTCTTATACACTGGACTAGTGAATCATCTAAAATCTTTGCTTAATTTACATTTGGTAAAAAATTTTGGTCCTTCAAAATCATACACATTGAATTGTTAACGAATTTTCATTACCTTTATATCTAACTACGAGTGTAACATCATTAAAAATTATCCAAATTTAAAGTTTTGGGGTCATTTACTAGTAAATACTATCAAAAGCATTCATAATAATTTTCAACAAAACATTTTAAGAACTTTTTGAGAAATCACATTTCAAATTTCAACATTTTATTAAAAATACCGTTCTGAGAAAAACGCATTTGAAATTTATGAAAGCAACTTTAACTATTAAAAAATTAAAATACACGTTTAAAATTCCCCACACTTTCTTGCTTCAAAACTTTCTAATATCCAAGTTGCTACTTATTAAAAATACTAGAAGAATGTTTAAACTGATCTTCATGAAAATTTAAAAAGTTTTGTCCAAAAAATGCTCTTTAAAAGGCTTTAAATTCACAACTTCCGGTTCCGAAGGCGCTACTTCCGTTTTGTTTTGACAGCTGTCGCTGATGTTTAAACAGCTGTAACTTTTCTTTAAAATGCCGTAGAGACAAAACAAAAACAGATTTAGAAGCCTAAAAGTTGAATTTTTTACAATAGAGAAATATAAAAAAACTATGATTTTAGGCAAAAAAAATGACGTTTTTAACGTACACAGATACCTTAATACGAATAGCGTACGGCTAAGATCTTGTTAAGTTTGTCCAAGTGGCATCAGAAACAACAACAGTAATAAAGAATCAAACCATATTTTACACGAAGCTATATTAAAATAAATAGAAAGGTGTTAAATAAATATCACTGACAAGTGTTCCAAGAAAAGTAATCAGACAGAATCGCTAATACGCTCTCAATAAACAAATGTGATTGAAGATTAACACTTTTATTATACTAACGAATCAAACAAAATGTTTAAAACTTACGTTTATCAATAATCATGGAGAAAAATAAGTAATAGCTTATCAATGATTATTTTTCTTAGTTCTTTCTTTCACATATTTTATTGAAGTTTCATAACAATTATTCTATCATATTTCAACATAAAAAGTTTCATTTATTCATCTATTGGCTTTTCTCAAAAATGTCAATCTTCGAAATACTAAAAAATATCCCATATTAACTTAAAATATGAAGGCTATTATCATTAAGCTTCTAGATGATTTTCATTTTCCGAGAAAAGAGCCATTTTTAATGAATTCATATTTTTAATGCATATTGCATTTTGTAGGAAAGATTCAATATTGAAATAGATTTTATATATAGTCTGTTCCATAAGAGCGTGTCATTCATAACTTAGTCAATATATAGCGCGCAGATACTGGCTTAATTGCACGTGTTCTTCAAACATTAGAGAAGAATGCTGTATGGTTATATTCTTTATTCGATTTGTTTTGCTCTGTTTAAATCAACAATTCCAAAATGAGTGCCGCGTATGCGAGCCGTTTTGAGGAAGTATTTCTGTTAAACCATCCAAAAGGACCAAAAATGTCTTGTGCAGCTACAGCCCGGTACGTGAGAAAGTCAGAGTCGTTCGTCAAGAAGTGGGTAGCACGTTGTAAAGCGGTAAAAAATGTTAACGACCTACCGGAACGGGGTAAACGCCGCTTAACGTCAAAATCAAATGATAAAGTGATTCTTGCATAATCGATAATAATGGGGACTAGACAACTTAAAAGGTGAAATGCATTTCAGTTTAATATGTATACTACACGGTACAAATGTATTTTTCACTAATTCGTTTGTATTTTCAGAGAAATAGACAACACGCTCGTATAGAGCAGACTGTAATATATAGCAGCACTGAAAAATTGTTATTTAATTTGAAGTTCATTTATACACTTAATAGATGACATCAGAAATGGTTTAAGGTCATCGCAATCAAATGATATACGTCAACATGATATCCGCGACCTTAAGATCGGCGCCGATTCTCCCGCGGTTGTTTGGGAGAAAAAACTCCATCCTTTGGGGCGTCAAACGGACCACTGTGTCGCGGATTCGTGCAGCATCAGCGGATGAAATGTTATTTTAGTAGATCTTTCTAGCTGTCATCCCAAACACACAACTCAGGCACCGAAGTTCCTAAATATTTTCCAACATATACTTTTGAAAAAAAGTCCGAAACGAATTATATTAATTACTAGATATTCTTAGGCACTCGGAGTTGCCTAGAATTCTAAATGAATTCCAGTATTTATCAATACAGCAAAGAGTAGAACAAAGGAAATGAAGAAAACATGAATTTTTTTTTTGTTGTGTTTAGAAAATAATACGGCACTCCTGATATATTTACAATACACGATGACTTTCACAAATATATATTTCTTTGTCCTTTTACATTTAACAATTAATTTCGTTGCTCCCACTTTAACGTATGCGCACAAAACTTTATTTTAGATGATTAAAAACAAAAAATCCAACATAAAATTTAATAAAAAAAAAATCAGCAATAAAAATTTTTAATTCATTTCTTTAAGAATTAGACGATTATACACGGGCTTCGATTGAATATTTAAGATAATGGAATTCACAAAAATATTTTAGCGACAAATTTTTTTGCTTTTAATGCGCACTAACTATTTGATCAGACCAAAAATAGGTTCAGAAACCATTACTCTTAAAATCTTATAAGTACAAAATGTGTGACGCTTAAAATACAATTAACAGATAGTAACAAGTTTATGAAATATAAAAACAATTATTTTTTAAGCAATTCTATTTTTAATTAACCTCGATATCGGACTTAAAAGTAACTAAGAATATTCCAACAGTTAGAAAAGCTAGACATATAAGACGAACAATAAGTAAATAATGAAATTTGATAAGTATGACATTTGTTTGTCATATAAGAAATAAATGCAGCAAATGATACGTTTATGGGGAAAAAATCATGTATAAGTTTATTTACTTTTCAAGTTCATTAAAAATAACAAAAGCACTGAACACCGATAAATAGCTTCTTATGATTATATCAGACTTTCATAGACCTTTTGACTTTTCTGTTACCTCTATCTAAAAAATTCCTGCCTTTAATTTATAATGTTTAATAAGCAGTTAAAAACAATTAAAACCATATTTAATTCAATTTTAAGTCAAAACATCACCACCTATTGCCAACTGATATATTTAAACTAGACAAAAAAAAAATTAAAACTATCTTAACCTCAAGGTTACTACTCTAGAAATGCAACTTGGCAATGCTAAATAAATGGTGAACGACAAAACCAAGCTGAACTCGTGTATTCATCAAGATATATTCATCACCAAAAAACCGGAACCAAAGACAAGAATAGAAAAAGAAAAGGCAAAAGGATTGCCGAGGTTCAGGAACATGAAATGCTCCAGCTATGCTAACTGACCACGAAATTCTCTCAGGACAAACAACTTTGACAGCTGGAACAAGAGTTCGAAAGTTGAAAGCTTCAAAATTTCAAGTTTTGCTGTCAAACCGTATTCGCATATAAATGTGACTAAAGTAATATTTCGGCTTAAAATAATTCAAGCTAAAAGTATGCTTCTTAACATATTGACTACACTGGACATATTACATATGTATGACTATGACAACCTTATGACACAATGGATTTCTTGTAAATACATTTGGACCATTGTTTTCGGTTTAAATGTAATGTTCAGCAGTATATAAACGTATGGTCGACACTTAGTGTTAAAGCACTGGTTTTCCCTGCACTTTTTTCCAAAATTTCATTGACATTGTGTGCGCATGTAAATTATTTTAATTCTGAAAAAGATTCGTGTGCTTCTGATTGTGTCATACTGATTCAAGTCTATTTTCGTCTTTCTCCTCTCCTTTCTCATGATGTTGTTTCTGATATATATGCATAAGTTCTCCATCGTAACGGCCGAACTATGGCCGAATCGTTGGAGTTCTAATCTTCGGTACCAGAGTTCGTGGGTCCGAATACAATTCATGTGGAGTGCCAGAGTGGATGTTCGAAGTTTCGAACATCTCCTCTGGCATGGATGTTCGCAGCTGTTCAGAATCGGCTTTAAGCAGTAGATCCTGGTTTGGTTAGGCCTCGGGTTTCAAAAAAAAAAAAAAAAAAAAAAAAGTAGACTGTAGCGCTCTAAACTATACCTCCACTGTAACGACTCTAATAGCTGTTAGTTTAACTATCACTAGTTTTCAGTTTACCAACTCTCTAACTGTGTAAGTTGTCCCTTGTCTCTGGTAATCTAAGAAAGCCCCTGACGAGCAAGAAATCTTTTTACTGCGACTTTCCTCCAACCTAAAACATATTTATAGACCATAAAACTCATATATACAGGCTTGCAACTGCTAAGGTACTTTCAAAAAGGTGAGAAAAGTGACAATTAATACAGAATAAGTGACTAAAAAGTTACATTGAAAAAAAAGCGATTTTTTTTTCTCCTCTTCATTACAGATGCTATTATTCAGATTTTTCTATTTATTTTAAATCTAAATCAAATGATTCATGCAAGACATGATTTTAGCTTCAAATACAAAAAAAGGTTAAAAATTTTGTTTAACACAGCTCAACATTGCTTTTTATTCAAGAAAATCTATAAATTAGATTTGAATATGTACAATACATTAATTTTATAAATCACAATTTTCTGCATATATTAATGATGTTTTGAAATATGTACATAACTAGATTACAGTATCTAAACAAAAATTGTGAAGAAAAAGAAAAAGAGAAATGTGTGCTTTTACGTAAATTACTGTAATGTATTAAATGTACATTTCAGTACAAATTTAGATTTCAGGAAATTCTTTACAACTTTTTAAAATCACTAAATTTTGGAAACCATATGACTAATTACATTTTAATAAGAAAAATAAGATTAGATAATCACATTTTTGGTCTTTTATTAAAATATTTTGTTATTAATTCAGATTTTCTTTTTTCAACAACAGACTTTTGATATCATACACCAAGAAAAAAGTGACTGAAAGTGACTGTTTACTTAAAAAAGTGACTAAAAGTAATCAATTGTAAAAAAAGTGACTAAAGGTGAGAAAAGTGACGGAATTGCAAGCCTGTATATATATAAGGAAAATTCTCAGGGAGTTTTCAAAACTTAAATCAAGAGTAAAAATTCCCGCGTCATTTTCCATTCCCCTTTTTAACCCCTAACCTAAATTGACCACTGGGGCTACAGGTTACGCCCTCAGAGAAGGGGCCTGACCAATTATAAACCTACATGGCCCTAGCGGACAATTTAGGAAATTTCCAAATAAAAAGGAGATACACGCTAGCGGAGACAGATTTTTCTAGAGATATTTTCCCACAGATGTTGACCCAGGTGTTACGTGTCTTGTACATAGAACTTCATGCTAGCTGACCTTTCAGTTTGTCCCTATGATGAAGTGGGAACCCGTCCTTCAAAGTTATCTTAATAAAGGTCTTTAGCTGAAACGGTATCATTTTTATGGCCATGACTGCAACCCCCCCATCGAGAAGTCAGTCTCATTACATATATATATATATATATATATATATATATATATATATATATATATATATATATATATAGAGAGAGAGAGAGAGAGAGAGAGAGAGAGAGAAAGAGAGAGAGAATTATATATATATATATATATATATATATATATATATATATATATATATATATATATATATACTTCAAGAAAGACAAAAGCGACGGGACCGATATTTTTCATCGATAAACGCAGAAAAACGAATAATCCGGGAATGACGAATGTGGGGAAAATAACATTGGTTCTATAGGGATATATTCACGACCAAATTAACGATCTGTAAGGGAACGGTAGATCGAGGTACCATTATATATCTTTCTACTCGCTTTCCTAGGTTAAACAAAGAGACACGGCTGCAGCAGAAGGTGAGTTTCTTGAGCATGGCCCAATCAACAAGTGCAGTGAATGGGAAAAAAAATTTCAAGGATGAAACCTAGTCCTTGGATTTTGTTGGCACGCTAGAAATGTCTACTAACAGTGCCATTTGTTGGATGAAGTTAAAAAAACTAGGCATAGAATTACTGTAGATATTTATTTATTCATTTCATCGTGAATGCGATAATTAAAAACACAGCATCGTGTAAAATTCATGAACGTGACACCCAATAACATTAGATGGCCCGTAAAAAAACACATTTATTAAGCTAATAGCTGAAGAAACAAGGAAAAGGTGAACACTCAAATAATTCCAGAGTAACAAAAGTAGGTGTATCAATAAATTTCGAGATCAAATTCATTGCATGCGCCAGTGTACTTGTGAAGGTTAATGACAGCAATCTCTTATCTAGCCTGCCTCACTCCCTGAAAAGTATTCGGAAGTAATATAAATAATTCATTCAATCGAACTGGGGGACGGAGAAATCTATTTTGTCGGATTCAAGAGCACTAGAGAAAATTAAAGAATACGGAACGAGAAATCCACAGGCAGGAATATAAGGCGAATGTTATAAATTATACTGGTTGAAGAATTTTAAATTTTTCTATTCACAAGGCTGCGCTATTCGAAAGACATCATTTAAATATTTATCTGGTTTCGAATTGATTTAAAATAATATGATTGCATTAGAACACGCAACTTTTAAATTTTTGTAATACACTCTAGTATTTTTTTAAAACAGAATATAAAAGATTTAACATTAAAAAGTATTAACCGGGATCTTTTCTGAACAACTTATACCAGTGTTCTCCAAATTAAGTACGCAGAACTTCGGGGTTCCACAGTACATATTAAGGGTTTTCCAAACTGAAATCAAAATTCGGGAGAATATATACAGTGTATCTGCCAAAATAAAATTTTTCAAATCCATGACTTTTCATGACTTTCCCTGATTTAGCAGATCATTTTCCATGACTTTAAAAAGCTTTCGTTAAAGTATATATGAATAAAACTTCTGATGTACATACAAATAAAATATATGCTTTTAGAGAAATTACAGGAATTTTATCATAAAAAACTATAAACTTACTTTATAAGTGTTAATAAACTCACATACATAAAAATAAATCGTTGTATCTACATACATAAGTTTAATCATATAGCAATTTTTCAATCAAAATGTTTCCAATTTGAATTCAGGGTATTTTGGTATTATCCAGGTGACCATGAATAATAGCCAAATATAACCCTATAATGAAATGTTTATATACAATATCCCTAGAGATAAACTTATATTTTGTGCAAAAACCTTAATTAATTTTTATTAAAAATAATGAATATTACATTAATAAAATTTTAATCTACAATTTAAAAAAAAACCAGAATAATATACATTTACCCACCCATTAAGCTTTCTTGCTTTGAGTTTAATTGGTGAACAAATTTTACTTGGCAATATGGTCAATAGAATAATACATAAATACCAAACTCAGTAACTTCAGCCAAATGACAAGTAAAAATAGAATTAAACAATTCAATGCATTTTTTTTAATCGGTAGTTTAGCGGATCCATGACTTTTACTCATTTTACTTGAAAAATCATGACTTTCCATGAAAAAATTAATCCATTGTCTAAATCCATGATTTTCCCTGACTTTCCAGGTGCGTCGAAACCATGTATATATATATATATATATATATATATATATATATATATACCCGACAGACGTTGTCCTGTTTTAACACTGTAAATCCAAATATTGTAAAAAAATTTTAAATAAATTATAAATTGAACCGTTTTGATGGAAAAGTAAGGAAAAAAAATATTTTAACCTTTTGAAAGGGGCTCTTTGAAGAACTAATTCATCTGCGGGATATACATATTAATCCACTTTAAATATTTTAAGGTATATTTTTCTATCGTTGAAATGGGGTTTTCCGAATAAACCTTATAGTTCGTAGGGCCAAAGATAATAGCGAGTAAACAAAGTTTGAATTTATACCAATACTGATTTATACCAATTATGTGGACTTCATTGGTCTACTTTCTTTTAATCTTGAGACAATTTTTCACAGTTTTAACATTAATTAGGTTTTACCTAGTGTTTTGCTTTGCCCTGTTGTTATTATTTCTGCTAGCTCATTTGATTTAAGACGGCTTTGTACTCTAGGAAAAACACAGAAAATTGAGTTTTTGACCTTTGTATATCCATGTGAATACTGAATCACGTTATATTCTACGGCTATGGGGTTGAGATACGATCACAAAAACAAATAAAAATTTCTTTAAAAACCTTGTTTATTAAGACAACTAGTTGTGTTGTTCTCAAGATTCGTTACGTTGGTTTAGTGTGCATTAAAGTATTTGAAAGAACCTAATTTTACCAAGCAGAAAACATCACTGATCTTCTATTACTATAAAATCACTTAATATATAACGCAAATGTTTCATAAGGTAAATAAATTGCTTTAAATTATCGCTGATTTATTCATAATTTTTATTTAAAATACCATTTTTGGTTTTTAGCATTACAGTTTTCAAAATGTATATTGACCGAATTTAACACAATGCATAAAAATGGCATAAAGTAATATCACTAAACATACAATTATAAAGTAAATTAAAATTGGACTTTACAGCAAAGGTATATATGTGTTCATCCAAGGAAGAAATACTTTTCATGTGTGTGTGGAGTTCATGAATTACAATCATCAATATAAACGGTGCACTAAAAATTCAAGCATTTATTTCTTATAACAGGTAAATGAACATTAAATTTTATAGCACTTATAGTTTAGTAAAACTGATATCCCTGGAGAATATAAAAGAAAGCATATACTTAAAGTTTGGCCTGGTTTGGTGTGCTATCAGCAATCTTTTGTTAACCCCTTCCGGTATGATTTAATAATGAAAAACTGTGCATGAAATAACCATTTAAGTTTTATTTAAAAAACTTGTTTCATTTTACAATTCTTACATATTCTTGATTAAAATCCACTTTTTACATAGTGTTAAATAACATCAGAAACAGTAAAATTAAGAAAATATCAAAGTAAAACATTAATAAGGTATACAGATAAGTCTTCCAGCTAGTGGTACTTTTCAAAACAAAGTGCAAAGGAATTCTTAATTGTTTACACCGCCAAGTAGTGTCGCTTTTAATTTGATTCTTGTAACACACACGGCATTTCTTAGTAGGTTTTCTTTTATTCTGACTCATTAATTTGGTAATGACTTGTACCAAGTAAACAATATGCAATAGTGACTTGTGATTTTCACAAGTGATAAAAGTGTTGCCAAATTCAGTACACTAGAAATTTTAAACTAAATTAATTATCATATTTAACAGTAACTTTAATCGCATGACGAGTGTAGCTCGTCATTGTGCGGTATGGAATGAAAAACTAATGACGAGCTAGACTCGTCATTTTACCGGAAGGGGTTAAACGAGGGCCTACCGCTTTAAGTCGATTTCGAACGGTAGCAAATACCTATAATATGAAAGGCGAACCCACGAATTTTAGTACCAAAAAGCAGACATCTACCTATATGGCTCTTAAAAAGACATACTTGCATGGTGGAATGCCTTATGTCAATTTATTATATTTATTATACATTGATGAGTAGGTATAATTGCAGTTGAAAGCAAAGTAGGTCTCTAGTAAACACATTTATTTCGTAATTAATTTTTCTATCTATAAAAATATTGAAAAACATTTTATTTTGTGAGTCTGCTTAAAGAAATATTTCTAGCTCCTATTTATCGTCATGTATAACTACAAAAAAAAAATTCTAAATCTCGACATCTTAAAAAGAAACCCATTGAACATCTATGGCCATTCTGTATGGCTCGGGTACTTAAAAAAAAAAATTAAAAGAAAAAAAAAGAAGAATCAATAGAGGAGTTAGCCGATTTTATTCGAGAACCAATTTCATTTTCTTGCGGGTAGAAGAAACCCTCTTAATAATTCACCTCCGAAACACAAAGAGCAAAACCGTTGGGCAAGAACTGCTCTTAGCGACAGGCAGTCTAGGGAATAGGCAGCAAAGACGGGATTAAAAGACGACCTTTATGTTTAATGCAGGCCCAGAAAACGAGGGCTCAAAGCAACACGTACAATGCTCGAGAATAAGAGAAGCAAAAAATTGGGAGCAAAGGGGAAGGGAGGGGGGGAGAAATAAGATGGCAACCCAGGCGTGTTAGTGGAAGAAGGGACAAAAGCGGAGGAAGTGGAAGATGTACTTAATGACGCAAAGGAGGATGTCAGATCTTAAACGGAGCCAAATGCTGTCAACTCCGAAGCTCTTCTCTCCTCACGTTCGGCCATATGGCAAGAAGAATGGATGATAAGCGAGCTTGATGGATATCTAACTTGCGATTTTGGGATAATGAAACGAGAAATGCAACTCTTTTCATCAATTAAATAGGAGTAAATAAATTTTTTCCAGATAAAAATGGTGGCGAACGTCGGCCGGATTTATTACTTTCTGCCAACTGTCATTTACCATTCTTCGCCGGCTGTTAAGGCCTTTGCCAGTCGAGTTATTGCGTTTTAGCTAGCATTAGTAGAGGTGATAAAATGGTTTGCGTCACTGATAATGCTGTCTTAAGGCTCATTTATCTAAGATAGTTAGATCAAGAACTTTCAGTATCTTTTCATCTTTTATTACTTCTAGGAAAAAAGATATTTCGTAAATGTCGTAAAAATTTATAAAATTGCTCGGGCTTTTTTCATTAAATTTTTTTATAAGCGGGCTGATTACTTCTGAAAAATATCCAGCGACTGACATAAGAATACGGTTAGTTTCCTTATTGATAATGATAAAACAAATGCTTATTTCTTTTTGTCGTTACAGCTGCTTTAAAAAGCTAAATCAAATCAAATAAATTTAAGATTCAATTATTTATATATATATATATATATATATATATATCCCCTATATAATTATAGCCTAAGTTATCTGTCCGTCTGTCCTCGAATTTATGAAGCGGTCGTACTTGGAATGGATACCATATTGGATTCTTGATGAGTTAGGGTTAGCAACGTTCGAAATCCACCTATTCACCCCCTTTTCAGCATTTAATGTCATTATTTCAAGCCCTATATTCCCCGGTTAATAGCAGGAAATTAAATTTATCAATTTGTCACGCAGGAAATTAAATTTATCAATTTGTCACATAATAAATAAGTAAAAATAACATTTTTTCCTAGCATTATGACGTCATTCCTTTAACTATCTCATTTAATCATTTCTTATTTTAAATTACTTAAATATTATCTGCATTATTTTCATACGTTTTATCACAGAACTTAGATATTACGTAAATAATTTTCTTTTATATTTGGTTTAAATTATAGATCAAATACTTATGGGATAATTTTAAATTTAATCATCGAATATTTTTTGTTGCAATGAAAAATTTATCCTCGGTTTTAACAACAAATTCTATCTACATCCAGGGTGTAGTGGAAATGATAGTTTCATTCCTTTACTTCCATTAATTACTGTGGGAAAAGGGGGGGGGAGAACTTAACGATCATTTCGACGTAAAGAAAACTTTGAATTACCTTTCTAAATGAATTCAACGTGATTCTAAACTGCATTAACAGTAACGGGAGACTTCAGAGGAGTATGAAGATAAACAAATTATTGAGCTTGTACCAGATAATTCTCAGCCAAAACACATACCATTTGTTTACCTGCCTCATAGGGTACTTTACAATTCTGTAAAATTAAAAATTTTACTGCTCCCGTTATATGACGGGCTATATGCTAGTATATATATATATATATATATATATATATATATATATATATATATATATATAGAGAGAGAGAGAGAGAGAGAGAGAGAGGGGGGGGCGGGTAAGAGATGAAAAATAAGACTTGTCTTAATAAATTAAAAACTATTCTGCAAAAGTATTTAGTTTAATATTTAATAAAGTAGTGTGGGACAACAATTCTGCATTTAATAAAAGAAAACCTAAATAATTATACTGGAGAATTCATGATATGGAATTTGATATCATACAGCACTTCAGAGTTACGAGGAATCTCTTCAGAATACGATATTGATGAAATTTATAACAAAATATAAATTAGATTTAAAGAAGATATATGAATAACAGTTTAAAAACATTAACTATTGAAATTATATATGGTGTAAAATGCATTAAAAATGATAGAATACCATTAGTAATATTAAATATTAAAATGACATAATGAAATATTTATTATGAAAATAATAGAATACCAATCGTAATAAAAAAGGTAAAAAAATGATATAATATTAGCATTAAATTTACTATTTATGAATTATAGAATATTAACTGTTGTGCTGTCTCACTTCATCCGATAGCATTTTCACCCCTCTAAATCATAATTGATCGTGACTTTATTAATATCTTCTCAGAACTTGCGGTAAAAATAACTTACCAAGTTGAAAGTTAGTTAAAAATTAACAAAAATGAACAACTGAAGAAAGTTTTATCTCATAAAATGATAATAAAAAAGGATTTAAAGGTCAATTAAAGATTAAGAAAGAATTAAAGATTGAGTAATTTAAAAGTAGTTAAAGATCAAGAAAATATTTAACGATAAAAGCCTAATAAAGTTATTTTTCCAATTTAAAATACATAAGTGTTATACGTTCAAGTATTGGGAGTTTTTCAGATATAATAATAATTAGTTAATTTTTCTCAAAAAAAACCATCAAGATTTAATTTATAATCTCGGCAATTTCGCAATCTTTTTCTTGGGAATTTATATGTATATAAACATGAAAAGTGGAAAACAGAATTTAAACTAAATCTAGTTAAAACAAAAAATATTTTTCCAATTTAAATTGCATAAGTTTTATAGTTCAAGTATTGGGAGTTTTCTAGACATAATAACTAGTTAATTTTTCTCAAACAATCACTTGGAATTTATTTATAATCTCGGCAGTTTCGCAATCTTTTCCTTGGGAATTTATTTACATGTATATAAACATGAAGAGTGTAAAACAGAATTTAAACTAAATCTAATTAAAACAAAAAAATATTTTTCCAATTTAAATTGCATTAAGTTTTATATTTCAAGTATTGGGAGTTTTCTAGACATAATAACTAGTTAATGTTTCTCAAAAAATCACTAGGAATTTATTCATAATCTCGGAAGTTTCGTAATCTTTTTCTTGGGAAGTATTCATTTATATGTATATAAACACGAGGAGTGTTAAACAGAATTTAAACTTAATCTAGTTTTAAAAAAGTTATTTTTCCAATTTAAATTGCATAAGTTTTATACGTTCAAGTATTAGGAATTTTTCAGACATAATAACTGGTTAATTTTTCCCATAAAAATCTCCAAGAATTTATTTATAATCTCGGCAGTTTCGTAATCTTTATCTTGGTTTGTATGCATGTATACGTGCATAAATACGAAGAATGCAAAACAGAATTTAAACTAAATCTAGCTTTAAAAAAATTATTTTTCCAATTTAAATTGCATAAGTTTTATACGTTTTAAGTATTGGGAATTTTCCAGATGTAATAATAACTAGTTAATTTTTCTCAAAAAATCACTTTGAATTTATTTATAAACTCGGCAGTTTCGTAATCTTTTTCTTGGGAAGTATTCATTTATATGTATATAAATACGAAGAGTGAAAAACAGAATTTAAACTAAATCCAGTTAAAACAAAAAATATTTTTCCAATTTAAATTACATAAGTTTTATACGTTCAAGTATTGGGAATTTTCCAGACATAATAATAACTAGTCAATTTTTCTCAAAATATCACTAGGAATTTATTTATAATCTCGGAAGTTTCGTAATCTTTTTCTTGGGATGTATGCATATATATATGCGCATCAACACAAAGAGTGTAAAACAGAATTTAAACTAAATCTAGTTAAAACAGCAAACCAAATTCAAAATCTATTTAATTTTAGAAAATACCTGAAATGCAGTCAACATTTTTTGCGCATGAAAAGAGGTAAACGTCGCGAGTTTTTTAACCAGCTAATTTCGCAAACACCATGGCAACTTGCCATCTCTTTATAAAGCGCACGACACATCCTCTCTGAAGTTAAAACTGCCGAAAATACTAGGCCGCTCAAAAGGGTTTTGAATAGAGAGCGCGAAGACTACTTAACTATTCGAGACAGAAAGATTGGGAAATAATCGTAACGGAAAAATGAGGCAACATTTCCTTTTCATTGCTTAAGAAACCGTTTTGCTGAGTATCTTTTGAATTCAAAATATTATAAGTTACATTAACGATTTTCTTTCTCCTTAGTTAACAACGTATTTTTAATGTAGTTTCTTCGAAAGTCATTACAAGATTTCAGATATAATTAGTTTAATGTTTATCAGTAAAACATTATTCTCGCTACTAAATTTTGAAATAATCGTAACAGAAAAATGAAGCAATATTTTCTTTTATTGCTTATGAGTATTTTTGAATTTGTTTTTTGGGTATCTTTAAAATATAAGACATATTAACGATTCTTTTCTTCGTTGGTAAAACTATAACGATTTTTTACTGAGATTTCTTCGAGAATCATTACATGAATTCATACACATTCACCTTAATATTTTCAATGAAAACATTATTCGAATAAAATTTTAAAAGAATCGTAATAGGAAAAAAGAAGAAAAAAACATTTTGATTGCATATAAAATCGTTTCACTAAATTTTGAAATAATCATAACAGAAAAATGAAGCAATATTTTCTTTTATTGCTTATGAGTATTTTTTAAATTCGTTTCTGGGGTATATTTAGAATTTAAAATATAAGACATATTAACGATTCTTTTCTTCGTTAGTAAAACTATAACGATTTTTTACTGATTTCTTAGAGAGTCATTACATGAATTCATACACATTCACCTTAATATTTTCAATAAAAACATTATTCTAATAAGATTTTGAAAGAATCGTAATAGAAAAAAGAAGCAAAAAACATTTTCATTGCATATAAAATCGTTTCAGTAAATACCTTTTGGAATTCAAAATATTGTAAGTCATTTTAACGATTACCTTTTATTCTTTCTTAGCTAAACTAAAAGGAATTTTTATAGAATGATTTGGTTTGGATTGGAGCGCTACGGTCTACTGTTTTGCTACATGACCAGAACCTATTGTATAAAGCCGATATCGAACGGCTACAAACACCCATGCTATCAGTGGGATTCAAACCCAAGGAATCTGGTATTAAAATGCAACAGCCTACCCATTTGACTATCGTTCGGTATGCAATGATTCCTCCGAAAGTAACTGCATATACATTTCATATGCATTTCTATTGATGTTTAACAGTAATTTCAGTTGTGTGCTATATTTGTTAATGCAGTTTAATTATATTTGTAAATATGAATTAGTTTTAATGGAATTTTCAAAAATAAATTAATTTATAAATCCTTAACATATTAGTGCCTAGCGTCCTTTTAAATAAAAAATAGTGTGTAGAACTTTTTTGCTTTCTCGGAACAAGTTTTCTTTTTCAATGAAGGTAGATGGCAATCACCGATGACAGATCCTCGAAAATTTGGGGATTTTTATAGGAATAAAAATCCCCAAGAATAAAAGTCCCCAAATTTTCGAGGATCTGTTACTACTTACAACTATGTCACTTGAACCAACATTTTATACTTTTTCGAGCGTCGCACACAAATTTACTTTTCCGAAAAGTACATCGACTGAAATCATGACAAAATAGCGTAATTTATCATGAAACTTCATCTGACAGTACGGTTTTTACGTGGGATACTAAACAATCTCTTATTATAAAGTTTATCTTTTTTTATATATGTATCATCCTATGTTGTTTAAAATGACAGCTGATCACTAATAAGGATGGGCTATAATGTTAAAGATTTAAATTTCACATTAGCTTTACACTGTGAAGTCCCTAACAACTTTGGATTGCGGTATTCATCTTGGGTAGAAATGACTCAGGCATTAATGGGTTAATGAGATTTAAGAAAGAAACGATAACACAAAGTCTTAATGAGTAAAGACTGAACTTATCTAACACGAAAAGCACACAGTTAAAATTAGATTCTGATCCACATAAGTTTTTTCCCCCAGTATAAAAAAGTTAGTCTCTTAAACTGCATAGCTGAGTAGACACTTTTTTTCCTGATGATATACGAAGGAAGTACTAAGCAATTTTTTTAGAATCAAAGATCTAATTCATCATACCGATGAGATTACTATAGAGGTGACTTTTTTTTTTTTTTCCCCACAAAGAAGAAATTGTGATTTACTAAATTTAATGCAAATTTTGGATTTCTTTCGTAAAAATTAATTTTACAAAATTCAGTTTGAAGAATCCAAATTTTGTTGTTATTTAATAAAGCTTTTTAAAGCTTTATTAAATAACAACTAAATTTGGATAAAATTTAAAAATTATTGATTGAACAGGATATAATTAAATGTATCTACTCATCGTACTAAGCAATTTTTTAGAATGAGGGATCCAGTTCACCATACCGATGAGATTCATACCATAGAGGTGATTTTTCTACAAAGCAGAAATTGTGATTTACTAAATCTAATGCAAATTTTGGATTTCTTTTATAAAAATTAATTCTACAAAATTCAGTTTGAAGAATCCAAATTTAGTTATTTAATAAAATTTTAAAAGCTTAAAAATGATTGATTGAACAGAAGATAACTAAATGCATCTACTCAATGTACTAAGCAATTTTTAGAATCATGGATCCAGTTCATCATACGATGAGATTTATACTATAGAGGGGATTTTTTACAAAGCAGAAATTGGGATTTACTAAACGTTATACAAATTTCGGATTCCTTTTATAAGAAATTAATTTTACAAAATTCAGTTTGAAGAACCCAAGTTGTTATTTATTTAATAAAACTTTAAAAGCTTAAAAATTATTGATTGAACAGGATATAATTAAATGTATCTAATTGTACTAAGCAATTTTTTAGAATCAGGGATCCAGTTCACCATACCGATGATATTCATACCATAGAGGTGATTTTTCTACAAAGTAGAAATTGTGATTTACTAAATCTAATGCAAATTTCGGATTTCTTTTGTAAAAATTAATTTTACAAAATTCAGTTTGAAGAATCCAAATGTAGTTATTTAATAAAACTTTAACAGCTTAAAAATTAATGATTGAATAGGATATAATTAAATGTATCTACTCATTGTACTAAGCATTTTTTTTTAGAATCAGGGAACCAGTTCATCATACGATGATATTTATACTTATAGAGAGGATTTTTTACAAAGCAGAAATTGGGATTTCTAAATGTAATACAAATTTCGGATTCCTTTTATAAGAAATTAATTTTACAAAATTCAGTTTGAAGAACCGCAAAAAAGTTGTTATTTAATAAGACTTTAAAAGCTTAAAAATTATTAAACAGGATCTAATTAAAAGGGATCTATTAAAGACTATCCAAACTTCCTTTAATCATTTCAATGAATTCAATGAAAACTGATAACATTTTACTATAAGCAATTCTATATATATATATATATATATATATATATATATATATAAATGAGTAACTGAAACGAAATATAAGAACATTTAAAATTAACAAAAAATAAGATAAATTTTAAATATCTAATAACTTAAAGTAAATTTTATGATAATGCATTTGATATTCAACCCTAACAACAAAAATTCTGTAATTTATAAAAACGCCTTAATGTTTTTTATCAGTTTTCTTATGATTTAGCACTTAAATTATTAAACTTTTAAAATCACTGTTCCTAAATCTCTTCATATAAAATATTTATTCAATACCGAACGATTAAAAACAAATTCAAAAATTCAAACAAATGGAATCCAGTGAACGAAATATTATTCATGTGATACCAGGAATAAAAATTAATAAAAACTAGAATTAAAATGTTAAAATAACTTACACTGGATAGCTTATGTTGCGATAAAACAAACGATATCTCTTATTTAATGATAAGCGCATATTCTGAGCGAAAAGTAACCGTGTTCTTAACGTTAGAATACTTATACATATAAGTAACTTCTTATGTAATGTACATTAAAATTCTAAACTATCTAAATTAAATAGGAGGTAATTCTTTTAAAATTTACATTCAATGTAATGAAGTACTTAATTAAAATACGGAGTCAACTTTAATTTTACCTCAAAAGCAATGTGATTACTTCATTTTAATTATAATTTGTAAATAAAACATCGGTCAATATTTCTTTCTACAAATATTTCCACTTTAAAAACGTGAAACCTCTAAATATACAAAATTATATTTTGATACTAATAATTTGATATTTTTTTTCAATTAGAACTTTAGACTGATAATGTAGGCAAAGCCAGCTAAAGGATGTACTGCATTCCCTAGGCCAATTCTCCACTTCCGCACTAAAAATTTGTTATACTGATGCTTATGTTATCGACAAAACATGAATTGCAGGACTAGCCAATGTATAAAATGCATGCCTGGTTTTAAGCAAAGTATAAAATAGCAAAAATATTATTTGATTTTTTCTAATTCAACAGAACATAAGTTCTACTGAATTGGTAACCTGGACGTCGTATCGATGGGATGTCCACGGAAACATTTGTATTACTAATGTAGGCATCACATACAATGCTCAAGGGATACAAGTTCCACTGGACATTTGATTGCTACCCATGATTACATTTAGTCATCATTCTATAATTTTAGACGTCTAATGGATGTCAAGTGGAAAAGGCGTGCTGTTAGAGCCACATATAATATTTTGTATATTTCATACTTTGCCGAAAAACTGCCAGGATTTATACAGTATCCCAAAATTTCATATTTTACTAGTAACACATATAAAGAATGTAACTTTCAAGTTTTTACCTGATCGAATGTATCTATTAAATGGGACATTATTTTTTAATAAGTTTCAATCGATTGAAATTGTTGTTAAACCACCTAACTTGTTCTGTATGATTGTAGTCCTCAAATAATTTCCGACTAATTTAAATTTTGAAATCTGCGCCAATCACTGACACAGACTCGGTGTTTCATACATCAAACAAAAGAATAGGATATACAGAGTAAAAGATAAGAATACGATTCCGAGACTTTAATTGACTGAAAGCAATACAGTTCTGCATATCACCAATGACAGCATTCAAAAGAAGACCGTGCCTCTGCTAAAAATACGTTGTAGGTCAGCGAATGATGCCTCTAGAAAATGCATAAACCTAAAGTCAGAACTGCATATATATATAGATGTTTGAATAAATTTTAAATAACGTTAGAGTTGTAATGGATAATATGAGTATAAGCATTCATGCAATATGATTTCGACCTAATAGCTAAATGATTTAACTTTCAAGAATAAAATTACATATTTAGAAATGAAAGCCAAACAAAACATCCGAGTTTTGCCAGATTAATTATCAAAGGCCGATGTGTACCAAACTGGGCGGGGTGACATTTATGGCAGAGAAGAGTTGCCATGTCCAAATCCCCAGTGTTTAATTACTATTGCATAACATGCATCTAGTAATCTCTCAATTACTCGGGGGATGGATGAAGTACATCAATCCAAAATAATAACTTTGGAGAAAATTAATCACACGTCAATTTTCCGAAGTTAAACAAAGACTGCGGAATTAACGATATAAAACTTTTTAAATATTTAAATTAATGCAAGGACCACACAGACATGTAATTCGTTCTGAATTATCACAGAACTTGCTTAAAGGAATATCACTGGCTAGTCAGCCGTGAATAATACCAGCATTCCACCCCCAAATCCCAACCCTTCCTTAATTGATATTCTTGCACCATTGGACTGTACTCCTGTTATGTTATGAGTCATTCATAAATTCAAAGGATCATGGCTAGATTAGAGTTGGCGGGGGCCGTTGGCATGAAAATCATGGGGAACCCTTTTTATAACATCATATAAAAGCAGAAAATCATATTTACTACAGTTAAATCTCGATCTATTGTTCCTGCATTCTTTGTTAGATTTATTTGGTTCCAAATTTACCCCCACTTAAGTCAATGTTATTTTTTCCTTCAGTCAGTGTTCCCAAATTCTTAGTTTCCCCGAATCTAATATCGAAACATTTTGGTTCTGTCGCTTTGTCTTCACGGAAATTCCATTTCTATGTAAATTTGGAAAGCTGGGGAAATGAACAGGGGAAATTTTAAATGCCAAGTATCCTTCTAAGCATAAATTTATGTTCTATAAAAAGTTAAATACTTCCAATTAGTGTTGTAAATAATTAAATGATTTATAGTCGCACATTTTATTGAATTTCTGTATCCATTTCGAGCATTTGCCGTTTTCCTTCTGTCGTTTTCCATTTCTGTCCCATTGGAAAACAATGAATCGAGGTTCCACTGCATGTGAAAGCAATTTAACAATTAAAATAAAGTTATAGTAAATAAATAAATGTAATCAATTTTAATACTATAGGTGGAGATCTTTATTTAGTGGGCATATATTTCAAAATATTAACTATTTTTGCTCTAAAATAATTTCTAATGCTTGATTAAGAAAAAGACATTTTAATAGTGAGATATAGCTTTTGATATTATTTTAAATCACTCCCATTTAACTCTTTCATTTCTTCGCTTTACCAACGGGTCCAGTCCTCCCACCCTTAAATCCGGCCTTGCAATGGATCTTAATTTTCAATTCCAGATGTAAATCGGTTTCTAGGGTTCAATTTCATATAATGTTTCAATTCTAAAACAAAAATAACTGCATGCACTTCACAACAAAGAAATTAGCCACTAAACTTGAAATAAAAACAATAACTGAAGTGTAGATGGCTATCTCGCTTTAACCAGTCCAATGCGACGGATATTAGTCACCTTCGACAGTAATTTAAACTGCCCTTCCACATCCAGGTTTTGAAATTGACCCATGAATTGCATCATTAACATACTCCATCATAAGGTGGCAGTTGGTTCGTGAATTTCTTTGTTTTGGCGGTCTTGTCATTTGGATAATCGTGTGTGGTTTCACGTTTATTTAGATTCAGCTATTCTGCATTATCCTTTTGTTACATAGTAAGGTGCTACGAATAAGAAAGAAATTTGACCGATTTGTTCCTATTTTTTAAAAAGCAATTTATTCTTATTTTTAATTATTAGTTTTACTTAATTGGGAGATAAAACATTCGCCAGTATATAAAGATACTCTCTTTTCAAAAAATTATTTTTAATTAATTTAAAAATCTCGAATTCAGAACAATAAAAAACTATCAAAGTTGGTACACAAACTGTATTACAAGAAGGAGAAAAAAATCGTGAAATATTGAAAACGAAAAAACGAAAATTAAAAAAAAAGTGACTTAGATGTCAAAAACTTTTTTTAATTAAAAAAAGAGCTATTTTACGAAAATTTATTAATTAGTAAAAATACTGTCAAATGGCGACTTAACATTTTCCGGTCAAATGAGATTTAAAAATGTTGGATGTCAACAAGGATTCGCCTTAATGTGAACATAACTTGAAAAAAACTTTAAAAAACTTTTTTTTGTTGTTTGTGTGTGTGTGTGTGTGTGAGGGTTACTTAAAAATAATCCCCAAAGAGATAAGCCTTTTTTTTATAAAAAAGAAATTTACTGTAGTATATTCATTCTTTTAATGTCATATGCAAAAATATTGATATGATAATTACTAGTATTAATATTGTCATAATATTTTTGTGTCACTGCATATTTAAATATTTTTAAAGATGTGTTTAGGGCAAACTTAAAAATATTCAGGGCATTTTTTTTTAAATTAAATCTTTTTTCTTTCTTTTACACATCAGCATATAGTAGTTTAGTTTAACTAAACTTGAGGTTCAGTATATATTAAAATCCAATAAGTCGATTTCACGCAGCAGGGCACATTTCATCTTATGACAATTCTGGCTTTAATTTCAAACGGAAGGGCAGTTTATTGTTTGTCTGTTGACTGTTGTAAACATGAAAATGAATGAAAAGGGCATTATAGTAGTTCATGACATTGCGATAAATTGCTCTATTTACTGCACAAATTAGCCTTCTACGTACACCATGGATGATAGAGCAACAAAACTCGCAAAAATTTACTGTTTATGACCAAAGTATCCACTTTCTTCAGATTCTACTTTTGATTCTACTTCAGATAATTA
This sequence comes from Pardosa pseudoannulata, assembly GCA_032207245.1. Taxonomy (NCBI): domain Eukaryota; kingdom Metazoa; phylum Arthropoda; class Arachnida; order Araneae; family Lycosidae; genus Pardosa; species Pardosa pseudoannulata. The sequence goes on from CM063498.1 coordinate 44,318,422, forward strand.
TGATCAAATATGTTTCATAGCTTTATAGTATTATCTATTGAGCTACTAAAGTAAGAAAGCCTGTTTTCAGTCATTGATATTGTGTGTAATACGTGTAATCCATGGTTATAAAAAATCTTCCAGAAATAAAATACATGTATTTACAATTAATTTTTTTTTAATTTTTCAAATAATGTTGTATATAATTGATAAAATATTATGAATAAGTGAGACAAATTAAGATTTTTTAGAAACATTAAAGAAGTCGTAACAAATAAGTTGCTTAGTCTGTACAATAATACTAGCAATATATGGTGACTACACTAAGCATATAAACTATACATTAGATTTTTGTGTGTAATATCATTAAAAGAATTATCAATTTAAGTACACACTTAAATAGAAACATGGATCTAAAAGTACTCCCAAAATTAAACCAAAATTTTTCATGAAAATTGAATGACCAAACCTTGAATGACAGTCTCAAATTAATATTAAGATTGGAAAGGAACTTCAAATAAATGGGAAAAAACCTTTAATAATACGCTTGCTTATGAAAAAAATATATTTGAATTTGAGTTACCATGACAACGAAATCTATCCAAGGATATTGAATTCGATTCAATCGAAATGCATCGGATAAGACTGCAAAAATTTAATTTTGGAAGATACAATCGTCGAGATCTGTTATGCATGATAAGTATAGGTTTTTTAAAAAAGTCATTAATGTAAAATGTATATATCTTATTTCATTTAAGGTAAAATTGAAGATTTGCAAAAATCAAAATCAATAAATATATTAGTCACAAAATTGCATTTTACAGCACTTACATCTGAAAGACACCTCTAAACAAAATTATTTTTAATTTATTTCAATATTATTTCTCGTTACTTTGTATACTATTTTCAAAAAATACTTATGGATACTCTACATAAAATGATACCTTTCGATTTGAAAACGAATGCTAATACTTAAATGATAAAAATAAATTATTGTAAAAGATAACATTCAAATCTAATTTACAAGTGATATAAAAAGCAAAATAAATAAATAAAGAAGTACTTCAAACGCTTTATGGAAATTAAACACATAATTGTTTTAATTCAAAAAATATTAAATAAAAAGTAATTCGGAAAAAAAGGCCTCCGAAACTTTCTAATTATATTAAAAATTAATTAGCACCTAACAGGAAAAGTAATTACTTAATAATTACAAACAAGTGTTATAGAATGTACATTCCTTTAACTACACATTCAGTTTATTTATTCATTTTCTATTAAGTATTATTTTGTCATTTTATCCCAAATGAAAATTAATTTAAAAGTGACAGTTAATAATTACAGGAAAAATATGCGTGACTAAAAATTTTCTTCATTCAAAGTTAATGAAAGTGGCAATGTAATTCTACCAGTATAAAGCTGACAGGAAATTAACATAAGCATATTTGACACAGTGATTGATTACAAGGTCGAGTCATAATATGTTTTCAATTATTTTTTTTTTTAATTTGACACTCTTTGACTATTTCTAAAATTGGAAGAAATCTTTCAGTTTCATTAGGCAAAATAAGTTATAAAATCACAGCTTAAAATAGTTTTAAATACTTAGGACAATTAGATTGGAAATTAAAAAAAAACTGAATTGAGTTGTGGATATGCACATATAAAAAGTACTAGAATCAATATATTCACATTTACAGTATGTACTGATTATCCTTTTCTTAATTTTCTAAATTATCTGACAGATCTCCTGACTTCGATACTGATTGTCACATATAAAAAACAAGTTAGAATACATAAAAACCATTAATATTTCCAAAAACTGATCAATATAGGGAAATATATAGTTAAAAAGGTATTTTCAACGAGTAAGATCTATTTATAAGATGTACATAGTATAAGTAAAAGAGAAACTAGCAAATCAATTTAGTGTAAATGAGGTGTCAAAAGGATATCATATACTTGATGCCCTTTGAAACGATTGACAACTCAAGTGACAATCTTCCTAGCTGAAAAATAATTGTTGTGAACGTAAGAAAAATGAAGTTGATATAAGGATTTATACCAGCAAATACATTTCATTAGCAGTTACACATACGCATCGATTACTAGAGTGAGAGTGGATGGCTAAACAAGTGACCCAAGCTCAAAGAGACGAAAGGGTCAATTGGGGAGAGTTGTCAACCATGAACAAAAATTAACAACTCGATGATTCGTGGTTAAATTTCGACAGATCTGTAAAATAAAAGCGTTGAAAGCATAAAAACTTACATCCTTGGTCACTGTTCCTCGACGTTAGGGAAGACGTACCGCTCGTCGGTTGGGAAGGCGGGACTAAAACAATGTTCCCATTTTTCTCCCAAAATCTACGCCCTTGAAAGAAAGCGTCCATCATCCTTGTTGTGTCCGAGAGAGGGAATCACATCACAACTGTCAATCAGGTACACGATTTCAGATTAACGCGGATAATCCACGAGAGAGGCTCACAGCAAGTATCCACAAAACAAAAAAATGGATGTTGACTCCGGTGATCAGAAAACGGTGATGGCGGATGCTACAGCAGTGCTGCGGGAGCTGGCAACAGTTGCTCATGCGCGAGTCTGAAGTCATCCGCCTCCCATGCTGCCTTTCGGGATGAGGATGCAAAGGGATGGGGGAAAGGGGACTGGATACAAATTAAAAGGAGGCAGAGGCACACAGCGGTTGGGATGATTAATGCCGAAAACTTTTAACACAAAGAAGATAACTGAAAATAATGACGGAAGGATGTAACAGTACAGGCTCGATTCCAAACGGTAAAACCATGAATTACGAATGATAAAACAGACAAAATGAGTCAAAAGGTCTTTTTCAACGCACATACTAAAATAAAAAATAATAATACATGAAATTAGTATAATGGGAGTTTGTGTATACAAGAGTTAGTTTGTAATGTTACTTTTTTATTAGTAATTGGGGTAGAAAAAAATTTTATGTGGGAGTGTTCTTCCCCTTCAACTCTTATCTCAAAATTAACCCATTAATGCCTAGCGTCTCTTTTTAAAAACAACTGAAAAATTAGTTTGTAGAACATTAATGTTTTCTAGGAACGAATTCTCTTTTTCAGCGAAGATAGATGGCAATACCACAAACAATGCTCAAATTTTTTAGAATTTGCTATTACTTATAACTTTGTCGTTGGGATTGACATTTTATGATTTTTCGAGCCCTGCACATAAATTTACTTTTTCGATAAATATTTCAACTTAAATCACGACATATAGCTTTATCTATTATAAAGCGCTTCCCGTTACAGTACTGTGTTCACAATTAATCATAAATAAATACAATATTTATTTTTAAAATTGGCATCCTACCATGTTTAAAAATAACAGGCGGTAACATTTACAAACAACAACAGAGTTATGTTCACAACTTTGTATCACAAGAAAGTTGTTTATATTTTATATCTGTTTTGGTGTGTACATTCTATAATAATTAATATTTAAGATATCCATCAATATAAAATCGGCAAAAATAGTTCAGATATTAAGGAATTAATACAGCAATAGTTACATCATACAATATATGAATACAAGAACTCTTATGGGGAGGGTTTATAACCCCCACATCTACCCCACCTTCGTTACTCGACTATCAGTACTGCATCTGTTAAGAGGGAACTTTTTACAATTAAGTAATGAACAACGATGTTATATGTTTGTGTGCGTGTGTGTTTACATACATAATATACGTAAATATATTTATATATTGCTATCATACGTCAACAAATATTAAATAAAGAAAACTTGAATCCCCTATATAATAATAGCCTAAGTTATTTGTCCGTCTGTCCTCGAATTTATGAAGTGGTTAGACCTGGAATTGATAAAGGCATTCATATTAGATTTTTGATGAGTTAGGGTTAACAAAATTCATTTAAGAGCAGGCAATTAAATTCATCAATTTATTACATTATAAGTAGATGAAAATAACATTTTTTAGCATTATGACGTCATTCTTTAACCATCTCATTTAATCCTTTCTTATTTTAAACTAGCATATAGCCCATCATATGACGGGATTAGTAAAATTTTTAATATTCTAGAACTGTTAAGTACCCAATGAAGCAGGTAAAAAATAGTTTGTTTTTTTGGCTGAGAACTATCTGGTTCACTCTCAATAATTTATTTATCGTCATACTCCTCTAGAGTCTCCCGATCCTGTGAATACAGTTTAGCATCACATTGAATTCATTTAGACAAACCGAGTGGTTATGTATGATAAACAAACACATAAAAGAAAAAACTTCTTAATTTCCAAATATATATAAATTAAAAGTGAGATATTTATTAGTCCGTGAAATAGACTCCTAGACTTATATGAAAAGAATTTATTGTTAATACCGGTGGTAAAAGTTTCATTGCAACAAAAAATAATCGATGATTCAATTTAAAATTATCACGTATGTACCTAATCTATTATTTAAGCCAAATATAAAAGAAAATCATTGACGTCATATCTAAGTTCAGTGATAAAAGATATTAAAATAGTGTAGACGATATTTAAATAGTTTAAAATATGAAATGATTAAATGAGATGTTTAAAGGAATGACGTCACAATGCTAGAAAAGATTGTTATTTTTACCTCTTTATTAAGTGATAAATGGATAAATTTAATCGCCTGCTCTTAACCGGGGAAAATAGGGCTTGAAATAATGGCATTAAACTCTCGAAAAGGAGGGAAGGGTTGGATTTCGAACGTTTTAAAGACGACAGTATTTTTTGGTGTGATATGAAGCTTATCTATACAAATTTATTTTAGAATCGGATCGATAGTTTAGGAGAAGATAAACTTTATTCGCTTTGATTGGATGCCTCTATCCATTCCAGGTCCAACCGCTTCATAAATTGGAGGACAGACGTACAGATAACTTAGGCTATTATTATATAGAGGATGCTTTAAATAACGTCTGCATTATTTACATACGTTTTATCTCTGAACTTAGATATTACGTAAATAATTTTCTTACACATTTGGCTTAAATAATTGATTAGGCATATGTGATAATTTTAAATTTTTTGATCGATTATTTTTTGTTGCAATGAAAATTTTATCACCGGTATTAACGACAAATTCTTTTCATAAAAGTCTAGGTGTTTATTTCTCGGATTAATAAATATCTAGCGTTTAAGTTATATATCTTTGAAAATTAAGAAGTTTATTCGTTTGTGTGTTTTTTATATATAACCGTACGGTTTGATATCGATTAGGTAAATTTTGGACATTCTTCATATATGTCGTGAAATAATCACTGTCGGTATTAAAACTTCTGCTGGCCATTCTATCACGTAATATGACAAGATGAATTAAAGTTGACAACTAACATGCGGTCAGTAAAGATAAACAAATTATTGAGCGTGTACCAGATAATTCTCAGCTAAAAAACAAACCATTTTTTACCTGCCTCATAAGGTACTTTTCAATTCTGGAAAATTAAAAATTTTACTGATCCCGTATGACGGACTATATGCTAGTCTAATAGAACAGTTTAAAGGCAAAAGGCTCGTAACGATAGATTAAACATGATATATTAATGCTGAGTTTAGTAAAAGGGGAAATGTTGTAGAATTCAAGTCCATAATCACACCAATTCGAAAGCCAATTAAATTTACAAAATAAGATATCACTTACTCTAGTTGCAGCTAGAAATAACATAATTGGGAAATGCACCTGTGGCACAGTTTTAAGCATTGATTGATGGTACACGACGGGCCACCTATCCAGATGTACTTAAGGTGTTCGTGATGCCCTGGCGGAATATTTATTCCCTTAGTTTTGATGCATATTAATGGTTGAAGTCATCCAAAATCAGGAAGGTCGCAAGGCCAAATCTGAACCCATAATCTCAATAAGTAACTGCTGCTTTAGTTATTAAAAGGCCAAAAGATCATCAAATAATTTGATAACAGAAAACTTTATTCCACTCAAATTATGTTGCTGTGTTGCATTTGTTATGAGATTTTATAGTGAAAGTGACCTAGTACTATGTTGCCCCCCTCCCCCCCCCAAAAAAAAACGAACTGTTCCATACAAAAGTTACAACATTTAGTTTCAGCAGAGGCTTTATAAAACGATGTAAATTATCAAATCAGTATTTTAAAACTGTCTACACATATATATTGAAGTATACTATATAAGCCACATTTAAAAAACCTAAAAAATCAGATAATTTAATAAAAAATCTGTTTTTAAAATATTTTTCACTTATTAAAATTTTATATTATTTTTTCTATTTTTGCCTTATTGTATTAAAAATATTTTTACATACGTTTGGGTAACAAATTGCTGATAAATTGAATATTTTTATGTCTACACGTGTAAAATTCAGACATTTCTAAATTTAAGTTTTAGCAATGTAAATGACGCCGAATTTTTAAATAGAGCTTTATTTTAATGTATATCAAGAATGTAAGGCAAAAATACTGAAGAAATATATCAAAATTTAGTCTCAAGGATATTTTTAAATATTAACAAGCTATTTCATAAAAAATGCATTTTTTAAAAATATCTGTTAAAAAAAGAAACAAGTGAACAAATGTGAATAATTTACTTATCCTTTAATTTATGTGGATACGAAGTTTAATAACTCAACATCAATAGTTTATACAAAAAAGACTTTGTAATGTCTACCATCTCCTACCACTAACGTAAATGCCACCATTGTGTTTAATGGCTGACGTTTCTAATCCTCATGAAACGGGCAAAATTCTGAAATGGTAAGAAAAAAGTAACCTCTTTCCTACATTACTAATTATAACATGCAGGAAAGACTTATCCTTTCTATATCTCCTTGCTCTAAAATATAATTCAATATGATCTCAATCATCTGACTAAATCATAAAATAAATGTTTATATCTAACATAACAAATCATTAATAATATTAATGGAGATGCTAAAAGAAATGCCAAGATTTCAAACTTTCCAACGTAAATATCGTCCTACTAGATGTAATTAATTCACGAGGTTAAAGTAATTTTAAGCATATGCATCAGCAAAATGACCTTAAAATGTCTTGTATTGCATTTCAATATACTGCAAAATACAAATAACAGTAATTAATCAGAGTTATTGTAAGTCAATGATAATGAAATGCCCATTAAAAATTAACATTATATATGTGTGCGTGTATATATATGGGGGGTGTATGTATGTATGTATATATATATATATATATATATATATATATATATATATATATATATAAACGTGTTTAAAACTGGAGTGAAGGGGTCACAACTCCCCCTCGAGCATGAATGACATCCTTTCATTCCATTTATAATTTATATTATATTGGTCTTTAATTAATATAAGGTGCTGTGCTTATATTTTTAATATATTTGTATTAATATAATATCCTATGACTATGTACTGCAGCACTGCGCGTAATAGCATGGATTATTGTAATAATTTCTTGTCTATTTAACTAACTCATTTTAATATATATATATATATATAATATATATATATATATATATATATATATATATATATCCCCTATATAATAATAGCCTAAGTTATCTGTACGTCTGTCCTCCAATTTATGAAGCGGTTGGACCTGGAATGGATAGAGGCATCCATTCAAAGCGAATAAAGTTTATCTTCTCCTAAACTATCGATCCGATTCTAAAATAAATTTGTATAAATATGCTTCATATCACAGCAAAAAATACTGTCGTCTTTAAAACGTTCGAAATCCAACCCTTCCCTCTTTTCGAGTGTTTAATGCCATTATTTCAAGCCCTATTTTCCCCGGTTAAGAGCAGGATTAAATTTATGCTCGAGTGTCTCGCATGAGGCGAATCAACTGTTCACCTGTTGGAGAAAGGCGGGTAGCTCCCTAAAGGCCTGCTATGATAGTGAGCTCATATCGGTGTTCTACGTGAGAGAAACCAAGAAAACACCATGCAGTTTACCCGACCGATTCAGCCGGAATCGAACCCGTAACCAACTATTGCAGTGAGCAAACATTCATTTATTCATTTGCCACTCCATACAATTTTGTGTAAAACTTTGCCATAGCCCCAGAGAAGAAATATATGCAGTTCAATTTTTAGAAATATAATTTTATTTCACTGTTTTACTGGTATCTGATACTTGTCAAAGAAAAGTAACTTTTTTAAAAAAAATTTTTGAATTAAGTGACCCACAAACATTTCTAGCATAGCTTGTGCACTAGGGATCTAGAGAAGTGGTGTGCAAACCGTGGGTTTCGACCACCCAGAGAAATTTCTTGTGGGTGGTAAAATTCAATTATTAGACAAAATTTATATATATATATATATATATATATATATATATATATATATATATATATATATATATATAAAGCTTTTAGTTAACAAAGTAGCAGATCTCAAAAAACTATCAAATTATACAAGCCCTTTAAGCTTTAAATTTTCTTTTCCAAAACAACTAACTTAACAGAAAATGACAGTTGAAAGAAATGTTACCATTACATGTTATCATAAATATGCATTGTCAAGGAATAAAGGATGCTTAGCCAAAAAATCTAAACCAATCCCAAATTTTTTAAACTAAAATCCTAAAATTCATCATGTTGTTTAAGAATCAGTCTTTCTAAAGGCTGATTCTAAAACAACATGACTAAGAAAATGTGAATGTTTCGCATGTAACAGAAGTTTTTGCGACATAAGTCAAGCCATTTTAAAGAAGATTGGATAAACATGTGTAATTAGTACTTGATTTTTTCATTACTGTGCAGGTAATCAATTCGATGCATAAAATTCATATTTAAAAGCACTAAACTACATTAACGCATTAAGGTTTACATCTGGTCATTACAACTGTTGCCTTTCGAAGTGTAATTTTGGTGGCGCATGCCTAAAATTTTTATATATCGATGTTATTTATAAAAATAGAACTTTGAGTTTTCTACCCGAGGTCGGGACTAAAGTTTACACATAATGAGGGTCGCAAATAAAAATAGTTTATGCCCCGCTCATCTAGATAAACAATCTTTTGTACTTAATCAGCGGCGCTCATATTTGTGTTACGTTCAACCCATATTTCAAAACATAAATTAATATTTTTTTTTTTTTAAAAAGAGACATTAAAATTGTTCTACACAAACGTGTAAAAAGTAAACTACATTATTAGCCCAATACAAAGAGTAATTGCGGTGTCTTTGATCGATCTCACCCTTATTTATACGAAAACAAAATGAGCTTAATAATAAATAAGTAAAAATTATACATTTTTACTGGGAAATATTAATGGAGTTAATGATTGCAAGTCTATATAAAATATGAAAAAAATGCAATTTGGCCTTTACGGAAGGACATCAAAATAAAAATGTAACGTTTATGGTTCATTTTTTAGCATTAACGAGACAAGCAATTTCGAGTTCAATCATGCGAGTAAATGTATTTTGGTTCCGTTCTAATGAGGTAAGTTGACCCAATTAAATAATTTACGTAGCAATGCTGAAATTTCTAATTTCCTACGTGCACAGAAAAGTCGTATTTAGCAAAATGAGCAGCTGAATAAATAAATGTTTTCATTTACTAATTATAAGTTAGGGACGCGTGGGTTATGTTTGAATACATGTTTGATGTCCCCTTATAGCAATGCAGTACGCACCGAAAATTGAAGAAAAATGTAATTAAACGAGCATCAAAACATGCAATTGTCTATCTATATATTAATAATACATATATTAATGACTATGCGATTATAGGCTCACGTGTATCAGGAAAATGAGTGACGAAATGGTGAAACGAAATTATTATCGTTACATTTTTAATATTATTACCTTTAAAATGTCTAATAAAATGAGTCTAATAAAAATCTTCTATTCAACAGAGTACACAAAAAAATTCTGGTGGTACGGGGGGGTGTAACTCATCCCCTACTGAGGCATGCATCACTAAGTGTGTGTATGTATGTGTGTAGCCCAGAGACAGTTCTGGACTATTAGGCGGTTTGGAACTTTTTTTCGTTAAATTACGATGTCATAAATTATAATCGAGAAATTTATCCCCTTCCATTGAATGTGACGTTAATTTTTTAAATAAATGCAGTAAACTTTTACTATTACATTTGAAAATTTTACACAGAGAGAGAAAGGGGGAGGGGGAGAATAGCAGCAGATATGGATAGAGAGAGAGGGTGGGATAGAGTGAGACAGTAGATAGAGCGAGAGAAATAGAGGTATAGAGAGGAAGGGTAGAGAGAGATAGGGATAGAGAGGGAGAGTAGAGAGAGATAGGGATAGAGAGAGTACAGAAAGATAGAGCGAGAGAAAGCTGGATAGAGGGAAAGAGTGAGGGAAAGAGAAGGGATAGAGTGAGAGAGTAGATAGATAGATAGAGCGAGAGAAATTGAGGAAGAGAGAGTGTAGAGATATAGGGATAGAGAGAAAGAGAGGGAGAGAGTAGAGAGAGCGGGAGAAAGCTGGATAGAGAGAGATAGGGATAGCGAGGGTGTAGAGATAGATAGGGAGAAGAGAGTAGAGATAGATTGAGCGAGAAAGAGAGAGCGGGATAGAGAAAGAGAAAAGAGATACATTAGATAGATAGAGAATACAGGGAAAATTAGGAGAGAGAGAGAGAGAGAGAGACTAAACACAATTATTACTTACCCATAACCCATCAAACAGAAAGCGCGAACAGGAATACATGTCTTCTTATTATACAAAATCAAGTTTAAATGTTGACATCGTTTCACATTTCTGAGACAAAAGAACTCGCATTTTACTACCATATTTAAAATGAAAATAGAAGACGTATATTAAACTATTCTATAAGATTTTGGACGTTGTCAGCATATACTGGGAAAGCGTATTAGTCCAACTTAAATTCTAACCAAAGCTATTACTCTAGTTTCTCCGGAAAAGCTTAAATTGCTATCAATTATACCCCGATCGATTATAACCTATTTTCGTATTGAATTCGTTCCAGTTTCTTTGAGCCAGAAAAATTATGGACAACTGGGTGTGTGTAGAACGATTCTTAGAATTTAAAGTTTAGATGGCGCTCTGCGCAAAGATAAAGTACACTGAAAGTAAAGCTTTCATTACGCGTTACTTTTATTGCAAGAGAAGAGGGTTTTCAAATCAATGCTAATGTGAAAACTGCCATAAACGGATAATAAATGCGCTTTAAAACAATAGTTAAAGTAGTGAAATAAAAGTTTTATTTCAAAACATTGCAATTATCCTTAGCATATTTTCAGACACGTAATAGTAAAGCCCCAGCTTTTACATTGTCAAAGGATGGCTACATAAAACTTGTATCATAGACTATTGTGTAGAGTAGAATGACAGCGATAAAAATGTCTAACACTAAAGTTTCACGAGGTACAAAATGTACCGTAAACCAGTTTGTCCCACGGTAAATTACACTGAAAGAAAAACCCAGTACTAAACATCCCTGAAATAATATATCAGGAAGCATGTATAATGCATGAGAATATCATTTTACAGTCACGCACTTGTTTTTGTTACGGTGAATGAGGGAAAAATAAAAGTTAGTTAAGTGCATGAAGAAGGCGAATTTCGTTAAACAATGTAATACAATTTTTAAAAACGGTTTCCCAAAACTGGTGAATTATGGATCATTAAGACTGGTAATGTTCTGTATGTCAGCGACCTCTGTTTTAAAAATCTAATGCGGACACCAAAGATCCGTTGTGACAAAAGAAAATAATATAGTTTTGTCTTAGTATAATATTCAATTTATCTAATATTTTGTATCATTTGTATAATAATTATTCTATTTAAAATATAATAAGTTTGAATGCGAGATTTGAGAACTTGTGTAGTAATCATCCATTCTATTAATTATTTTAATGATAAGCACATTCATTCAATAAACTACTTGCTAATTTAATATACGTGCTTCATTTATTATTGTAGTTTTAAATTAAGCTAACAGGATCAATTGTATTAGCTAAACTTATGTTTTCACTTAAGGGCCAGTGGATAAATTAAGGACGCTGGGAACTAAAAACGTTTGGAAACCACTGATCTATGGCTCTTTAGTAAGTAACATTCATAGATACGTGACAATACGGAATACCGGTTCTTCAAAATCAATAGAGGGAATCTGTTATATCATAATGTGACACCAAATTTGAGGTGGTGAAGCTGATAACACATGTCACATAATGTAGCATCAGTGGCTAACTTGGTTAGATTAATGTTCTCAAATTAAATCTATTCCTAAATTAACTGTAGATAAACGATTGTCACACAAATCAATGACGTAATTTTAGACAACTCCAGCAATACAATTTTACGAACAAAAAATTGAAATAGTAAAAGAGAAGAAAAGGGAAAAGGAGTGGGGTAGTATTTCAGATAAATTCATAATATTTCATTTTCTATTTTTGGATTGTTTTCATTAAAAATTCATAATATTAAGTTGGAAATAATAAATGAGACTGTACGAGTACAAAATTCATTTTTGTTTCTCTTCGTATTAGTAGGTCATCTATCTAATCGATATGACATTAATATCAGAAAAGAAATATTTTAATAAATAGAAGTAAATGAAAGTAATAAATATTTTGGAATTTCGCTTCTGGAAGTGTTTTCCTTGTGGGCAAAATCACCTTGTTACATTACTTAAGAGTAGACAGTGGGATATTTTGCTGTTGTCTGTTAGTGTTGTATAATCCATTATATTTACAAAATATTTTTCTGTGTTGTCGTCACCAAATTGCTCTGTATGAGAAAAAGGGATGCGTTATAATGAGAAACTTACTGTCTACAGAAGCCTTGGCTATACATAAGGGATACATTGATAATTGACAGGTAACGATAAAACGAACGTAGGAAAAAAAACTGAAAGTTAAGACGTAACAAACGGGACAAACAATTTTTTTTATTTTAAAAATCAGATAAAAAAAATTCTTTTAATGTGTAACACATTTGGTTATACTTCAATACATGCACAGTTTCATTCTCTAAATTAATAATTCGTAAAAACGCTTTGAAACGGCCAGCGTTTTCTTAATATCTTTACGTCTGGTGACATGCACGTTGTACTATTGGCAAGTCGGTCATTATTTGCTTTTAAAACCTAGGTCATACCATTGGCAAGCCGGTCATTATTCGCTGTTAAAACCTAGGTCATACCACTGGCAAGCCGGTCATTATTTGCTGTTAAAACCTAGGTCATACCATTGGCAAGCTGAACAGTATTTGCTGTAAAAACCTAGGTCATACCATTGGCAAGCCAGTCATTATTCGCTGTTAAAACCTGGGTCATACCATTGGTAGGCCGGTCTTTATTTGCTATTAAAACCTAGGTCATACCATTGCAAGCCGGTCGTTATTCGCTGTTAAAACCTAGGTCATACCATTGGCAAGCCGGTCGTTATTCGCTGTTAAAACCTAGGTCATACCATTGGCAAGCCGGTCGTTATTTGCTGTTAAAACCTAGTCATACCATTGGCAAGCCGGTTATTTTCCAATGACAATTGCGTAGTGCCATGTGCATATGTATGATATCCAAAAAAGCAGCAAAGTTTATATTGTTGTAATGAATTTTGTATTGTGATGTGAACTTGTGTATTTTGCACATTTTAATAAGTACCAAAAATTTGTGGAGACAAAGCGGAAAACTTTTGTGAACCATGAGGATGTGGAAGAATTATTATTAATAGGGTTTTCCTTACCTGCAAAATTATCCCATTATGGTCAGTGGAACCGTTATATTTTTACATATTAATTAGACAAACTTTTTTTTTCGACGCGGCAAGTGTTTTTGTCTGTCCGACATCCTTCCATTTTACACTGCGGATACGCTGGACATTTTAATTGTTGAGAGCACCCATAGCTGCCCCATTAATCATATGAGAGGGAGGCACAATCACATCCAAGACTCAATTGGAGAATGAAACCCACTTCACGGAAGCATGTGGCGCCAACTCCTGTGCATCGTGGGTGGTTCATTAAATAAATTGCGTCACATTCAATACGCATGAACGGATATCGATTTTTATTATTTTCATTTCGTACTTTACAATCACAACCTTTCACTTTACACATGACATGCACCGGGCCAATATGACTCTTCATTTTTAAATTAACTTTTAGCTGCTGCAGCAAATCTTACATTAAAATATTACATCATACTTCATATCTGAATAATTTTTATGTAAAATAAGCTATCTTTCTGTACTTAAGTTCATGGAATCAGATACCGCTGCTGGCATGGATGTTCATAGTCTTTTAAAATCGACTGTAAGCAGTAGGTCCTTGAATAATTAGCCCTCTTGATACAGAAACGCTGCATACAACCAAAAAAATCAAATCATTATAGAAATAACCCCGATTACTGTGCCATATATTTTAAAGTATTATCTCTTATAGTTAATAAGAGATAACTTCTCTTATTAACTATACTATTACATACTATTGGTATTAACTATTACTTTAGTAAATTAAAATTAAATTACTAAATAATTGAAGCAGTCAAAGTTATTGACTGCTTCAATTTAGTAATTTAATTTTACTTATGAACAACTTTGACTATTACCTCTGGTAAATTTCCAGATATTTTTTTTATTGTGCATAACAGATATTATTAGTTTTCTACTATTAAAGATATTTAAAAAAAAAAAAAAAAAAAAAAGAGTTACCCACGGGATGTGGGTAACTTTTAACTCGTGATTTCACACGAAAAGTATTTATTTATTTTTTATTTTCACTTTGCTGACTCGGCACTCTTTCTTGATGTTGCGGTCTTGGCTTTGAAAATTTAGCGTGTCTTTGAATACAATGCCAGGGCGCATTGCTCTTGAATATCGCATCTGCCACAGACAATTCCTCGTTAGAAGACGATTTTGGCAGAACAGAGAGAGAGAGAGAGTGAGAAAAAAAAACTGTCATCAAATCTAACTGATTTTTATCAAGTGTTTCGGCACTTTTCAGCTTTAACTTACGATTTTCATAATCTTTCGTTTTTTACTAACCTCTCAACTCTACTAATACGTATTAATACATGTCTGCTAACATAACAGATAATTATATATGAGTGTACACATATGCACATATGTAAACGTATTTAAATGTACATCCATGTTTGATTATATACACATCAATATATACGTATGTAATAAGACGGACTTCACGATTTGTGGTTGCAGCCATGGCCCATAAAAATGACACCGTTTTAGCTAAAGACCTTTATTAAGATAACGTTGGTGGACGGGTTTCCACTTCAAAGACAGACAAACTGAGGGGTCAGATAGCATGAAGTTATAAGTAAAAAGACCATTTAAACCAGGGGTCAACATATCAGTCAAAATCTGTGGAAAATCTGCCTCCGACAGTGTGAATCTCTTTTTTGTTTGGAAATTTCTTAAATTCTCCGCTAGGGCAATATAAAATTATAATTGGTCAGACCCCTTCTTTTTAACTGTAGTTCCAGTGATCAATTTAGGTTAGAGCTTAGAAAGGGAAAAGCAAAAGGACGCGGGAATTTTGCCCTTGACTTAAGATTTGGAAACCCCTAAGAATTTTCTCGGGATGTCTTAGGGGTTTATACAAAATGCCTACATTAGCTTCCCGATGAAGTTAATTTTCGATACATGTATATACATACATAAATATACATACATGTTTATTATATACATAAAGTATATATGTGTACATACATATATATATATATATACATATATATACATACATACATATACATATATATACATACATATACACATATATACACATATATAAATACATATACATACACACAAACATATATAGATGTATATATAACTTATACATTTATTTATATTTTCCTCGATTGTTTATGATAACAAACAAGTTTTACTCTAAAGTCTCAAAGGTTTCGTTTAATTGAATACTGCCTTATTATTCGTAAAAAGGAATGTACACAAAATATTTTCAACTAAGCTCATTTTAAAACAATTAATAACTCTAGAAATAATTAATATTTCCCTTCAAACTTTAATGGCTTTTGCATAAATACATTACTAATGACGTGCTACACGTTCAAGCAAACTGAATTTTAAAAAGTTAATTTGAAACCCCAGTGTCGCCTAAGTGCAAGTATTGTCTTCGCTTCACTTGAATTTCCAGAGTGTTTCCAATATAAATCCACATAATTATTTCTAATTGGTAATTAGCATTTTCCTGATAGCTTGAGCTTACCCTAGAAATATACAGAAATAAAAATTAAAAAATAATACTTTTATCCCATTGATTGCGTGTATTATGACTTCTCAATATATTTTATACTTCAGAATGTTATTTTCAGCGTGCTATCTAATCTAATTACTTAGCTAGCTCTAACAAATATTATACATGAGAAAACAGGAATAATAAAAAAATATTTATAAATGTTAATTACTTATTATACGATTGATAACTAATTCTAGAAATAACTTATTTTACACTGGTGTGCAAAACTTAAGCAACAGGTGGTTTTTTAGCCATAACTGCACGAGAAATCATCTGACAGACATGAAATTTAGAAATGAGGGAGAGTATTATGTAAGTAAAGGATGACGAAAGCATCGGCGCTAAAAAAAGGAATGCAATGTATACGGTATGGAATCAAACAAAAACAAGCTTTATTGAACGCATAGTATCGTGACTCATGGATTGTCTATCCAAGAGGAAAAACAACAAGCAGCTGTCCCTTAATATGAAATATGCCCTCCGCTAACTGCAATGGTTGCTTCGCACCGTCTCCGCATACTCAGAACCAGCTGGTCCAACATTTATTGCGGTAGTGTGCCCATTCCGCAATAAGAATCTGTTTGAGTTGTTGGGTGTTCTCCGGATAATGTAAGCGTGCTGCAATGCGTCTCCCCAAAGTATCCCACACATGTTTGTTGGGATTTAAATCAGGGGAGTTCGCTGGCCAATCCATTCGAATGATATCTTCACTTTCCAGTAGCTCATCAACAGCAAGATTTCCACACCAGTGTACCTTCAAATGTTAATGGCATTTGCATAAATATATCGCTAGTGACATATTATATATTCACGCAAATTACTTTTAAAATATAGTTTAAAAAGCGTACTTATAACTAATTCTAGAAATGACTTATTTTTACACTAGTGTGCAAAACTTAACAGGTGGTTTTTTTTTTTTTTTTTGGCTATAACTCCACGAGACATCGTTACTATTTTTTTTTTCCATTTAGAACACATAAAGTGAAAATCTTTTTTCACATATGTGGCAAAAAGAACAATGTATCAGCGCACGCTTATTGAAGAATACGAAATGCCTATAGACCTAAAGGTCAATTGTTTGTGTATAAGAAATGCAAGTACATCCCAACCACCAATCTAAAGTTAGTGACCCCAGTAGCACGAGTTACGCTTACTTAGGTAAATGAAATAACATTATGCAAATTTTATATTTTGCTGTATCACTTTTCCTTATTTTCATTACTAGTATCAGTAGCTGTATAAGGTAACTAACATCTAACTTACGTATACATATGTTTTGAAGAAAGGTATAGAATTCCAACAGAAGATCATACAGCAAGGGCGGGCAAGTTCATTGATAGTCCGAGCCATTTTTTAAAATTCGAAATTTTTCGCGAGCCGCAATTAAAAAATATTTTTACAGAAATTATATTTATTGAATGTCATTTGGAACTTCTTCGTCTTTAATTTTTCAAGGAAATTTTTGAATTGTCGATGATTTTTTGCATTGGTGCGAATGTAATTTACAATGTGTTACACTGTTTCCAAAACATCAGGATATTTTAAATATTTTGTAACTAGATGTTCTCGGTGAATTATGCAGTGAATCGGTATGAATTGTGGAATTTGAGAATCATCTCTTAAGCCCAATAAGACAGATTTTTTTACCCAGCATTGCCGGAGCTCCATCATTTGTAATATTTTTTTTTTAAATATGACACAAAAATGAAAAGGGAACTCGGGTACATTTATCGAGAGCCACAAATAATCCTTCAATGAGCCACATGTGGCTCGCGAACCGCAGGTTGGCCACCCCTGTCATATGGTTTCAAGGGTACCATGAGTCTTAAGTTTCACGACCTCTGTACTTGTATTATAGCAAAATATATGTTACAAAATTTAAATGACACAACTAGCTGCTTCGCACCCAGCCTTCGGTCTGGGTTATACATGTGTCTCAAAAGAAGGTTTAGGACCACTATTAAGAATAAACGTATTAATAAAAATGTTGAATAGATCTCAAATGCTGCAGATTGTTGATGAATAAGATAGTTTATTAACATCACGCAAACCCTGATATACATTCGTTGTATTGTCCGGGAACCACAGCGTTAGGAGACTAAATTCTAAGATTTTTCTCTACTACATAGGTCAAACTTTTTTATGTTTTAAATACGCATGCTTTTAATGTCTTTACTGTGAAAATTTCTTTAAATAGATTTTTATTCCTTAAAATTCGAGCTTTATAAATGTTTTCTTCACGTGCTTAAAATGCAAAAGAATTTTTTATTCCATAACCAATATTACTTTTTTTGTGTGTGTGTGTGTGTGTGTGTGTGTATGAATAGGGTTTTATTTTATGTTTACTGGTGCACCAAGAATGGTGAAAATGGAGTTTTAATCATTAATAAATAATTCAATTCTTTTTATCTCTATCATATAGGCTTAAACACTTTGAAATGTTCAGAACTTCTGGTTTGTTGTGCCCTACTTCCTATAGATATAAAATAAATACAGAAATCTTGATACCCACTATTAAAAATAAAAATAAAAATTTAAATCAATCTCTCACTTTCTTGGTACAAGGCTTATATTTCAGTTTTGATTAAAAGAAATACTCGATTTCTAGGATTTTCTAGAGCACAGGGTAAAGAACTAAAAGAAAGTAACACAATTCTCCGAAACCTCCTAGAAAGTACCTCAGAGTATTAATTTACTTCCCATGTCAGATTTATTATAATTCTGCCTGCAAGACAATACATGCCTTGTGTTGTCGAGTCTACGATATTTCACAACTAAAAATACCACATCCTTTACAGGAAAGGAAATACGGAGAGCAGTAGAGTGTATAAAAAAGACTTGGGGCGTCACTTGTTAGAAACGACCGCAAATAATTTCATTATACTCCACTCTACGCTGTAATGCGTAACTTTACGTTCATTGATATCATATTTGAAATTCTAACATGCGCTCTCAAAATTTGCCAAGCTTTAATACGACTGTGGACTTTTAAAACTAATTTATTCTGTTTTTAACAAACCTGCTCAAAAAACTAATGTGGTATTAGCAATATATTAATGTAAAAAAGGTTACATTTAAATTAAAATAATTTAAAAGTCATTAAATTATATCAGAGGTAGCATCATTGGAAATGCTTTTGGCGCATTCCTTTTACACAATATGTATGCAATACATTTAGATAGATCTTAAAATAAACTTGGTTTCGTAAGTATTCACGAAAAATATCAAGAGAAGATATTAAAATAGTGAAATCATCTATTTTACCTGTACAAAATGTCTGTTAGTTTTTAAGTACAGAATTGACTGATCAATATTCGAAACACATTCATTTTAACTAATGTTTATATACTATAAGATGAATAAAATTTATATTTCAAAGTAATATGACAAGAGATATTCTTTACATAAAGAGTTCCAAATACTCATAAAATACAGAACTTTTTGTTTAGAGAAACTAACCTTAGTTATAAATGTTCTGGATGTTGTAGTAAAAACTGTATTCATTACAGAACGATAAATTTAATAATAAAATAAAAATAATTAAATAAATAAATAAAACCTCTTTCTTCTTATCTTTCTCATTTATGTATATTTCATAACTGAAAGAACGGGAAATATCTAGCGAAATTTTGTAAACCTGAAAAGCGGCCTCTTAAATTCTTGACCAGAGGTGGGGATGCCAACTAAAAGCCTCACCACCTTATTCAAAGAATTGATAGGCTCATGCCGATCCATAGCTCCCACCCGAAATTTTGGAGTTTACTGTATTGCATTTTATCATTGATATAAAAACACATTTTTAAATATAATTTTTAACTGCATACTCAAAAAATTTTAAATAAAAATTGCCATTTTTATGTAATTTTGTAATTTAAATGTGTTTACTCCAAATTGTTTTAAACATTTACTAAAACATATTACATAAGATTGTGAATGAAATTTTAGATACATATACTAAATTATGATACATAATTTTAAAGCTATTATTAATATTTAATATTAATATTAAATTCCGTATAATCGTTTAATATTTTTTTAATATTGTTATAAAATATTGAAATATATGATTGGCTCAGTCCAGTTTGAGTTTACTGTATTGCATTTTATCATTAATATAAAAACACATTTTCAAACTGCATAATTAAAAGAAAATTTTCAATAAAACTTTTTATGTTATTTTATAATTTTAATGTGTTTACTTTATACTGTTTTAAACATTTACTAAGACATATTACAAGATTGTGTATAGACTTTTAGATACATGTATGGAATTAAAAAAATAATTTAAAAGCTATTACTAATATTAAATATTAATATTAAGGTCCGTACAATCGTTTACTATTTTTTAAGTTATAAAATATTGAAATATATAATTGGCTCAGTCCAGTTTGAGTTTACTGTATTTGCATTTTATCATTGATATAAAAACACATTTTGAAACATTTTTTTAACTGCATACTCAAAAATTTTTAAATAAAAATGCAATTTTTTATGCAATTTTATAATTTTAATGTGTTTACTCAAAATTGTTTTAAAAATCTACTAAAACATATTACACAAGATTATGCATGGACGTTTAGATGCATATATTGAACTATGATATATAATTTTAAAGCTATTAATATTAAAAATTGATATTAAATTTTGTATAATCATTTACTATTTTTTCAGTTATAAAATATTGAAATGTATAATTGGCTCAAACTAGTTTGAGTTTACTGTATTGCATTTTATCATTGATATAAAAACACACTTTCAAACATAATTTTTAAGTGAATACTCAAAAAAATTTTTAAATAAAAATTGCAATTTTTTTAATGTAATTTTATAATTCTCATGTGTTTACTCCAAATTGTTTTAAACTTTAAACATTTACTAAAATATATTACACAAAATTGTGCATGGACTTTTGGATACATATATTGAATTATGATATAATTTTAAAGTTATTAATATTAAATATTAATATTAAATTCCGTATAATCGTTTACTGTTTTTTTATTTTAATATTGTTATAAAATACTGAAATATATTATTGGCTCAATACAGTTTGAGCTGACTGTATTACATTTTATCATTGATATAAAAACACATTCTCAAACATATTTTTTAACTGCATACTCAAAAAACTTTTTTAAAAAATTGCAATTTTTAAATTAATTGCAATTTTTTATGTACTTTTATAATTTTAACGTGTTTACTCCAAATTATTTTAAAAATTTACTAAAACATATTACACAAGATTGTGCATGGAATTTTAGATACATATATTGAATTATGATATATAATTTTAAAACTATAATTAATATTAAATATTAATATTAAATTTTTTATAATCATTCACTATTTTTTAATATTGTTATAAAATAGTGAAATATATAATTGGCTCAGTCCAGTTTGAGTTTACTGTATTGCATTTTACAATTGATATAAAAATACATTTTCAAACATATTTTTTTAACTGCATACTCAAAACAATTTTTTAATTAAAATTGCAATTTTTTAACGTAACTTTATAATTTACATGCGTTTACTCCAAATTGTTTTAAACATTTACTAAAATATATTACACAAAATTTTGCATGGACTTTTAGATACATATATTGAATTATAATATAATTTTAAAGCTATTATTAATATTAAATATTAATATTAAATTCCGTATAATCGTTTACTATTTTTGTAATATTGTTATAAAATATTGAAATATATTGGCTCAGTCCAGTTTGAGTTTACTGTACTGCATTTTATCATTGATATAAAAACACATTTTCAAACATATTTTTTAACTGCATACTCAAAAAATTTTAAATAGAAATTGCAATTTTATAATTAATTACAATTTTTTATGTAATTCTATAATTTTAATGTGTTTACTCCAAATTGTTTTAAACATTTACTAAAACATATTACACAAGATTGTGCATGGAATTTTAGATACATATATTGAATTATGATATATAATTTTGAAGCTATTAATATTAAATATTAATATTAAATTTCGTATAATCATTTATTATTTTTTAATATTGTTATAAAATAGTGAAATATATAATTAGCTCAGTCCAGTTTGAGTTTACTGTATTGCATTTTATCATTGATATAAAAAAACATTTTCAAACATTTTTTTAACTGCATATTCCAAAAAATTGTAAATAAAAATTGCAATTTTTTTTAATTACAATTTTTTATGTAATTTAATAATTTTAATGAGTTTACTCCAAATTGTTTTAAACATTTACTAAAACATATTACTCAAGATTATGCATGGAATTTTAGATACATATATTGAATTATGATATATAATTTTAAAGCTATTATTAATATTAAATATTAACATTAAATTTCGTATAATCATTTACTATTTAACTGCATACTCAAAAATTTTTAAATAGAAATTGCAATTTTATAATTAATTACAATTTTTTATGTAATTTTATAATTTTAATGTGTTTACTCCAAATTGTTTTAAACATTTACTAAAACATATTACACAAGATTGTGCATAGAATTTTAGATACATATATTGAATTATGATCTATAATTTTAAAGCTATTATTAATATTAAATATTAATATTAACTTTCATATAGTAATTTACTATTTTTAATATTGTTATAAAATATTGAAATATATAATTGCTCAGTCTTGTTTGAGTTTACTGTATTGCATTTTATCATTGATATAAAAACACATTTTCAAACATTTTTAACTGGATAATCAAAAAAGTTTTAAATAAAAATTACAATTTTTTATGTAATTTGATAATTTTAATATGTTTTTACTCCAAATTGATTTAAACGTTTACTAAAACATATTACACAAGACTGTTTATACACTTTCAGATACATATATTGAATTATAATATATAATTTTAAAGTTATTATTAATATTAAATATTAATATTAAATTTTGTATAATCGTTTACTATTATTTAAGTTATAAAATATTGAAATACATAATTGACTCAGTCCAGTTAGAGCCTCCCTAAAATTAAAACCTGGCTATGGCCATGCCGCGTAATTCAGGAGTCAATATTTTACGCTCTTTATCGCGCAAAATCGTGATTTTAAAAGATCATCGCTGCGTGGAAAATCTCCTATACAGCCCCTGTGGCTGCCAGAAAGTGAAAGAATAGTTTATGTACGTCTACACTCTCTGGTTTAGGATATCCCCTTTCCCTCTCCGAACGAGAGACTCTCCCCTGCTGTCGACCGCTTCCAAACCATGGTCCAATTTGCACTCCCCACGTGACGTATGCATATATGCAGGCCTCTCCGCACTTTTCCAAGAAACACGTGAAGCATAACAAAAGAGTTGTTTTTTGCTTTGAAAAGAAAAAGGAGGTAGCGTCACGTGTGTAGGTCTTAAAAAAAGAATTAGATCTCGAAGTGCACATAAGAATAGAGAAAGGGTGAAAAGAAGATAACGTAATACATTACACCCGTGACTCAGTAATGTTTACTTGAACTGCATGTTAAAGTTTGACGTTTATAGCCGAAATCTGGTAACGTTGCCAAATGAAATAATTTATTTTTCCGAAAATAACTTTTCAAAAGAAAATTACGTCATTATTGTTTGTGGATATTTTACAAACTAATAACGTGGACGGGGAGGTAAATAAAACACAAACATTGTAATAGAGCACAAACAACAAAGAAAAGTTTCTTAAATATTTATAAGATTTTTATTCAAGAATTAAAAATTAGCAAAACTAAGCTTTAAGTAAAATAGCTGATTGTCCTCAATTTTAAGTGTTAAATATATATTTTTTTGTATATTTTCAAAACAGCAGGCATCATTTCATTTTCTAGCAAATCTCAAAGTTTTCCTAAAAGGTGCTTTTAAGACAACAAACTAAAAATGTGAGATCAAAATAGTTTAATAATACTCATACAGCTCGGAATGCAGAAATAAATCTAAATAGCTTTTAAAAATCTTTTAAAAAACATGCATTTTAAGAATAAATGAAAAATCTTTAAAATGCTAAATTTCCTTAAAACGCTATAAAAAATAAGTTTTTTTTTTCAATATGGGAATTAAAATTAATTTCAAATAACAAATTTTTACAATTTACAATAGTTTCTAATTAATTACAAACATTTTTTTAGTCAGACAAAAATTATTTAATTATATAAGCATACAAAATTCATATCTAAGACAAGTATATTTATCTTACGAATAAAACTGAGAATTTTAATTAAATATTTAAACCTTCTCGCTCACTTTTTGTATGAAAACCCCTAAAAATTATTTTGTGAGGTAATATACTCAACATTATATTCTAGATCATTCAGAAATAAAAAGTTTATCCATCAATAATCATATTAAGAAAATTTAAGGCGTTCATAAAAAGCTTTAAGTCTGGGAAGGAGCAAGCAATAAATGCATGTATTTATAAAGAGAAAAATAAAACAGACAGTTGAGTTAGAAAGCAGATTTTACATTTATCTCGACATTTTACATTGCTATAAATGACATTATAAAAAATTACTAGTATGGGTTTAAAAAATACCAAGTGCAAACAAAATATTTTTACTTATTTGACAAATAAATGTAATAAATTAACTTTTCAATTTTATGCTACCATATTTGAAACTCCATATGAGGTTTAAAAGTATAAAAGAGGTGTCACTGAATATAAAATTTTATTGAATAATTAATTTAAAACTTTTTATTATTGCTTGAATTATGAACCTCAAGGTTCAGGTGAGCGGCAGGGTTAATAAATACTGAAACAAATCTAAACTTATACGAGACATTCCAGCCAATTAAATATTTATTGTACAAGTCATAAGGTATATTTAATGCCACAGTGGATAAACATTATGGCGTATGACATCGAATTTGGTCTATGAAAGATGACTTAAAGACATTTATAATTATTTATTTAATTATCAATATCAAAACCAATCTACGCTACTCACCCAAAACTTAAAAGGTGTCCTTTATGAACTCGCGCACACGAATACACATTGTGTATGACAGAGAAAGTCTGACACTTAGAAAAAACGCTTTCAGCCCGGTGACCAGATTGCCTTGAACAACCGTCCCACCATTTTTCACACGGGTGAAAAGCCTTGTAACATGCTTCTCTCACAACACCCATTTTGGATGCACAATTATATTAGAAAAATCGACAGAAAAAAATTATTATAAACGAAAGTACAAACTTCCCAGAATGCGAACCCCGTCTGCCAGCTTAGAAAATGTGCAATTTATCACTAAGCCATCAACAGCACATGCAAATGGTTCAATAAGGATACGTAAAAACGTTTTGTATCGTGGCTCGGAGGCATTATATTTTAAAAGCAGTTAATTTTTTTAGATATGTAATATACAGCTTGACCCTCTTGATTATTAGAAAGGTAATCAAAATTTAGTTCATTTTTATTTATTTATTTATTTATTTTTCGGTTACTCAAACGTGAATAGAATAGTCTTCCAATTTAATGGAACGATAGCTGGATAGGTAGAGCGCTTTTCTAAAACCAGAGATCGTGAATTCAAATCCTACTGTTGGTATGGAAGTTCGTAGCCGTTTGGCACCGGCTTTAAGTAAGTAGTAGGTCTCGTCTCATTAGCCCTTGTGTAGCAAAAAATAGTAGGCCATACTGCTTCAAACCATACAAAAACTCTTTATATAACAGTATACATTACAGTGTCAATTCAGTAATAATATAATACCCAATTGTAATAGATATTTCGGCGGGTACTTCCAACGAGAAAAAGGGTTCCGATAGGAGGAGTAACTACTTGACATCGCACAGAAGCTCGTTATCTGACCTTCCTGGGTCAGGCCCTCTAGATCAGAAGTTCTGTCAAGCATGAATGGTAATGAGATAACAGATAATTAAACACGAAATTGAGGACAGTAAATACTATATGGTTGGTTGGTTGGTTGGTTGGTAGCACTACGGTCTACTTTTTGCTACACGAGGGCTAATGAGACCGGGACCTACTGATTAAAGCCGATTCCGAACGACTACGAACATCCATGCCACAGTGGGACTCGAACCCACGAACTCCGGTTCCGAAGGTCAGTGCCCTAACCATTCGGCCATCGTTCGGCAAATACTATATGGAATTAGTTAAGATGATTAGAGAATTAAATTATTTAAAAACTGAGGTTAACAATAAACGAATGAACTCGAGTCAGGGTTGGCAAAACCCCGGGTTTTTTCAGAAAAAAACCCAACCCAGTGGGTTTTTTCAGGGTTTTTTCGGGTTTTATCAGGGGTTTTTGGGTTTTTTCGGGTTTTATCAGGGTTTTGTCTCTATAATTTATATATTATCTCTATAATTTATATGTAAGAGGACAGGATATATAATTGCTTGATCAAAATAAATTTAAAATGTTAATCACTTTTTAAAGTTAAAAATTTAAAAAATCAATTTTAAGTTATGCACAAGAAATTTTTGCTTTAATTAAAAGAAATTTTGAAATTTTAAAATAAATTATTTTTTACATATTCTAAAATTTTTCTAACAAATAAAATATCTTAAAATTTAAATGAGATTTTCAGTTACTATTATGTTTTTTACATCTTGATTTTTAAATGTGAGTAAAGAAACATATATATAATAATGGATAGTCAATCTTTTATCAACAATCAATAAAGAATATCTTGTCATTTTACCATTAAGCATGGGATACTCCTATGCATAAATTAATTTGTCATATATCAGTATTTATTTAATAATCACATTTATTGCACTTGTATCTATATAAGAGGGAAAAATTAAAAACAATTTCATAAAAGTTTAATGTTTTTATTTAGAATTTTACATACTAATTTAATTTTATATCACTAAATCATATTAAAATACCCTTGTTTCAAGATAACAGTTAATCGGTCAATTGTTTGTATGAACAAGTTTTTCCCTAATATCATAACAGCTGATAAAGAAACTTATATCACTGACTGGATAACATTTAGAATAAGTTGTATACAATATAGAAAGTTCTAATTTGTTTATGTTCTTGTAAATATACTCAAACCCTCTGGGTAATTCTTTTTTGGCCATATTATTTCTTTTTAATATTGGCTGAAAGACGTCAGTTTTCATCATCTTGGCAGAAATACTGGTTGTTTTGGTTTTTAATTGTTTCTATAATCTTTTCATTGTATTTGTTATACAAATAACTATTTTTCTCTGAAATTTTTTTAAGTTTTTGTTTTTTTTCTAGCAGTTTAGACCTCCTCAAATTAAAAAAAAAAATTCTACTCTCATTGTCAAAGATGAAATATGTAATATATATTATAGATTTAACTCAATATTTCTACTATTAGTTAAATATGTGGAATTTTAAATAATGATTTTGAAAAAACCCACTTGGGTTTTTTCAAGTGGGTTTTTTTTTTTTAAACCCACCCGGGTTTTTTCGGGTTGGGCAAATTAAGCCAACCCTGACTCGAGTACAGTGAAGGGGTACACAGTATAACAGATAGTATAAATTTGAGTTACGATTAAGTTCATTAGACACAGTTAGGTTATTACACAATAATACTTTTTTTTAACAAGTTAAGTTGAATAAGATTCACAGTTGCAAGAATCGACGACTCCGATAGCATAACTACTTGAAACATCACTCTCTCTATATATATTCCTCTTTCCTCTTTCTCCCACTTATCACGCACTACTGAGTGTAGAGCGTGAAAAGATATCGATTGCAAGACAAGGACTCCACAGTAGATAAAAGTTCTAAACTGCTAACAGATGCTTAAGGCATAAAAAAAAGGTAAATATACCCCAGAGCCGTTCTTTTCTTTTCTCTTACAGAATGTAAACAAACGTTGAGTAACATACATACGAGCCCATATTCACACCCACTGAGACGCGCGCAGATAAAATTCTGTCTCCTACCCAGGAAATAAGTTATCAGTCACGTAAAAGTTACCAAGAAAAAAAATTAAGAAATAGCCAACTGATAAAAAGCAAAGAAAAATAACTTTTGATAACTTTCTTTTTTTATCCCCCCCCCCAAAAAAAAAGTATTTTTTCTTTTCCTGTATAAATATATCAATCAAAATCACGGGTGATATGAAAAAAATTAAATAAATAACATTTTTTCTTCTTTTTTTTCTGCACAGCACTTTGAATGATTTATGTTCAATCATGCGGTTCATTAACAAGTAAGGTTAAATTTTTTAAACATAAGAAAAATAGCACTAAAAGCAATCAATGTAAGGCACAAATAGAGATAGTCTAAGATCGAGAATGTGCTTTACTTCAAGGCTTTAAACCGGAACTGAACCGGAAACCAGAAAAAAACCGTTATTTTGGACGGAAAGAAAACCGGTATGGAACCGAAAAAAAAATATTAGTTTATTTCGGTTAAACTATATATATTTTCAGTATAACTATATTTAGTATTTATAGGACAGAATTTATGAAAAATAAACTATACGCTGTTCCAATCCAGTGACATTCAGTTAAAAGTATCCCCTATATAATAATAATAGCCTAAGTTATCTGTCCGTCTGTTCTCGAATTTATGAAGCGGTTGGACCTGGAATGGATAGAGGCCTCCATATTGGATTCTTGATGAATTACGGTTAGGAAAATTTAAAGCGAGTTTGAAAACTTTCTAAATCCACACCTTCCCCTCTTTTTGATCGTTTAATGCCATTATTTCAAGCCCTATTTTCTCCGGTAAAGTAGCTTTTTGCAATGAAATCAACTTTATTTTCAGTATTTTGTAACTTAAAAAATTATATATTTAAGTATAAGTTATATTTTTACTTATTGTTAAACCATCTTTTTTTCTTCGTTTTCTGAGATTATGAACATCAAAAATTTTCTAAAATGAACAGAAATATTTTTAAAAATAAAACGTTTAATTATAGGTACATTTTACAGTTGTCTGGTTGCTTACCCAATTACTCCTGTATTGTTATGATAATTTAAATAACATTACAGCTTTAAAAATTTGCTTTTAAAATTACGAATTAATCAAGCTGTTTCAGTGGTACAAATTTCAATTGCAACTTAATTTATCAGTTAATTTTTATTTCGATAATTATTTATTTTTGTGAAGAACATATGACCTGCAAGCAAAAGTCACCAAAGTCTTAAATAGATATAAAACCCATTACAGTTAATAAATATAAAAAAGTAAAGTGATTTTCCATTAATGAAACTAGATATCTTAATACTTATAGATAGCAAAAATACCAATTCAAAAGGCCTCTATCTTTTTCTTCGTTCTCTGAGATTATGAACATCTAAAATTTTCTAAAATGAACAGAAATATTTTTAAAAATAAAACGTTTAATTATAGCTATATTTTACAGTTGTCTGGTTGCTTACCCAATTACTCCTGTATTGTTATGATAATTTAAATAACATTACAGCAGTAAAATATGTATTAATAAAATTAGGAATTAATCGAGCTGTTTTTTCTTTAGCTATAAATTATTACAGTTATCTGGTTGCTTACCCAATCACTCATGTATTGTTATAACATAAATAACATTACAGCAGTATAATCTGTTTTTTAAATTATGAATTAATCAAGCTGTTTATAGCTATAGTTTACAGTTATTTGGTTGCTTACCCAATTACTCATGTATTGTTATAACTTAAATAACATTACAGAAGTATAATGTGTTTTTAAAAATTAGGAATTAATCAAGCTGTTTTAGTGGTACAAATTTCAATTGCAGCTTAATTTATCAGTTAATTTTTATTTCGATGATTATTTATTTTTTGTGAAGAACATATTGTCGACGTGCAAGTAAAAGTCACCAAAGTCCTAAATAGATATAAAACCCATTACAGTTAATAAATATAAAAAAGTAAAGTGATTTTTCATTAATGAAACTAGATATCTTAATACTTATAGCAAAAATGCCAATTCAAAAGGAGTCAAAGATTTTAAAACATTGAAGTAAAAGTTCATTTCTTTTCATTTTTCGACTGATTAATATTCATGAGTCTTCTCAACATTTAGTAAAAATTTCCCTTTTCTAAAAAAAATATAATAATTCGAGCTATAGCAGATTGAAAAAGAGGTCAACTTTTGTTAAAACCAGTTAAAAGAATCTTAAAGACACAAAACGTTGTGTAAATAAAATAAAAATTTTCTTTTGCTTCATTTATGGACTCTTTGAAATTAAATGCTACAATGGAATGCTCAAATAGTCCGTTTAGGGAAAAGATTTTTTTAATACATAAAAAAGTAAAGGTACTTGACCGACATTTTCATTATGATTCAATTCAAATACCATACAATACAAAGAGAATGTCTCAAACTGTTATATGTCAACAAAAGACCAGGATTCAAACGAACGAAATTGATAAAACAATGTGCCGTGGCGTGTATCCAGATTCTTTTAATACAACTATTTAGTGCAATTTTAGTGGAATTTCTACGCATACAAAGAAAAATACTTATATATAAGTATTTTTGCTATCACAAAATAGCAGAATGCTTATAAAAATGAGGTGTAGGATTTTAAAAAAATAGTTACGGGTAATAAATTGCCACCTTAAACTCTTTTTTAAATAAATATCAAGCATACAAGTAATCAAAATCTTTAAAAAGTAAAAAAAGTAAAAAAAAAAAAAAATGACTAAAATGTGACAAAAATATGTTTTTTTTTTTTACATAAACAAAGATTTAAGTATTATGTTAATAATGAAAGATGATCTATGTTAGTGGTTCCCCAATTGTTTTCAAAATATGGTGCTTTAAAAAAAAAAAAAAGATTTTTTATGACACCTTATTTTAATTATGACTAATAGTAAGAGATAAAACTAAATAAAACAGGTGCAACTGTATTATTGAATATTCATTTATTTACTTATTATTTAATTCATTAACATTAAAATCATAATTATTCGGCTGGATGGGAGTATTCAGATCATTGTATATTTTCATAAATCGTGAAATCAAACTGGTTGCTAAGTACATTGTCATTTCCACTAATGTTTATTTTTGATACGTCGACATTTGCTCATTATGTTACTTATAATTGTAGTTTCTAAGAGTAAAGATATGTATCTAATGGTATTTTCGATAATTTTTCAATTTTTAACCAAAAAGAGATTTTTTTTTTTTGTAAACTAGATTTAAAGTACCTGGT
>CM063498.1:44354709-44367209 GCA_032207245.1 Pardosa pseudoannulata
TTCCAATTTGAATTCAGGGTACTTTGGTATTATCCAGGTGACCATGAATAATAGCCAAATATAACCCTATAATGTTTATATACAATATCCCTAGAGATAAACTTATATTTTGTGCAAAAATCTTAACTAATTTTTATTAAAAAATAATTATTATATTAATTATCATTATATTAATAAAATTTTAATCTACAATTTAAGAAAAAACCAGAATAATATACATTTACCCACCCATTAAGCTTTCTTGCTTTGAGTTTCCTTGGTGAACAAAGTTTACTTGGCAATATGGTCAATAGGATGATACATAAATACCAAACTAAGTAACTTCAGTCAAATGACAAGTAAAAATAGAATTAAACAATTCAATGCATTTTTTTTAATCGGTAGTTTAGCAGATCCATGACTTTCCATGACTTTCACTCATTTTACTTGAAAAATCAAGACTTTCCATGACAAAATTAATCCATTGTCTAAATCCATGATTTTCCATGACTTTCCCTGACTTTCCAGGTGCGCGGAAACCATGTATCTAACACTGATATAAATCAAACATGTAAAATGAAATGGAATTTACAAGATTCAAAAACAAATCTTAAAAAGGAAAAATAAAATATTCCTAGGACGTGTTTGCCACAAGAAAGTGTCAGGGCGGAAAGCGTAAAGCTGTTAAAATACTGAAATATTCCATTTTATAAATCAGATTTCAAAACGTCGTTTCGATGTTATTCTAACATCAAACAATCCGAATATCAATTGAAAATATAAAATATTCTGCGAATTTTCCTCTAACGTAAAATAAATACAGTATTTTAAAATCCAGATTTTTATTTTATTTGATTTGATTTGGTTTGGTTTGGAGTGCTACGGTCTACTTTTTGCAACACGAGGGCTAATGAGACCGGGACCTACAGCTTGAAGCCGATTCCGAACAGCTACGAACATCCATGGAATAGTGGGATTCAAACCCACGAACTCCGATACCGAAGGTCAGCACCCTAACCAATCGGCCATCATTCGGCAATCCAGTTTTTGTTTCTGCATCGGAAAATTGTATTTGTTTTAATAAATTCTTATATTTTTCTAACACTAATATGAATAACAGCCTGTGCAAGATATATGGAATAAAATACAATTAACAAATTTCAAAAGAACATTAGAACTATTAGATATGTGCAACGCGAACTCTGACATGGGGAAAAAAAGCGAAACTGTTAAAATACTGAAATATTGACTTTTATAAAAACAAGTTTCCTAACTATGTTTAGATGTAATTCTCCGTTTTAAATAATCCAAAAATAAATTCAAAGCATAAATATTCTGCGAATTTTCCTTTAACGTAAAATACAGTATTTTAAGATTTAATTTTTGTTTCTGCATCGGAAAATTGTATTTTTTTTTATAAATTAAAATTTTTTTAATAATAATTTTTTTATATAAATTCTTATATTCTTCTAACGACAGCCTGTGCAAGATATATAGAATGAAATACAATCAACAAATTTCAAAAGAACAAAAATATTTTCTTAAATGAAAAACAGAGATTCTATTAGATCTGAGCAACGCAAACTGTGATATGGGGAAAAAAGCGACACTGTTAAAATACTGAAATATTCAGTTTTATAAAAACAAATTTCCTAATGATGTTTAGATGTAATTCTCTGTTTTAAACAATCCAAGAATAAAATTAAAGCATAAATATTCTGCGAATTTTCCTCTAACATAAAATAAATAGAGTATTTTAAGATTT
This sequence comes from Pardosa pseudoannulata, assembly GCA_032207245.1. Classification (NCBI taxonomy): domain Eukaryota; kingdom Metazoa; phylum Arthropoda; class Arachnida; order Araneae; family Lycosidae; genus Pardosa; species Pardosa pseudoannulata. The sequence continues at coordinate 44,356,454 of CM063498.1, forward strand.
AATTTTTCTTCTGCATCGGAAAATTGTATTTTTTTTAATAAATTCTTATATTTTTCTAACGACAACCTGTGCAAGATATATGGAATGAAATACAATTAACAAACTTCAAAAGAACAAAAATATTTTCTTAAATGAAAAATAGAGATTGTATTAGATCTGTGCAACGCAAATTTTGACATGGGAAGAAAAAAGCGAAACTGTTAAAATACTGAAATATTCAATTTTATAAAAACAAGTTTCCCCATGATGTTTAGATGTAATTCTCTGTTTTAAACAATCCAAGAATAAATTCAAAACATAAATATTCTACGAATTTTCCTCTAACGTAAAATAAATACAGTATTTTAAAAGTTTAATATCTGTTTCTGCATCGGAAAATTGTATTTTTTTTAATAAATTCTTATATTTTTCTATCACTATATGAACGACAGCCTGAGCAAGATATATGGAATGAAATATAATTAACAAATTTCAAAAGAACAAAAATATTTTCTTAAATAAAAAAACAGAGATTCTATTAGATCTATGTAACGCAAACTCTGACATGGGGAAAAAAGCGAAACTGTTAAAATACTGAAATATTCAGTTTTATAAAAACAAGTTTCCTAATGATGTTTAGATGTAATTCTCTGTTTTAAACAATCCAAGAATAAATTCAAAGCATAAATATTCTGCGAATTTTCCTCTAACGTCAAATAAATACAGCATTTTAAAATCTAATTTTTTTGTTTCTGCATTGGAAAAATTGTATTTACAAAATAAATCCTTATGCTTTCCTAACACTGATATAAATGAGACCATGTCATACATATGAAATGAAATTCACAAAATTCTAAGGAAATCCTAAAACTGGATAAAAAAAAATAAAATAAATAAAAGATTCTAGGAGTTTGATGCCACGCGAACTTTGAACAGCAAAAGAAACTTAAAGGGTTATTTTTTACTAAGATATATAAACGTACTGCGTGTGTTGAGTCAATAACCACAGACGAATTCTATCAAAATCTGCTCTTGTAAAATTTACTTGGCGAGAAAAATGCGTTCTGTCATAGAAGAAAGGGGAAAAAAAGCTTACAAGTTATAATGCTTCCGCTTGAATGGGAGCATTGATTTTTATTCCTCTACTCGACGTGCCCTGCCCGAGTACTCCGGCGTCAACAGAAATCGATAGAGAGCCACACACACAGACACAGCTCCCATTCTACGTGTGTAACCATAACGGACGCCAATGGAAAGAAAAAGAAACGTATTTCGAAGTTCCTGTACGTTTTTATTTCTTTTAAAATACGCAGATGCTGGAAAATCCACAAATATGTTTTAGATTCGCGAATGCAAACACAAAAATGACGCATGGAAAATGGCATTATTGTACATGGTTAAATCTTAAGGGATAACAAGAGAGAGAGTTGGAGAAACACAACTAAGAAGCCATACAAACAGAGAAAATAAAGACAGCAGAGAATTTATCTGCAGCACAAATATTAAATATTATGATTATTTATGTTACCGTTAAAGTGTATAATTCAGTTATTTCATAGAATAACTAGTTATTTCATGAAATAACTAGACAAGTCAGTTAAAAGTATATAATAAAAATGTTAATACTTTACCTAGTGTTTCTGTGAAATAACTAATGATAAACAGTTAAAGCGAAAAATAAATAATTTCAAAATTGTTTTATAAATTAATTAATCATGAACAGGTGAAATCTATCGAAAAATACATTAAATATTGTAGATGACTAATTGATATAACACGAGAGAGTTGGAGAAACACAAATAAGAATCCATACAAACAGAGAAAATAAAGACAGCAGAGAATTTATCTTCAGCACAAATAATCATATTTAATATTTATGTTACCGTCAAAATATATAATTCAGTTATTTCATAGAATAAGTGCTTATTTCATGAAATAACTAGACAAGTCAGTTAAAGTATATAATAAAAATGTTCATACCTTACCTAGTTTACCTATGAAATAACTAATGATAAACAGTTAAAGTGAAAAATAACTAACTTCAAAGTTGTTTTATAAATTAATCATAAACAGCTAAAATCTCTCGAAAAATACATTATATTCATATTGCGGATGATTAATTGATATAAGACTAGAGAGAGTTGGAGAAACACAACTAAGAAGCCATAAAAAAGAGGAAATAAAGACAGAATTTATTTTCAGCACAAATATTAAAAATCATGATTATTTATGTTACCGTTAAAGTGTATAATTCAGTTATCTCATAAAATAACTAGTTATTTCATGAAATAACTAGTTATTTCATGAAATAACTAGACACGTCAGTTAAAGTATATAATAAAAATGTTAATACTTTACCTAGTTTTTCTATGAAATAACTAATGATAAAAAGTTAAAGTGAAAAAATAAGTAATTTCAAAGTTGTTTTAAAAATTAATCAATCATAAACAGCTAAAATCTCTCAAATACATTTTATTCATATTACGGATGATTAATTGATATAACACAAGAGAGAGTTGGAGAAACACAACTAAGAAGCCATACAAACAGAGAAAATAAAGACAGCAGAGAATTTATCTGCAGCACAAATATTAAAAGTCATGATTATTTGTGTTACCGTTAAAGTGTATAATTCAGTTATTTCATAGAATAACTAGTTATTTCATGAAATAACTAGACACCTCAGTTAAAGTATATAATAAAAGTGTTAATACTTAAATTTTATTACATACTTTACCTAATGTTTCTTTGAAATAAATGATAAATAGTTAAAGTGAAAAATAAGTAATTTCAAAGTTGTTTTATAAATTAATCATAAACAGCTCTCGAAAAATACATATTATTCATATTACGGATGATTAATTGATATAACACGACAGAGAGTTGGAGAAACACAACTAAGAAGCCATACAAACAGAGGAAATAAAGACAGAGAATTTATCTTCAGCACAAATATTAAAAATCATGATTATGTTACCGTCAAAGTGTATAATTCAGTTATTTCATAGAATAACTAGTTATTTCATGAAATAACTAGACACGTCAGTAAAAGTATATAATAACAATGTTAATACTTTACCTAGTTTTTCTATAAAATAACTACTCATAAACTGTTAAAGTGAAAAATAAGTAATTTCAAAGTTGTTTTATAAATTAATCGTAAACAGCTAAAATCTCTCGAAAAATACATTTTATTCATATTGCAGATGATTAATTGATATAACACGAGAGAGAGAGTTGGAGAAACACAACTAAGAAGCCATATAAACAGAGGAAATAAAGACAGCAGAGAATTTATCTTCAGCACAAATATTAAAAATCATGATTATTTATGTTACCGTTACAGTGTATAATTCAGTTGTTTCATAGAATAGCTAGTTATTTCATGAAATACCTAGACAAGTCAGTCAAAGTTTATAGTACAAATGTTCATACTTTACCTAGTTTTTCTATGAAATAACTAGAAATAAAAAAATAAAGTGAAAAATAATTAATTTCAAAGCTTTTTTATAAATTAATCATAAACAGCTAAAATCTCTCGAAAAATACATATTATTCATATTGCGGATGATTAATTGGTATAACACGAGAGAGAGTTGGAGAAACACAAATAAGAAGCCATACAAACAGAGGAAATAAAGACAGAGAATTTATCTTCAGCACAAATATTAAAAATCATGATTATGTATGTTAAAGTCTATAATTCAGTTATTTCATAGAATAGCTAGTTATTTCATGAAATAACTAGGAAAAATCAGTTAAAGTATATTATGAAAATGTTCATACTTTACCTAATTTTTTCTATGAAATAAATGATAAATAGTTAAAGTGAAAAATAAGTAATTTCAAAGTTGTTTTACAAATTAATTAATTATAAACAGCTAAAATCTCTCGAAAAATACATTTTATTCATAATGCGGATGATTAATTGATATAACACGAGAGAGAGTTGGAGAAACACAACTAAGAAGCCATACAAACAAAGAAAATAAAGACAGCAGAGAATTTATCTTCAGCACAAATATTAAATATCATGATTATTTATGTTACCGTTAAAGTGTATAATTCAGTTGTTTCATAGAATAACTAGTTATTTCATGAAATAACTAGACAAGTCAGTTAAAGTATATAATAAAAATGTTCATACTTTACCTAGTTTTTCAATGAATTAACTAATGATAAACAGTTAAAGTGAAAAATAAGTAATTTCAAAATTATTTTATAAATTAATTAATCATAAATAGCTGAAATGTATCGAAAAATACATGTTATTCATATTGTAGATGATTAATTAATATAACATGGAGAAACACAACTAAGAAGCCATACAAACAGTACCAATAAAGACCGCAGAGAATTTATCTTTTGCATAAATATTAAAAATCATGATTATTTATATTACCGTTAAAGTGTATAATTAAGTTATTTCGTAGAATAACTAATTATTTCATGAAATAACTAAATATAAGGATCTGTTTTTTACATGAAGAGCAAGCAGATGATATAATTTATTGCTTATATTGCTAAGATTATAAACAGAAAGGAAAAAATAGAACATGTTGCAAAAATATTTATATTTAAATGTTATCAAGAAAAAAAAATACATGCTGGAAAGAAAAACTGTTGCTTCATCAATTTTGTGTAAACTTTTTCAAACAAAAATGTAAGAGAATATTAATTTAAAATGTATGAAATACCTTAATTTTGCATTTCATTATTTATTAGAGCAAGGATTGCTGTGATGGTACTTTGAACTGCATTGTATATTTTTTTTAAACAAGCACATTTTTTACTATTGCAATTTTTTTTACACGAGCGCTTTTTAAATCCTTGTCGAGTGCTGCTAATTTGAAACATTGCAAACATTGTGACATTTGTAACATTGAAAAAAAAATGTGTTAGCGGTTCAAAATTGACTAAAAGCAGCTAGAACCGATTAAAAGAACTTTCGAGTGCCGTATTTCATATTTTAACGATCAAGTAATCGTCATTCTACAGAATACCTAGTTAAATTGTATAATTCAATAATTTTATATGCTTTAACTGACTTGTCCAGTTATTTCATGAAATATCTAGTTATTCTACAAAATAGCAGATTTCACACTTTAACGGTAACATACATATAAGTGCGCTTATAAAGCATTTAATCGGGAGATTTTTAAACTCCTTTCATATTTCAGCCATACTTAATTTCACAAAACTGCTGATTATCTTCACAATAAAGAATCTTAATCACAATTTAATTCAGAAGTTTCCCCACTTATGAGGGCACAAGGGCCACATTGGAAACCTTTTGCGTAATTGCAGGCTGCACTATCATAATTAGCCGATTCTACAGATATTCTAAAGTTCTACAAATAGGACAGAGGTACGACTATGCAATAATATGCACAGTTTAATTAAAACAAAGGTTTAGTCATTTTAGTTGCTTAAAACAATTGAGATCCCCATTTCTGAGACACTTTTGTACATTTTAAAAGTAAAAATAAACATGAGAAAGTAGGAAATAAAAATAGAAAAAAAAATATCTTCTTTAAAGTTTGATCGAATAATCGTTCAAACTTTAAAGAAGATATTTTTGTCTTGAAAGCTTTAATTATTTAAAGCTTTTAAGACACTCATTAATTTATAACTGCATAAAAGAGTGGAATGAAAAATAAAGAAAACACTATTATATCCTAAATACTTTAATTTTGAAGACAATCTATTTAACGTCTTTTTATTTGAATTAATATTGACAAATGCTAAGAAGAAAAAATCTAAATCTAAATTGAAATTAATAATGTAGTCAAAATAAAAATTAAAAAGGGATAGTTTAGAGGTGCTCTACACTAACTCTTTCAATGGTAATCACAGAAGAAGAAAAAAGGACGAATCCACTAGTTCGGTCTAATTCTTTAAATGAATTTCAAAGAAGGAAAAAATCACTATAAAGCTATGAAATATTATATATATATATATATATATATATATATATTATATATATAAATATATATATAAATATATTATATAGAAATAGAGAGAGAGAGAGAAAAAAGAGAGAGAGAGAGAGGAATAAATATATATATATATAATAAATAACAATATATATATGTCAGGTCTAAAAAGGTGATAGTTGGAAATTACTTGAGTTATAAGCGATTTTAAAAAGGAAACTCTTTTATAATAATAAAATAAATGAAAAAGACTCACGCTTGCGTAACTTTTTGGAGTAATGCGGTCAGGCGTAGAGATACTTCAGAGGAAATTGATGACTAATCAAGCCAGAAATTCAGTTAGCGCGTGGACATGGAGCTGTCAACACCTTTCCACGCTTAGCTCCGTCACGAAAAAATGTAAATGGCGCAAGTTTTGCTTTTAAATGAAACTATGATTTAATAAACTTATTATTATCGAGAAAGAGTGTTTTCCATTCGCCTTAACATTGACCATGTTATATATATATATATATATATATATATATATATATATATATATATATATATATATATATATATATATATATATATATACATTTATATATATACATATATATACATATATATATACATATATACATATATATATACATACATATATATATATACATATACATATATATATACATATACATATATATACATATACATATACAAATATAAATAATACATATACATATATATATATACATATACATATATATATATACATATACATATACATATATATACATATACATATATATATATTATACATATACATATATATATACATATACATATATATATATACATATACATATATATATATATATACATATACATAAATACATATACATATATATATACATATACATATCTATAAATATACATATACATATATATACATATATATCATATATATTATATATATATATATACATACATACATATACATATATATACATATATATTATATATATATATACATACATACATATACATATATATACATATATATTATATATATATACATATACATATATATATACATTTACATATACATACATATCATATACATATATATATATATAAATATATATATATACATATACAATATATATATATATATATATATATATATATATATATATATATATATATATATATACATATATATATGTGTGTGTGTGTGTGTGTGTTTGCGCGAGCTGCAAAATTGGCCTCACGGGCCACATGCGTCCCACCAGTTATTAATCCTTGATTTAATTCGTCAATTATAAAACTAGTAAGATAATAGAACAAATATACAGTAAAGCCTCAATCTATCATTATTCGATGGACGGAAATGGAAAGCAAGAAAACGAAGGATGCGAGAAATGGACACAGAAATTCAGTAAAATGTAACGCTGGATAAACTGATTATTTACAACAATAATAGGAGATACTTAAAATTTTACATAACTTATATGTGGAATGATAGTTAATATTTTAAAACTATTTTGTAAAATCCATATTTCAATTGCATTTATTTCCCAGTTACTGATCACAATAGCATTAAAGATACTTATGACTATTCAGTATCAATTAAGTTTTAAAATAATAGAACCATCAATTTAGCAGTTGAAATGTACCACTAAATCTGTCCAAAGGAAAACTGAGTGAATTAAAAGGGTAAACATGGTCTAATCTGTGGGAATGGTCATTATACGTTAGTTACTGTAAATATGCCCATTAGATATTGGACCAACACTTAAACTGTGAGTCACGACCCCATATAATATGACAAAATGAACGTTGTGACCCCCAAATAAAAATAGACACATGATTTTAAATAGCTAATAGTCTAAATATTCATCTTTCAGTCAGCACCACATGCTAGTGTGAAATCATAATTTACCATTAACACTTATTAAATATTTTCAAAAGCGAAGAAAAGAAGTTTTATATCCAGTATTGTAAAATATTAGTCTAAGAGTCAGTTACTGATCACAATAACATTAAAGATACTTATGACTATTTAGTATCAGTCAAGTTTTAAAATAATAGAACAATCAATTTAGCAGTTCAAATGTACCACTAAATCTGTCCAAAGGAAAACTGAGGGAATTAAAACGGTAAACATGGTCTAATCTGTGGCATAAGTTCATTATATGTTACTTACTGCAAATATGCCCATTAGAAATTGGACCAACACTTAAACTGCGAGACACGACCATAAATAATATGGCAAAATGAACGTTGTGACAAATTAAAAAAACACATGATTTTAAATAGCTAATTCTAAATATTCATCTTTCAGGCAGCACTACATGCTAGTGTGAAGTCATGATTAACCTTTAACACTTATTAAATATTTTCAAAGCGAAGAAAGAAGCTTTATATCAGTATTGTAAAATATTAGTCTAAGAGTCAGTTACTGATCACAATAACATTAAAGATACTTATGACTATTTTAGTATCAGTCAAGTTTTAAAATAAATACAATCAATTAGCAGTTCAATGTACCACTAAATCTGTCCAAAGGAAAATAAATTAAAACGGTAACATCTAATCTGTGGCGATGGTCATTATACTTAGTTACTGTATATACGATAGATATTGGACCATCACTTAAACTGTGAGTCACGAAAAATATATGACAAAATGAAACGTTGTAAATAAAAATAGGCACATGATTTTAAATAGCTAATAGTCAAAATATTCATCTTTCAGTCAGCACCACATGCTATGTGAACTCATGATTTCATTAATTATTAAATATTTACGCGAAGAAAAGAAGTTTTATATCCAGTATTGTAAAATATTAGTCTAAGAGTCAGTTACTGATCACAATAACATTAAAGATACTTATGACTATTTAGTATCAGTCAAGTTTTAAAATAATAGAACAATCAATTTAGCAGTTCAAATGTACCACTAAATCTGTCCAAAGGAAAACTGAGGGAATTAAAACGGTAAACATGGTCTAATCTGTGGCATAAGTTCATTATATGTTACTTACTGCAAATATGCCCATTAGAAATTGGACCAACACTTAAACTGCGAGACACGACCATAAATAATATGGCAAAATATATGTTGTGGCCTCAAATTAAAAAATAGACACATGTTTTAAATAAATATTAGTAGAAATATTCATCTTTCAGGCAGCACTACATGCTAGTGTGAAGTCATGATTAACCTTTAACACTTATTAAATATTTTCAAAAGCAAAGAAAAAAAGCCTTTATATTCAGCATTGTAAAATATTAGTCTAAGATTTAATTTGTAATGCAAAGGCATTCGATTTAGCCTTAATTCTACATTTCAGGCAAAAACTAAAACACATTATATTTATGTATACTTTGTTGACCAAAGGAATAAATTATTTATGAGGAAAACATTTATTTTTAAATTGCTATTTTATATTTAGTATTTAAAAATATATACAGTATTTAAATCGAAGATATATAGAAGTCACAAATAAAAAAAAAACGGCTGTATTAAAATGAAAACCTTTAAACACGTTTGCTCTCATATGCATCACTTCGTACCTTTATGACTGCTGATGTCAAAATTCAATACAAATAGGTATTGGAAAATAAAATAGCATTAATGCAGCCAAACTAAATAATGTATTCGTAGTGTAAACAACATATTGCTTGTATATTTTAATACGCGACAAGAAAATAATTAGTGCATAAATGTACAAAGGACTAATTGGGACATAAACATTAGTATACGATCTCAAATTGTAAAATCACAGATGGGCTTGAAAGTTAGGATATTAATATTCCTTTAATTACTAATTAAAATTCCGACAGATTTGTGTGCTCCAAAGTATTGTAAATCAATCGATGAGAATTCAAGACACCTCTTTCTAGTTCCATTACGTTATTCTAAACATAATATTTAAAGCAATTTATTCAACTTAATTACAAACATTTAAAGATCATGTGATGATAAAAAAAAACAGCGAATGCCAGATTTACAATTTCATGTAGTTCTGATTAATATCTAATTGCCATATCACACGTCAACCTACATGCGTTGAAAAAGCAACGTATTTAGTTTACTTCTACCTTTTCCCGATGAAGAATGCACGTATTTCTCATGTAACAGCGAAAAATTTTCACCCTATTTTGTTTGGTTTACATTGACGTTTCATAAGGTATTTATTGATTGAAATTTTTTAGCTACTACATGAGACCTCACCGAGACGATTTACCTCATCGAGAAAACGAATCTGTTGTTTTATCATCATGTACAGGTTGATGTGTGATAAGGCCTTTAGGATGTATAAATAGCTTTTTCTTCCCATTTTCAACGGAACCACTTTTATAGATGTGGGATGTCTCGAAATGATGAGTTCCAATCTCGCAGACGCATAAAACATCTTCTATATCCCTGTAAGCAAAAATGCAAACCGTAGTGCTCCAAACCAACCATCTCCCTGTAAACACAGAGGATGTGCAGGTTAAATCTGTGGATCTAGGTGTTTTTCTCGGTTGGAGGTCGGCAGGTGGGAAAGAGGTACGGAATCGGGAACAAAAATTCTCTCTCCTGAGGTTTGGAGCGCTGCGGTCTACTGTTTTGCTACACGAGAGCTAATGAGGAGGGAGCTACAGCTTAAAGCCGATTCCAAACAGCTATGAGCATCTGTGCAATCAGTGGAATTCAAACCCACGAAGTTCAATACCGAAGATCAGTGCCCTGCTCATTCGGCTATCGTTAAACATCTCCTGGGTATGATCAAAATTGAATGGGATTCTCCAACGCGGCATCACAAACACCTTACACAAGTCAAGGTATGATGATTGGTGATTGGTTTAGCACAA
>CM063498.1:44372209-44489709 GCA_032207245.1 Pardosa pseudoannulata
AAGTGGTAAACAAGGCCAAATTTCACTGCATACGAATAAATTAGATCCCCTATTCACGTCTTAGATTTGTAAAATAAGATCACGACGTATTTCCTCACGTGCCGTAGATTAGCGCTCGTGACTTCTATAATTTCAGCCTTCTCAAATCTCAAAGACAAAATTACGACCAAAATTGATTTATAAAACCACCAGACAAGATCAGATTTTTTTAACTTATATGATATAATTCGTAGTATTGATGTGACATTTAAAGGATAAGGGACCTTAAGAGTGCCTTATGACGACCTTAAAAAACGTTTTATCGGCGAATAATTGCGTTTTGTATTTACGATTACCCTAATTGAAGATACAGCAGGGCCGTAACTAAGTCCTATTGCGCCCGTGTCAAAAAACTGGTTTGCGCCCCTATCACCAAATATAGTGAAAAAATATATTACCAGGATTTTTTTTTTATCACATATTCAGAATGAACACGAAAAATATTTTGTTAATTCTTGAAATGTTCCTAGTTCATTATTTTTTATTTTTTTTCTTCTATTTTTACTTTTATTGATACTTAAAAAATATTTTTGAACACTTTGGGTTTATTATTTTGCTGATAAACTGAATAGTTTTTTTGGTGGGAATATTTTTAATTTAGGCGTTGAATTTTCATAAAAAATTGGTGATTTTCTAAATTTAAATTTAGTTTTAATAAATTTAATAAAATCAAAATTTAAAACGAATGCCCGGATTTATATTAAGGCATATCAGGAGTGTTTGTTAAACATTTTGTAAGATTCTATAACAAGGTTAGAATTTAGAAGCATTTTTTAAAAATATGAAAATTTATAAAAATATAATTTTTAAAGACATTGGAATATATAATAAAAAATTATTTTTCAACTTCTCTGTAAGGCACCCTCTTTTTAGATGCGCTACGTTAGCGTGGGACCTGCCCGCCTACTTTACTGGGGCAGGTATGTTCGTGCACTGCCGTTGGGATGCATAATCCAAAATTAAGGCACATCAGGATTAGATGGACAACACACATTTATTTACAACATATTAAAACCAAAATTAAAGAAAATATCATAGTGAGTCTCAGAGCCAGTCTTAGCCAGATTTTTAGAAACCGAGCGTCGTCTTTCCTCACATCAGCACAGAGAGATGTTTTTCGGCTGCCGGCTCTATCTCGACTCCCCTCGCTGAATTCCAACTGCCCTCTTGCAGATCTCTCCCTTCTTCGGGGGGGGGGGAGGTTGTCTGGAAACTTGAGCCCTACCGAAAAGAGCACATCCTCCTTCTCGGAGGCCCTGCGAAAACAAACCATTTCACCGAAACGTCCTTATCAAGCCCCCTTTTTGCCGGCCGGCTTCTAACTTCTCCAAAGAAACGCCGAGTGGAAAAGGTCAATGGGGCTGTTCTGCCCAAATTATCAAAGGCACACATTGTCGTGGGTGCAAATTCCTTACAATCTCCTTATTTCTACTCGAGACGAATCGTCCTCTTTCGGAACTCATTTTTCTCACGGTGCAGAGCCCCTAAGTCTGATGCGCCCATGGAAAAAGCCACCTTTGCCACACCCTAGTTACGGCCCTGAGATACAGGAATTTTATTAAAGGTTTGTTTCTCTAAATTTATACCAATTTGGTTTCGTTTGGGTATGCAGCACTACTGTACACTGGTCTGCTACACGACAGCTAATGAGACTGGAACCTACTGCTTTAAGTCGATTCCGAAAGACCTGAATATACATACCAATATTGGGACTAGAACCCATGAAGTCTACCGAAAAGCAGCGCCCTACACATTCAACCATCATTCGTCCAAATTCTCCTCGAAAATAGAAATAAAAACATCCATTCCCAGTGCGATTTTTGTCTACATTTTTTTTTATCTTAAAAATATTATTGACAAATTTCTCATGTATAACTTATTTTTGAATATACGTATTTTATTTTACTGTAACTCTTTACGCAGTTTTACTAATACTACTTGAAAATAGGAACAATTTATTTAAAAGCATTTTTCTCGTTTTTATTCTTTTCGTCTCTCTGATTATTGCCAAAAATATGACATCTTAAAAATACTTGCTTCAAATACCATGAAATTTTTATCCCAATTCCCTGTGTTGGTTTATAATACACAAAAGTAGATCACAAACTAAAAGAATGCCCTATTGTTTCCAGAGATAACAGGGTACAAAAATTAAATTTTAAATGAAATAATGAAGTCTTGGTTATTATAGTTTGGATTTTCAACCCTACTATAATTAAAAAATTCAGTTGGGGATTTTATAATAATTTTAATTTACGTTATGTAAAATATAATTACAAATAAAAAACGGTTCATAAAAATGAAAATTATTTTCTGTAATTGTAGTTATGCTGTTTTACAAAAGCTGGGTACGTTGCAATTGTTTTCTATATTTTCTCATATATTTCTTAACCAAATGCTTATGCATGTTTAAAAAAACTTTCTCTTAAAAAGACTTAATATTAAAAAAAACAAGTATTGCTATTAATAACTTAAAAATATTAATAACATTATAGCGATTTTTAACCGTCTTTTCAGAAGAGAATAAATATTGCTGTTACAAAAAAATATATGGCACTAAAATCTACATCAAAAGACAGTTTTCTTCTTAAAACAGATATTTCTTTTTCGTCTGTACAGTAAGACCCTTATAAATTATTCTATGTATGTCTGCTATTTGTGCAAATATAACGCATCCGTAGGTGATTTAAAATCTGAAAACAATCTGAAAATTAATTTTGTGTTTTAAAGGAAATTAAATTTTTATTTTATTTTTTGTCTGTTATGTAAAAAATTGTGTATTAGAAAAAGCTCCATAGATAAATTAATCAATTTTTTAAAAAGATATAATTCCAATATACATTTCATTAAAACAAAACAATTTGTCGCAGATAAGACCATAAACAAAAATAATGATAATGAAACCTACCAAAGGAAAAGAATAAACTTTTCGAAGTTTTAAACCTTTCCAGTGATTAAATATGTTATATATGGGAGCTCATTTCCGCAAGACTTAGCAGTGTCACTCGTTAATAATGATTATTACTAGGAATTGAACGATTCGAATAGCGTCGAGAAGTTGTTTAAGTTTTCAGAATTAGTACATCATTTAATGGAAACTTTGATGATTTACGAGTTATTCCAGCACATGTGGTTTCAGATTCTGCATATCAAAGACATTCTGATCTCACAATTTATGCCTGGTTACTATTTTATCAGACAATTTTCTACCATATTTTATTCTACAGGAATATCTAAAGTTTGGAAGATGCTGTGTTTTGATTCTTATTTCCATACCAAACTTCTAGTTAAAAATTATTACAATTTATATTACTATATTTACTCGAATATAACGTATGTGAGCGCGCGCACGCACTCGCCACACACACATATACACACACATATACATACATATATTTATACATATATTATATATATACATATTATATATACACATATACACACATATATATGTGTATATATATATATATATATATATATATATATATATATATATATATATGTATATGTATATACATATATAATATGTATATATATATATGTATATGTATGAATATATATATGTATATATATAAGTATATATATATATATATATATATATATATATGTGTGTGTGTGTGTGTGTGTGTGTGTGTATATATATATATATATATATATATATATATATATATATATATATATAATGTAATACAAATTTTATACAACATGGGATTATATTACATATAATGTAAAAATTTTAGCAATGACTTCATTTTTTTTCTTAATATTTTAGTTGTTTTTTTTTTCCAAAATTAATAATTATACTGATGTTACTGTTAATAACTATACTGATGATTATATTAATTTAATAATTTACTACAGGTTTTTCGAGAGGATTAAAGTGTTTATTACTTTAAAAATGGCGATACCTATTTGGGCGGGTAAATTGCATACTATTGTTAGCTGTAAATTGCTACTGTTATGGATTAATCATAATTCCACTCGTATGCAGTGGTAATTTTTTAATTTTGTAAGAAATTTTGGTTTCATTCACCCATTATTTCTATGCTTGTACCGCACTTCAAACCATTTTATGCTCAAATTAGAATTCCAATGGTATTAGCAGACTAAGAATCCATACTTTATTTTTTTTTAATTGCTATATAAAATCTAATCCCTTTGGTTTCTTAAAATTTATGATTCCGATTTTAGTTTTCCTTATGTATATGACTTTGAATATCTATATAATTTAGGGCAAAAATTCAAGGTACACGTTATACAGTGAATAACTTAACTGCTTCCTGTAATGGCATGAAACACAAAATATTTAAGGATAAAAAGATAAATATCTTAATAAATAAAAGTATTTCTACACCAATATTTCATTCCTATTGCCCTATTTTATATAACAGTGTAAATAACATTAATTATGAATGTTGAACACCTAATTTCAACTTGAAGCTTGATTCTCGTTTTCTACTACATGTTGTGCTACTTGCTACTTAAATGCTAATATAGTGCTAATATAATGCAGCATAACTAGATGTAGGATAGATCTTACCCGTATCTATAAAAAAACGACTTTTCTTGAAGATGAATAACGAAAATAATTTCTTATTCGTAAAATAACTCAAATTCTAATTAACACATAAATTTTAAGTTAAAATGGTCATAAATGTGTGGATTATACAATGAAGCAACTACAAAAGGAACATCAACTACTATATAAAAAATCATTCTAAGTTGAAAAATAAATAACTTTTAATTTTTTTTTTAATTTTAAAAAGATTAGAATATCTTTATTATTCTGATTCGTTCTACAGATAAGAAGCATATATTCAAATATAGAAAATCACGAACAGATTTATTCCTAAGATATTTTTATCATCTTACGGATGGAAGGTGAAAATTAAATTTTTCGGAAAAAGTCTGAAATGAAACAATCCATCACTATAACTCTCGCTCTACCAAGAATTTTTCGATGCATATTTTTTTAATGAGCCACTAGTTAATTGCAGAAAAATAAATTTTCCAAAAGTTTAAAACCCTTGAGACACCTCAATGAGATAGTTCACGGAGTTGAAGACACTATAATACTAAACATTCAATCTTAAACCATGTGGATAAGATGTAGGGATGGTGAAATATAGAAATAGAGTTAAAAGTTTTAGACCCATTTTGGTTAAACCAAGATCATCGGAAGTAAATGTAATTTATAAATTAATCAACAACTATAAACAAAAAAAATTGGGGGTGGACTAATTCTTTGCTTGTAAGAGAGAACACGTAAAGTTAGGAAATAAATCAAACTTACGCTGTAAAGTATTCATTAACACTCAAATGTTACTTACCATTTACGTGCATGCAATTAAAGAGAACAACATTTAATGCCCAAGTGCTGTAAGTAAAATAGTAAACACTAGAGTAGGCATTGTCAGAATCATTTGAAACGTAACGGCCCAGATATAGATGTATGACAATAGAAAGAGGACAAAGTCAGGGGTCACTTAAATAGTTTGGATAGTAGGAAAACTTTACAAAATAACAGTTTTTAAAAAATTACCTGTTCACTTCATGGAAACAAAACTCGCGAAGCAGATTTTAACGGACACACAAAACGTATTTTACACACAACTCGGATCCATGTTTTTATTCGAAGGCAGGAGAACGCTCCTCATTTCCTTTCATTCACCATGTAGGGAAAAAAAAAGAACTTAACTAACCAGTTAAGTCAGGTGCACTGACCAGCCTTGTAATCGAACAGTTTCGAAGGTTAAGTTTAAACCAAGAGATTGGCTCGGGCAGCGAATACATACAGAAAACATTAAAAAAAAAGAAAAAAGAAAAAATAGATTGAACTCATTTCTGGGAATATGGAATATGAATGGATTCACAATTTATCTGTCATTTAATTGATAAGTATTAGTCATTTAACCACGTGTCTGTATAACCATATGCTCTGTTATAAAAGAAGATTTATAACGCAGCAAAAGGCTAGTATTTAACACGTAAGTCTATTAACAATTTACAAAACACAGCACGTGTTTCGAGTCGTAACAGCAACACAGAATTCTCCTTCATGTTTTACGTACCTTTTTAGCACACACTATAAAACATCTAACTACGAATTTACATTATGAAATAAAATGACATATATACTACTTGATGACCATAATTTAGGTACGTTGAATGCGCTAGGGTCACTATTTCGCTCTTCCGGCGCTCATGATACCAGGATCTGTTGAAAAAAGCCAAACATATACAAGCGTCCATGACAACAGAGGGCACTAACCCACGAGTCTCTTTCACACCAGCGCTTTACCTATTCGACGATGATCTTTATGTTGCTCTCATCCCTCTAGTCTGCCGGCCACATCCGATCATAGCCATAATTACATTGCTATGGGGCTGTAAGGCTTCCGTTTAGTCCAAAGACCCGAGACACCGCAAAGGTAGAAATCAGATTTTCCCCCCACCATTTCCACCAGCGTCGAATTTCTCTCCCACTCCTCAGCCTTCTCACAGCGAGAGCGGTTTCAGACTCATGAATGTACCGTATTTACTCATAACGTGAACTCTGTTCTTTACAAGAAAAAATAGCGAAAAACTGAGTATAACGCGGATTTAAAATTTGAAAACTTAACAAATGACCATTATGGGTGGGAAAAAAAAGGCGCAACTTTTAAGTGAACAAAAAAAAAAACAAAAAAAAAAAAAAAAGCGCGACTTTTAATTGATTAAAAAAAAAAAATTATTTTTTAGTTCGAAAAAGTGACCGCTGAAAACATTGTTTTGTGCTGTATTGTATTGCTGTAGTCAGTAACCGGCAATGTTAATATATATTATATTAAAATTTTTCTTTATATTGACAGTAAATGTCAATCATAAAGGGAGATACACAACTCATGTTACAACTGTCCAACAAATAAATTTTCAATCGAATTTTAGTTATACGAAATACATACGTATGTATATAAATATCCCGATGGAACTAATAAAAAAAAATATGTACGTACGTATAGATTTCCCGTCGAAACTAGTCAAAATGCATTCAGGAATGATTTCAGGATGTTAATCATAAAGGGAGACCATTTTGCAAAAAATCGAGACATTTAAATGATCCAAAAAAAAAAAAAAAAAAAAAAGTTATTTTTTAGTCTAAAAAAGTGACTACTAAAAACATTGTTTTGTGCTCTATTGTATTGATGTAGTTAGTACCCAGCAATGTTAATATCTATTATATTAAAATTTTTCTTTATATTGACAGTAAATGTCAATCATAAAGGGAGATACACAACTCATGTTACAACAGTCCAACAAATAAAATTTCAATCGAATTTTAGTTATACGAAATACATACGTATGTATATAAATATCCCGATGGAACTAATAAAAAAAAAAAACGTACGTACCTATAGATTTCCCGTCGAAACTAGTCAAAATGCATTCAGGAATGATCAAAATGAACATTTAAAAATTTTTTTACATATACACGTAAAGCTTAAACTAGTCAAAATGGATTCTGCCACTGTCAAAACGGGTATTTCCGTTAACATTTAAAGACTTAAAGTTTTCGTGATTACAACACTTCCTTTACTTAGCACAAAGAAGTAAAAAAAAAAAAAACTTTTTACATCATTATGAAAATATTTGATTTTCCGAATTTAATTTGTAAAATTCTTTCTTATTAAATTAATGCATATTATCATGCTCATATTATGGCTAATCTTTCCACCAAATAATTAAACGTGACCTCAGGTTTCCCAGTAACGCTTTATGGAAATTACTGGTATAGATAGTTTAATTAATCTAAACACTTAATGAGTAAGGTTATCTCGCACCAAAGTAATTATCAAATGGTACATCGATCACCAATATAAATGCCCAACAGCGCATTTCCAGCATCCTCATTTATCTTGACTCGCGTTTCCAATATTTATCATTATCTAATTTTTAATAAAAGTTTCACTCCTGTTGATTAATCGATTGTTTTCTCGGAAGGTCCCAACGAGTAACCCAGACAAAGTGCAATTTAAAACACCTGGCGGTTCGAGAATTGCAAATGAATCGTCCTTGATACCCATGAACCAGGATGAAGGTGGAAATTTAACTCCTAAAAAAATTTACCCTTTCAGCCATCGGATAACTTACAAACTAAAATCTAAAAAAAGACCAGGGTAAAAGCGTAGTGAAATTAAATACAGGTACATCTGAATTTATTTACGATTTATTATTCAAATATGGTAAGCCAGCTGTTGCATCACGTGAGTGAACTGAATCCTAGCATATGGAGACCCAAGATCACCAAAATGGAACCTTTTGTAGGGTCAGTATATTTAGAGTCGAAAAATATCCATTCTAAAAGCCATCTTCAGATTCATCGAAAAATAAAATTTCCACTCCATTTAGAATACAATTTTTAAGAACCGAACAGAAGAAAATAAGAAAACTGAATATGTTCTCAAAATATTTACTAGTATATCTCAAATAGAAAATCTGTATTCAAGGCTTTAATCTGTAATACTCGTGCCATATTATATCTATTCATATGCTTTGTATCGTGCTGAATGTCTGATAGCGTCACGATATTTATATCATGTAGATATTCTGTTCGGAATAACTATCTATCTGCCATACACGATTTATGAAACGCCTCTTTTTCTAACAGTGTATTTTGTAGCTACGTATATTATTTACAAGTTGTACTTAGAGACATCTGTACCAAAATTAAATCTTCATTAGGTGATAAGCTTTGAATAATTAATCTTAAGGATATATCTTTCAAATCTTGAGTTATAAAAATATGTACTTTTATCTGTATTATTCTTTATATGCTTACACTTTAATTCTAGCATTTTTTTTTAATTTTTCATTAATAATGTTACAAATTGATTATTAAATAAATTTATTACTGGTTATTTCGTCTATATTTAAATGTTTACATTTTAATTTATTATCTCTTATTTTGTACTTAAAATTTTAAAAACGCACAAACTAATAATTATATGTATTTAGAACTTATGTAGTTTTATCCCTTTGTTTCACCACGTGTAGATTCGTTATATGCACAAAAATTAGCGTACATTTTACATTGAGCTTTAAAATTATTTTGTTGATTACTGCTATCCCGCAACACTGCAACTTACTCAATTTTTTCGTAGAACTATAGCAAATTGTGGTAGTATGTTTATTTTTTACTTCAAAATTTCCTTTGTCTTTTGATCAGATGCCCATAATCATTACTGAAATAAACTCGTATTTTTTTTTTTTTTTTTTTTTTTTTTTTAAATATTAGGTTGAAGGAAAAGAAATCCATTATATTTTCGGTAGATGGCTGTAGTGATTGATATCTCGTAAAGTTTCGATCAAACAATTTCAAATTTATACTTGTTGTCAAGGTGACATTTCACACTAAACAAATTTTTTTACTCTTTTTGTTTGGTCTATTCAGTTGTGAGTTACAGGGTGTTAAAAATGGAAGACAACAAAGAGAAAATTCGGTACATTTTACAGTTTTTCTTTGATAAAGGCGAAAATGCAAGCCAGGAGGCTGAAATTGTGAGTGGTGTTTATAGTACCGATACTGTAAACAGCTAATTACGTGCAATTTTGATTTCGTCGATTCCGTTTAGGTATTTTTGATGTTGAAGATGCACATCGCACAGGCAGGCCAGTTTTAAACCATTTGAGCAAAGTTGGATTATAAAAAAACCTTGATGTTTGGGTACCACACCAATTAACACCAAATAACATGATGGATCGAATTTCCGTCTGCGAAGACTTGGACAAACGGAATGAAATCGACCCAATTCTTAAACGGATGGTGACTGGGGATGAGAAATAAGTCAAATACGACACTAGTCTGCAAAAACGATCTTGGTCAAAGCCCTGTGAAGTAGCTGAAAAGGTGGCCAAACCAGGACTAACGGCCAGGAAGTTTCTACTGTGTATTTGGTGAGACAGGAAGGGAATCATTTATTATGAGTTGCTTCCGCATTGCCAAACACTAAATTCAGATCTCTGCTGTCAACAACTGGACCGTTTGAAACTAGCGATTGACCAGAAACGGCCAGAACTGGCCAACAGAAGAGGTGTTCTGCTCCATCAGGAGAATGCCAGGCTATAGACGTCTGTAGTGACTCGAAACTCAGGAAGCTTGGTTGGGAAGCTTTAATGCATCTACCATATAGTTCGGACCTGGTACCAAGCGATTACCGCCTTTTTCTTGCATTGCAGTGCTTCCTGAGTGATAAGAAATTGGGATCAAGAGAAGATTGTGACAATCGATTACTAGAGTTTTTCGCCAATAACAATAATACTTCTATAAGAGAGGCATTATGAAGCTACCTTTAAAATAGCAACAAATTATACAACAAAAGGGTGCACATTTGACCGGAATCGGACAATCCGAAACGTGTTAAATAAAGTAATTAATTTTACACAAAAATAATGGATTTCTTTTTCCCCAACCTGATATATGTTTAATATTTCTTTTTAAAAAATGTGGAGACATCAGCGATTGATTTCTCGTACAGATAGTTCCAAATTCTTTATGTAAAGATAATTGTACAAAATAATTTACAACATTACAAAGAAATGCGCAATATTTTGTATGTAGAAAATACACTTTTTTTTTCAATACAATTTCGATTTTATGTTTTAAAATTTTTAATTATTTTTTGAAATAATGTATTCTAAAATTTGAAATATTTTTTTAGTTAAGCGTTCTTGAAATAGAAATATTCGGTTTTTCAGAAAAAAAGGAATTACATAAGAAAATACCCTTTTTGTCAATAAATTTTCGTCTTTATGTTTTAAAATTTTTAATTATTTTTTACATGCTGGAAATAATGTATTTTAAAATTTGGAATATTTTGTAATTCGGAGTTTTTGAGATAGAAAGATTATGTGATTTCTCAGGAAAAAAATAATTATGTAAGAAAATACCCTTTTTGTCAATAAATCTTCGTTTTTATGTTTAAAATTTTGTATTATTTTTTTACATGCTCGAAATAGTGTATTCTAAAATTTGAAATATTTTTTTGAGTTTTTCAGATAGAAAGATTATGTGATTTCTCAGGAAAAAAATAATTACATAAGAAAATACTCTTTTTGTCAATACATTTTCGTCTTTATGTTTTAAAATTTTTAAATTTTTTTTACATACTCGAAATAATGTATTTTAAAATTTGGAATATTTTGTAATTCGGGGTTTTTGAGATAAAAAGATGTGATTTCTCAGGAAAAAAAATAATTATGTAAGAAAATACCCTTTTTGTCAATAAATCTTCGTTTTTATGTTTCAAATTTAGTATTATTTTTTACATGCTCGAAATAGTGTATTCTAAAATTTGAAATATTTTTTAATTAGGAGTTTTTCAGATAGAAAGATGTGATTTCTGAGAAAAAAAAATAATTACATAAGAAAATACCCTGTTTGTCAATAAGTTTTCGTTTTTATGTTTTAAAATTTTTAATTATATTTTAGATGCTTGAAATAATGTTTTCTAAAATTTGAAATATTTTTTAATTCGGAGTTTTAGAGATAGAAAGATTATGTGATTTCTCAGGAAAAAAAATAATTATGTAAGAAAATACCCTTTTTGTCAACAAATTTTCGTTTTTTTGTTTTAAAATTTTTAATTCTTTTTTACATGCTCGAAATAATGTCTTCTAAAATTTGGAATATATTTTAATAAAGAGCTTTTGAGATAGAAATATGTGATTTCACAAGAAAAAAAATTACATAAGAAAATATCCTTATTGTCAATAAATTATCGTTTTCATGTTTTAAATTTTTTAATCATTTTTTACATGCTCGAAATAATGTATTCTAAAATTTGAAATAATTTTTAAATTTGGAGTTTTTCAGATAGAAAGATTATGTGATTCTCCAGAAAAAAATACCGATATAAAATTACCGATAAATCTATATTACAATTTTATCTCGCAAATTATCGGTAAATTTACAAACCCTGGTCCCTAGTCTATCCGAATTTTAACTCTTCACCGTAAAGTAATGCGAGCTCCCCCTACCCGAAGGTTCATTGACCGAGATTGGCTTCTTTACAATATTTCAAAGAAATTAGAGGTCAATAACAAATGTAATGGATCAACTATTTTTTAGCGTCAGAAATTAAACATTGCATCATGTAACATAACTTATGAAAAGATAAAATAACCGCTTGTTAGATGTGTATTTACGTCTATAAGACGGCCGAGACGAGAATAAATCGCCGTTAATTGGATGGTAATAACAAGGCCGACTCTAGTACTTTTGCTGCCCCGAACAAAGATGTAAATGCTTTAAAAAGCTTTGACCAAAATAATGTAATTAATACATTCATAGCATCCAGGTTTTCCCTATAGTTGAATTACATTTAATAGCAGGAAACTCCTTGCATTTTATTTTTCTTTTTACACAAATTGTTAAAATATATTATGTTACTTCCAGTCACATTTCATATTCTGTATTTAATTTTATATATATATATATATATATATATATATATATATATATATTTTATTTGCATTTCCATATAATTTGTCAAGCGAGATTTCTCGATTAAATGAGCTGTACAAATGACACTGATATATTTAGGGTAGCGGGGTTGGGATAACTTTCTGTTATTCTGCATGAATCTACAACCAAAACTCTCGAAGCTATTCTTCAACCATTAATATTTTTAGTTAACTACTGTAAATGCTTTATGTATGTATGTATGTATATATACATACATATACAGATATATATATATATACACACATATATACATATACAAATATGTATATATATACATATACATACACATATAGATATACGTACATACATATACAAATATATATATATATACATACATATATACAAATTATATATGTATAAATATATATATATAATATACACATACATAAATATATATATACATATACAAATATATATATAATATACACATACATATAGAAATATATATATACATACATATATACATATACAAATACATATATATACATATATACATATATACATATATATATATACAAATATATATATATATATATATATATATATACAAATACACATATATATATATACAAATATATATATATATATATACAAATATATATATATATATATATATATATATATACACATACATATATATATACATATATATATACATATACATATATATATATATATACAAATATATATATACATACATATATCCAAATTATATATATATATATATACAAATATATATATATATACATACATACAAATATATATATATATATATATATACATACATATATATATATATATATATATACATATATATATATATATATATATATATATATATATATACATATATATATATATATATATATAAATTTTTAGTTTGGCTCGCAAACCTTTTAGATATGTACCACGGATCACAGTTTGAAGACCTCTGCTTTAGATCAAGCCTGCCCAACCTGAAAAACTTCACAGGTCGCATTGCATGTGTGTGTAAATGTAATGTGAAAATTAAAAAGAATACATTATTATTAGAGTTATAATTGTTATTCAACTAGCAATACTGCATTTAAACATTTATAACTACATAAATAATTACCACATGAACAAACAATAAATATATTTATTGGAATCTGCGCGATATTTGATATAATTATAAGCTTCATAAAAATCCGTGGGCTGCAAAATTTTACAAGGCAGGCTGCGGTTTGGGCACCTCTGTTTTAGATCCCTTTAAATACGGAAAAGAAAATTTAAAAAATGAGGGGGGGTATTTAATGTTTACGTTTTAAACTCGATAGCTCAGAAACGCAACAAGCTCGATGAATGAAAGTTGGCATTCGATTAATACACCAAATTATAGGTTTGTATCATATTTTGGACCAAATCCATTAACAGGAAGGCGTTAATTTACTTTAAGTGACATCCTAAAGTGGCAGTAAACGTGGAAGTCGGGGGGAAGAACACGATTTTCTTTTCAACCTTTTAAATACTTTTAACTCACACATCCTACCGTTAGTTCAATCACTTGCGTGGGAGTAATTGTTCTATCGGTGTATCTTAAAACGACTATGCAATATCTAGGTCGATAATGCCTCAACAGTCGAAAATAGCGAAACGCTGTCACAAAATACTTCAGTAAACTGAGTAGTTCGAAACACTTCATATTGTGATCCTTACTGGAGAACAAATAACGTTAAGAGAAACTTCTTAAGTGACACTCCTACTCTTTGGTCGAATGGTCCAAAACAGTCTCTTCTAATTGGCTCATTTTGTATTATCGAATTTCAAAGCACAGGGGAAAAAAATGGGAATATTACACAATTTCCTTGTATATTTACTGAATTGGAAATAAAACCGTCGCAAAAGGATACTCGTGTGACAAGTTTAAAAAGAAATATATTTGGGTCAGTACCAACAACACCAACATCATGAATCAGTTAAAGATGTTAAGTGATATAACGTTATTTTGCAACACGGTTTATTGTTGTTATTGCATGAATTTGTAATTTTAAATACGAAGGTCATAAAAATAAATTTTGGGAAAGGAAATGCAGCAATTTGTTCTTTGGACATAAGTAGAAAAATAAAATAAAATATATCCAGCCACTAAATTTAAAAAATGCAACCTATGTAATTAGGCGCACAGATATAATAAGAAAGAAAGACGTACGTGATTTCTGCTATAGATTTTTTCCTTTAACGCACTGAGAGAAACAAATGGCTTTTATGTATTCCTATTTATATTGATGTATCTAACACGTCTTATTTCTTTTAAAGCCAATTGAAAGTAGCAACTTTTGTACGTTAACAAGATCTACTTACTACTTACCTTCAAATATAATATTCCTTTCACGTTGTTCTTGGAAGAAATAAATATAAACATAGTATTTTTAATATATTCATAAAAGAAACACAGCCACCTAGATTGTCAAGAGGTTAGCACTTTGCATTTCCATTCAATGGACAATTCTATTCTGTAAAAACCATATCACCGTCAACATGTAAGTGTTGAAAAAGCAGCAGATTCAATTAGGATTCCTTTTCCCGTTGATGAAGGTTTTCTCGTGTTGTAGGAAAAATTTTCAACCACGGATTCACATGATTAACAAGACAAAAGTTTTGTTCCCCAAAAAATGTGTAAGCGGCTATAAAACTTAACAAACCAGCAATGACTCTCGAACCTGCAGACTCCTGTGCGGAATGACAGTGTCCTACCTTTTTAAACATCATAGAGCTTTTGGAAACCAGGTGACTGTCCATACTTTTTAGACAGCATCCTGATTTTATAAAAACGTGAAAAATGTACTGATAATTTTGTAAAACTGAAATTAGCGTTAAATCTGGTTCTTTCCGGGAAAGTCCAGATCTGTGAATTTTGAAAATAGGGACCAGTTTTTGTGATTAAAAGCCTTATAACAAGTTAACCAGAACTAAAACAAATCGGTTGAAAATTTTTCGGTGTAACACACGAAATCTGCACATTCTTCACCAGTAAAAAGAATCACAAACTAACGCGTACTTGATGACGCGTGATAAGGCCTTAATAAGGCTTGGATGTGTTTCAGGTTTTGCAATATTGGTAAGCTACCAAATATACCCTCAATATGCTTACCAGTAAACTAAAATCTTTTACCAGCATTTCCGAACTATAAAATCTGCAAGAAATTTTTATATAGAATATATTTCAGGTTCTGTTTATTTATTTATAAGTTTTTCAAAGTCATGAATATCTTTTATTGTTAGCCTCGTATAAATCATGAGATTTATAGCATGTATGCCTTATGAGAGGACTCAAGCTTTAAATGAAACACGACTTCACCTAATATAAGCTTATGATGTCTCACTCAAACATTTATGTGCGTGTGTATATATTACTAAATAACCTAACCATATCAGCCAAATATCTCCTATATAATAATATCCTAAGTTATCTATCCGTCTGTCCTCGAATTTATGAAGCGGTTAGACCTAGAATGGATAGAGGCATCCATATTGGATTCTTGATGAGTTAGTAAAATTC
This sequence comes from Pardosa pseudoannulata, assembly GCA_032207245.1. Taxonomy (NCBI): domain Eukaryota; kingdom Metazoa; phylum Arthropoda; class Arachnida; order Araneae; family Lycosidae; genus Pardosa; species Pardosa pseudoannulata. Next base: position 44,388,271 of record CM063498.1, read on the forward strand.
AAAGTGAGTAAAGTTTATCTTCTCCTAAACTGTCGATCCGATTCTAAAATAAATTGATATAAATATGCTTCATATCACAGCGAAAAATACTGCCGTTTTAAAACGTTCGAAATCCACCCTTTTCTTCCTTTACGAGCGTTTAATGCCATTATTTCAAGCCCTATTTTCTTCGGTTAAGAGCAAACGATTAAATTTATCACATAATAGGTAAAAATGCATATTTTTCTAGCATTATGACGTCATTCCTTTAACCATCTCATTTAATCATTTCTTATTTTAAATTATTTAAATATCGTCTGCATTATTATTATACTTTTTATCACTGAACTTCGATATTACGTAAATAATTTTTCTTTTATATCTGGCTTAAATAATAGATTAGATACATATGCGATAATTTTTAATTTAATCATCGATTATTTTTTGTTGCAAGGTAATTCTCAGTCAAAAAAAGAAAAAACATTTTTTTACCTGCCTCATTGGGTACTTTACAATTCTGGAAAATTAAAAATTTTACTCTTCCGTCATACGGCGGGCTATATGCTAGTATATTTAATAATGGTAATATAGTTATAGTATAGAAACGGTAAATAAACTAAACAATAAATAAAATACTGGAACAACGGTCTATTATGAATGGAAATTTTCCAATCTTGCCCCGAAAAACAGGACATGGGATTTCTCAAGAAATTGCTCATTCGGTCTTTCACGCTTGACATCCGAGATATAGGGAAAAAGAAAAGACACAAAAACAGTATTTCTAAGCCACACAACCTTCTTTGAATTCCTCGAGCTCCCCTTGCACCCGTCTAGTCGAGTCAAGCTATCTTGAAATTTACCATCTGTCTGTTTTTAGCACTTGAGGGACTGTGGCCCTGACGACAGGGGTAAATGCACTTCCTCAGCTAAAGAAACCCTCTCAACACGCATATCCAAAGTTACAGGAGCACGAAATATTGCGAACATAAAACGAATTTAAGAAACTCCTAGAGTCGGCCTAAGCGGGAGACAAGATAAATAGATATCTGTCTACGGCGGCAAAATTTAGAAGCGGCAAAAACATGTCAATTAGAGTGCAATACAATAAATAGCAGGGCTTCGAAAATTAAAAAACCTAAAAAAACCTCGTTATTTTGGTCGAGAGAAAAGCAAACTGCCGAAAAATCGGTTTTTTTTTTTTTTTTTTTTTTTTGAGGGGGGGGGATATATTAAATATTTTATTTTGAACCTAGCATTGAAAATAATAGAATTAATATTTAGTGGTGTAAGTAAAAAATAAATAAATAAATAAAATAAAATAAAGATTATTTTATTAACCCTCCGAGTGGAACACACCGATTAAAAATATTAAAAACGCTAAATTTATTGTGTCAATCGCCAAAACATTCTACGATTTTTATTTCACCCTTTGTCGACTAATGGAATACGAGAAACCCACCCTCCATATTGTCCCTTTACTTCTGGTTACAATAGATATATAAAAGATAAAATTGTTAAATTTTTAAATACACATAAAGCTCGTCAAGTCTCGAAGATCATTAAGAATAATAAATTCTAAAATTACAAATAAAATTATTCTTTAAGAGAATTATTTACATTTTATACGAACGTTATCCAAGATATTTAAGTGGTGCAATTAGAGATACATCTGTTACCTCAAACGAAATACTTCGAAAATATTTTACAATGCCTAAAACAACATCGTTTTGTGTCGAAGGAAGTAGGGGGTGCATTTAATATTTTGTGGGGATGCAGTGTCTAAACAATACCTGACCCTCGTACCTCAAACACTGGCATAAGAATTAATATTTTAGGATGGTTTGAAGTAAAAAATAAATAAATAAAATAAAATAAAGATTATTTGATTAATAAAGTCACAGAAGTTCCACCTACCTTTAGAATTTTATGTACAAATACACAGAGGTATTTTACAATTTTCATTTAGCTGGAAAAAAAATAACACAAAAAAAGCGCAATATAAATAATATTACAGTAGCCACTACTGTAATAATAATAGGCACAACCCACAAAACTATATTTCTATTATTTTAATCTAGAAAATAAATGAGTAGTAAAATCATATATAACAGAAATAGACATGCTTCGGAGTATCAATTTTCCATAAATCTATATTAGCATTTCTGTCTTAATTCAAGTACAGTGAAACCCGCTTAAGAAGTTTTATAAGAGATTAAAACTTCTTAAGCGGGAAAACTGGAAAAGTGCATTAAGAAAAATATTTTATCTAGTATTAATTTATTTCTCACCTCTAGATGTGTTTTCATAGATATATAGTGTTATTTTATAATTAAGAACAAATTTAATATTTTTTGTTTAATGTATAACGTCTATTTTCAAAACATCTAAATTTTAACCTCAACCAAGAATAATTTAATTATTTTCAACGTTAAGGGAAAGTCAGATACAGATAGACTGAAAAAAACTAGAAATAATATAGTTATAAAAATTTGCATTAATATAGTTCTAAAAATTCCTGTTTGACTTCACTGCAACAGATTTAATTATTATAATTGAAAATTTTTATCCTTGTCTGGGATGGTTTGTAAAAAGAATCAAACTAACTTTGCTTATAAAAGTTTGTATACGTTGTGCCTTACAAGCAAAGAGCCAGAACTACCTAATTTCTAAGAACTGTTATTATAACGATTGTTGAAGTGATATTTGTTTGCTATTCTCTGCAATCATTTAATATTCCTAGAAATATATCTTTTGTATCTGTTTGGTCAAAATTTAATCAAACCTCAATGAAATGGAAATGAAGATTTGGAGTAAATTAAACTCCTTAAGCGGGAAAATGTTTAAAAGTTAAGCTTCTTAAACGAAGAACTTTACAATTATAACTATATGAATAAAACTGGGACTAGAGAGGAAGAGAACGTCTTAAGCGGGAAAATGTCTTAAAAGGGAATTTCTTAAGCGGGTTTCACTGTATATGATTTTCTTGTTAACATGGTTCTTAACTCAATTTTTTTCCCTACACGTAAAGTCGACACATTTGAGATTTGACTGCAGCAACAAAAACGCTAGGATCGGTCTTAAATAAAAATACTGTATATCACAATAGTGTAGAGAACTAGGAAAATGTTGTTATACACAGGTTATCACTTTAGACCACTGTTGAAAAGAAAATAGAAGTACTAGAAAAAGCTTTCAATTGTTTATATAATTTTAAACAAAGGTATTAAAAGTAAAAATTTCGTCACACGATTGTTACTGCAGAAATTATACAGACTTTTATATAAAAGGTTTTACTTTATTACGAATATAAAACGAATTTAAGGAATATAACTTTGTAACCAAGCTTCTTGGCTACAAAAAAAAAACAGATAATTACATCCTGAGAACCATTATTCAAATTGGATATAAGTGCCATTCCCTCAAGTAACTAAATTAACGAGTTTCGAAACTACCATTAGCATCTCAATAGAAAATATCTATTAAACCAAATCTCATTTTTCATAGTTCCCCCCCCCAGCTACCTAAAAGTATGGCTATTCAAAAATTGAAAAAGAGTTAGCAATAAAATTTAGAAAGTACTGGGTTATAACATAAAGTGCCTCTTATATTTGATTCAAATCTGAACGCTTAAGTTCTCGTATGATAAGGTACAGAATAAGATTCAGAAACAGAACACCGTGTCTAAGGAATTGTGTTACCACTGATTAAAAATAGTTGAAGCTCCTACACAGGAAGTGCATGTCATGAATAAAAACTTTTACCAGTTCTTTATCTTTGATGAGAAATTTCAATACACGGAAATCCCGAGAATATTGAAATGTTTTTGTGCGTGGGAAAGAAAGGAAAGAGAAACCTTAATTTAATAACTTTATGTCTAATTTTTGCTAGTACCAATCCGCAAGTAAACATTTCAACTAATTTAAAATCATAACTGAAAATATAAAATAACAAATACATGCAGTTATTTCAGAAATTGAGTAGTATTAGACCGCTAGGATCAACTTACAGATACACAAGGATAACAAGGTCAAAGATTTACTCCATAAAACCCGGTCTAAAAGACTATAAAATTCTACCCACCAACACTGAGTTTCGAACCCGCAGGCTCCAATACCGAAAGACAGCGTTCTACCGTTTAAAACATCATACAGATTTTGCAAACCAGGGGGTCTGTCCAGACGCGTTAGGCAGAATCCTAGTGTTGTGAAATTGTCAAAAATGTACTAATAATTTTGTGAAACTGGAAGCATTATATCTGGTTCTTTTAGTAAGGTTCTTATTTTGTAAATTTTTGAAAATAAGGTAAAGTTTTTGCTAAAATGTACAAATTAACGAATGTGAAATTGTACCAATTTTAAGGTTCCATTTTAGAAAAATAAGTCTCGTTAAAAAAACAATATATATATATATATATATATATATATATATATATATATATAAACAAGCATTTTTATTCAAGAGATCAAATTTTAAAATGAAGTATCTTTGAGAAAGGTTAATGTTTAAGAAAATACAGATTTGTTAAAAATCCAATTTCCATAGGAAAAAAATTGTGGAAGAACCGTTTTCGACATGAAAATATTGTGAAGAGTCCATTTTTAAAATAAGATATATTACAAAGCTTCCGTTTTCACGATAAAATATTTTTTAAGGGTCCATTAAAGATCTAAACTGTGTTACTGATCAATCATTCGCAACACAGTGTTTAAAAATTTAAAAAAAATTGTACTCTATTTCATCATACATCGCAAGTAAGTTTCTAAACCGAACGCTTTCAAACCGTCATATGTTTCTAAATATGGAATCTTGACCTTTTCAGCTCTGATATTTTTTAAACGTATAGAAAAGTAATTTTATAACATACTTTTTACAGATGTTAGAACTGTCTTTCAAAATATTAACGAGGCTCTACTTGATTAGGAGTCGGAACAAATGATGCCAGGCCAGAAACTTACAAGTATAAATAAATTATACTTTAAAAATAGACCTCTACATATGAAGATTGCAAAATCCCTCAACAGGTTCGAACGATATAAAATTAAAATAAACTTTGATCTTAAACATTCAAATAATCTCATACAATTGTATTAATTGTCTACTTATTTAACCACGTAAAATTAACGGGCAAACGATCGAAAAATACTGTAAATAATACTATACAGGGATTAACATAGCCATCTATTTTTAACTTCCCGCCTGTACAGTTTAAATAACAACTACAATTTTTAACAGCTACAGGAAACAGGATGCCGGTCCTCACTGCATTAGTTAGCAGCTGAGAATTTAACGACCTAGACTCCAAATATAGAACTGCATGCAGAAAATGTTCGAACTTGAAAAGAAACACTCTGATACTCAAAAATACATGTTTGAAAAAATGTTTTAGTATCCATGCAGTTCAGTAAGCTTTCGAAAACTGCCTCAAAATAGGAAATTTTTAAAAATGAGCAGGGGTGAAAAATTATGGAAAAAGCAAAAGACTTTCTAGAATTCCACTTTCTTCTGGGGGGATTATGAATCAAAGCCTCAATTCAGAACTGACGCTAGAAACTTTCCTTCATTTCATGCTCCAGTGATATTTTGCATTTATGTATTACCAGTGGTCAGTTATTTTTGAATTTCTAAATTTACCTCGAAATATATAGTTTTAGAAATTCTTGGCTAAATTTATATTTATACTTCAATTTTGTGTCTAAATGATGTAATGAGTCGTTTTCGTTATAAAGGAGTTAATAAAATGTTTAAACTGGAAGGTATATACAAAAAAAAATTAGAAAAAAGATATATGTGCAAAAAAAAATAATTTTAATGCATTAAAAAACATGTACTTGGATCATTCTACTCTTACTACATCGTGTACGTGTATCTTATATTTTCTATTTAAACTCAAGCACACTTAACTTTAGTCATTTCTAATTGCTGCAATTGTAATTCTTAAAAATAAGTATAAAGTAAAATTGTCCCTTCAACGCTAATTTTAGAATCAATATTTTATGTATATGAAAAGAGTTCATTAGACTACACGGCTTAGCCCAGAAAGTTCAATACAGAAGAACTTCAGAGAAAGGTATGCGAGTCTGACCATATGAGAGTCATATTTTAACCTTTTATTGGGTTAAAAAATTACTCACTAAAGCACATAAGTTCTTTTAAAAGACCTATATTAAGTCTTGATTAAGTTCCACTAGCAGTTTAGATTTTAGGACACCTACTCAAACATCCCTAAATCATAAACCTAATTATTTAAGATAAAAAGTACATCCGACATTAAATTAAGTAATGTTCTTAAAGCTTGAGTTTTTAAATAACTTTAAAATTTTTATAATTAAAAATCAAAGTAAACAAATAGAAATGATTTTCCTGTTGCACACTACCTTATGTTGGACGTTGGAATCTTACATGGAACAGTAATTCCTCCTGATTAAGTATTTTGAGACCGATATAGCCCCATTCAGAAAAATCATGTTTTAAATTCAAGTAAATTTAATAACAAGCGAAGATTTAGAAGAACACAAATATAATGAATTAGTAGGACACCAGACCCAGAAGGATTAAAAAATTCTACACTCTCTTACTAAAAATACTTTTACTATTTTCGTACAAAGTACTGCTTTCAAAAATGTAATGCATTAATAATGCATTAATCAAAATCTGATGAAATCATTTCATACTTTTTTCCTAAAGACAATTATATGAAATTAGGCGGATTTCACTTTATTCTGCCAGCACTGTGACGACTTGTATTGTTATTTATTTAATTTTTTAAACAGTTCATTCATCCATCAAGGGACTTTGAGAGAGATCACATAATCTTCAGAATCTCTGGAGAAAATACACAGGATTTAAACTCATATGAAACTTCATATGCAACTAGACCCACATATAAATGGGTCTTTTATTTAAAATAAAAACAGACGAAATAGCTGTCTGCTCTGCTTATTACTTTTGGGGCACATTTCATTACGAAAGTCTTTTATTTGCTTATTACTGGTATAAATGTTTGTATTCATAATCGCCGTCTAATTAGTCCTGAAGTAGCAAATCCAGCAATTTCCCCATTAAGCAATATCATATTATTACTCTAATGTAGAATCATACATATATAATAAATAATTTCATAAATACCATCCATTTCAAATAAGTTCAGTCATTACAATGTTTTCATTACGTTTCGGTCATGAGTAATATTTTAAGACACTTGTAAACTACATAACAAGAATCACTGTAATTAAAAAAAAAAAAAATGTTTTAAAGTGCCAATGTTTTCAAACCTTTATAGATTTTCGGCACTCTTACTAAACCAAGGCGCTCAATTTCAAATTCTAGCAAGTACACTTTAGAAAATTGACAATAAATAAATTATTAGGCCAAATATTGTAAATATTTCGAGGCGGCCAAAGAGAAAACTTTGAACCTTACGTCCATATCTGGGAGACATCTAATATAAAAGAAAATCATTTTAACAAAGGTCTTGTCCTATCTGTTCAGGGGGTAATAGATGAATTTTCTGTGTGCTCAAGATCCAAAGAGATGACAATTGAGATATCTGTCAATAAGATTTTAACGCTTTATATTTACTCCATTACGTCTCTCTCCAAATTGATCAATGAGGAAAAAAAGCTTATCAAACTTTGCTTTTTATTACAACAGAAATGTTTTTAAAGAAATCTTTAAATTAAGAGAATAAAAATAAATCCCTCCACACAATCTTACTTCCCGGTATCTTCTGATAAATTAAAATTTGTTAAAAAAATATATATTCAAAATATTTCAGCGAAAATTTAATAATATACTAAATGTTATGCATATATGATAAGATTTCAACATATACGCAAACCATGAGAAATACACATATGTATAAATATAAAATACAAACATACACACGTGTATGTGTTTTATGTGTGTGTGTATGTTTTCAAAAGTTTTATATACGTTTATGAGGTAACAGAGAAGACATAGTACCTGTGAATATAATGAAGAAATAAGAAATTTTATTTCCAGATGGTCTTCACTTAAAAACCCTGTTGGTTCATAGAACCTTTTCCAATTCACTAAATATTTCAATTACAGGAAATGGGGATTAAGATTTTATATCACATAATAAAGAAGAAGAAATCATAGACGAATATGCAAAAATCTCTAGATAAAAACAAACACGGACATAGTGTCATTTACTTCTGATGTACGGATATAAAATATGTATTTTAACAGATAGCATTTCAAAGGTAAGATACGGACTTGCGGACTTTTGTATAATTTCAAGCGAAAATTGACATTATAAACTTAATTTATAACTGAAGGTCATTACTATAATGATAAAACTATAATGCATACATAAAGAAGGAAATGCAAATTTTTAAACAGAAAATATAAGATTTTGTGCAATTCAGAAGAAAATTATGTATATATTTATAATTTTATTATTCTAGTGACCAAACTGCGATAAACTACGACAGAACTTAAGCAAATTAAAGTAGGCTATACAGAACATTACTGAAAACAACCTATAAATCATTATATCTGAACTTTTCCTTGCGGATTGCAAAAGACAATAATAATCTCAGCAAACATTCAGTGCTTGACATTTTCATAAACTTACATGCACCAATAATGTGCGATAAATCAACAATCAGATAAACCTTCCCCCAATATTACTACAAAACACTCTCGTCATTCTATATTTCTTCTTTGTTATGTTAGGTCTCGCAGTAATGCAAATATCCGGTATGCAATAACTTTCTCGAGACATCTAAATATTATGATGGTTCAATGTGTATTCTTTTGCGAAGTTTAATATGTTGACCTTGTCGAAGTAGAACCGTCATGGCTGTTTCATTTTCAGTCTATTGCGATTTCTTTTTCTTTTCAGACTTCTACAACTTTCCTGGACGTTCAAACAAACAGTGACTGGGCGAGGCATACGCGAATTCGCTAGAATCCTTATGAATGTCATTATGGAACTTAACCGTAAATCCCGTGTTCATGCTGGAATAATTTATACAGTAATGATCTGACAGTAAGGAAGATGCATGTTATATGTCAACTTCAAATGTCATGACTGCAATCCCCACTCCCCCCGGTATTTCAGCTAATAAATCTTTCTCCTTTTTAATTTATTAATAAATACTACTCATAAAAAATACACAACTGGCATGACAGACATAGCAAATAACGACTAGCCAAGTAAAGGGCTTTCTATTGTAACAGTCAGCAGAGACCAAAAATCAATAAAGTTTAAAATTTCAGAAACAAACTAATTTTGGAGTCTAGAGAGAAAAAAAAATTCATTGAGGAATAGGATATGCATTATCCAATCACGAGCATCTATTCTAAAGAATATATATAGCAGAAACAAACGGGAATTTAATAAATGCCTCGTGAAATTATAGCCCTGTTAACAACGAAGAGATTAAACTAGCGTTTAGTGAATCAATTACAGAGAAGATTTTTTTGCGAAAACCAAAATCATGATCGTGATATATCCTCCGAGATAATTTCATCTAGTAGAGATGATAATTTTACCATTTGCGACTTGATGTTTAAATTGATCAAAATAAGGTTGTCATTTTTATTTCCCGGTAGATCTTAAAATTGTTATTTACTAATATAAAGTGTTCTATAATTTCATTTTTGAAAGGGAGCTTGGTATCTCATATTAGTTACTCTAAATCCCGTGTTTATTTTTAAAGAAAAACAAAAATTACACCAATTGAGGCTTGCATATTTCTTTAACCAATCTTATCCCAAGAAATATTTCAATATATTTTACAAAAGACAACAATTTTTTTTTTAAGTAATTTTGAAGACATTTTGACAATAACGATTTTAAAAGAGGAGGTAGAAATAGTTTAATGTATCAATAAATATTTTATTAACCTGAGTGACCATTTACTTCCCATGAAGAAAGAAAACTAAAAGTTTGATTTAATCAGAGGAACTTTTGAAAAATGATCACCATTTTGTAGGGTTGGGGTGACCCTGTGTCTGGAATGCCCACTTCAGAAGCTAATCGATACTCTCACCATTTTGAAGCACCACAAGGATAAAAACTACTCTTTTCTGAGCGCAACACCACGTGAATCTCTTAAAGGAACAGTGGACATAAAAAACGTTTTTGTAAAATACAAACTTACAGTTATATAACATTGTATCCGTATATTTCCAGGTATAACAAACTTAATAACATTAAAACTTTTGCTTGCTTAAAATCTATTAATTTTTCAACTATAAAGTTTTTAAATTTTTTATTAATTTTTAAAATGCTTCTTGCAATTTACTTTTTTTAGATATTCTTACAAGATTTCTATCAAATACTCTTAAGATATTTTAAAACAAATTTATATATTTATTTTAAATTTTGATTTTATTAGGTTTATCAAAGCTCAATTTAAATTTAGAAAAGTAAAAATTTTGTATGAAAATTTATAGTACAGATTTGAAAGAATTTCCTATAAATTAATTATTTGATCTATCAGCAAAAGAATACAAAAATAGTTCAAAACAGATTTTTAATTGGTAATAAGGCAAAATTTGTAAAAAAAATTAATATTAAAGCGCAAAAATATAGCAGAAATTAAAAAAAAACTTTTTAAAAAATTATGAAATTATGAGTTGTTACGTTTTTAAGCTAATTGATTTAGTTATACTTCGAAATTTATGCGTGCACAGTTTTTAAACTCTATGTTAATAAGGGTGCTACCCTATTGCGGTCGCAATATGTCACAAGCGACTTCCGCATCACATTATTATCAATCGCCATAATGATGTCAGAAGTCATTAGAAAAGGGAGTTTACAGTGCCAATTCGATAAATATGGCGACTTTTGACGTTGTCACGACGCGAAAGTCGCCTGTGACATATCTCGACTGCAATATGGAGGCACGCTAATTTACAAATACGAGCTGTAAGTTTCATTGTCCCCTTAAAAGTGAAAACTTTGACCTGTTATATATGTTTCATGAAAAATAACTATAGGGTGCCACGATACTCTGGCTACAATATTGCAGTTGAGATATGTCACAAGCAACTTTCTTGTCACAATGGCGTCAAAAGTCGACAGAGACAGGAATTTGGAGTCACAAATTCCCTTCTTTACCGCATCATAATGATGACTTCTGAAGCCATTATGACGCGATGTCGCCAGTGATATATTTTGACTGCAATATGGTAGCAACCTTCAAACTCAATTATAAAAGGTCAGGAAAAGAAAATTTTCAGATCACCGGATTTTTGATTAGCTAAATTTTAAAAGCTCACCTTTGCCAGTGATTTTCATCTGGTGGATTAAAAAGATGTTAAATACCATCTACTAACTTATTTACAAAAGGAGCTCAGAGAACAATAAGTGTTTGCATATCATGGTGTGCTCTCTTATTTACCATTTTAAAAACCATCATTATTTAGATAAGTTACGGAAGTTGGAAATTCATTCAAGCGTGCGAACAAAAAGGTTAAAAAAGGAAACAGTCAAAACTTAGGTCAGCGCAGTAAGTAGCCTTTAACCCAAGTGTATTCGAGTATTAGTAAATCTTATGGGTCAGCGTGAATTCGTCGCGTTAAACTAAGCATCAAGAAATTAAAGTTATTAAAGCTCTACTTTTTTGTAGCCATCAATCCGCATTAAAGTTTCGGAATATCGCAAAAGAACCACCGACTTTAAGAAATATGTGTGATCGAAGGCCGGATTTAAAATATTCCTAATCAAAAATCTCTCAAACAATGTGTAAAATCAGATATAAATAAATAAATAAATAAATAAATAAATAATCTATTCTAGGCCGATACTCGTTGTGAAAAACAAAACAATTTCTGATATCCCAGTAAGATTAAATAGCCATGTCGCAAGAAATGAACAACTTATAAACAAACTATTAACAAAATATAATAAAATTATTCAAGTTTACAAAGGAATGTAAAAACAGTGTTTCAAATCTATGAGGAATAATAATACCGGTGGGTCCAGGTTTATTTTCCAACATATCCAACATATATGAAGTAATAATTAAAAAATAAGTATTTGGTGTTTGATATTATATTATGAATATTACAAAGAAATGAAACAGTATATCACACCGTGACTATTAATCATATCTTCTTTTTCAGGGTACTAATATATCTTGTACCGTTACAGAGAGCAAAACACAAACCAGCCTTCACGGATTTTTGCCTTACCGACCTTTCACAATTTTTTTTCAAATGCAGAAGCTTTTGATTCTACAGCATTGGCTTCTATATATCACAGATGCATAAGATTGGAGCCGTAAATAATTACAAAAAGATAAAATAGTAACAAACTTTTAAAAAAATTACTATAAGAAACAAGAACATTAAAACACGAACAATAAAATATAAAAAACATTAAAAACAAAAGGAAATCTCTGGGTGTTGACAACATGATCTCTCTTGCCTCCCAATATCGATTGTAGATGTTTTACGATTTTACGATTGTAATCTTCGAAATGACTCTTTTTCAAAATTTTAAATTTTATTTACTCAGATAACATCTTAATTACTAATTACGTTTAGGATCAGGTATAAAGCCATCTGGCTAAGGAACCTCATAACCATTTGTTAAAGCGGATGAAAGCACGTAATAATAATTAGACGTCAACTATAGTATTTGTATCATACCCATTATGATCTGGGAATGCTATGATCTAGAATTGTTTACTCTTCAGTAGGACTAGGTTAAGCAACCTGTTGCAGTCATAAAAATGAAGTCATTTAAGTAGTAAACAAACTGAATGATCATCTTATTCTATGAATGGCATTTTATTCTTTCCTTCCTGAAAGCAATGATGTACTCAACGAAAATTCCAAGATCAGTTTCAGAGGCACGCGGCATCACCCGCCTACATACGTTAGCCAAATCCTGGCCTCAATCCAGTTAAGGCCATGTAGGGAAAGATGTAAAGAAAAGTTTCAACTCTTTCTTCATCAATCATAGATCATGGAGATGCAGATCTGGGGAGAAATAACCTGAACTTGCGTAAACTCAAAGAATGCTATGATCCATGCATTCTATAATTTATAAAGGTATACTGACTATTTTTCTGATGAGTCAAGAATTATAATTTAATTTCCTTATATAAGTTACTTAATGATATCGAATATAATTAATTTATGCTTTCTATAATTTATAAAAGCATACCGACTATTTTTCCGACGAATCAAGAATAATTTTCCTATAATAGACAATATTATCAAATATAATTAATCTTTGAATTCTGTAATTTATAAAGGTATATTAAGGTATATATTTATAAAGGACTATTTTTCTGACGAATCAAGGATTATAATTGAACTTCCTTATATTAGTAACTTAATATTATAGAATATAATTAATCTATGCATTCTATCATTTAGGTATATATATTTATAAAGGACTATTTTTCTGACGAATCAAGGATTATAATTTAACTTCATTATATTAGTAACTTCATATTATAGAATATAATTAATCTATGCATTCTATAATTTATAAAAGTATACGGACTATTTTTCTGACGAATCAAGGATTATAACTTCATTATATTAGTAACTTAAAATTATAGAATATAATTAATCTATGCATTCTATAATTTATAAAAGTATACGGACTATTCTTCTGACGAGTCAAGAATAATAATTTAATTTCCTTATATTAGAAACTCAATATTACATAATATAATTAATCATGATTTAAACAAATTTTTAGAGTAGTTTAGTTCCACGAATATTAATCATTTTATTTTTTTATTTAATTTCAATTTTAAACAGGTTGGCATCGAAGTTATAACATGACTAACATCCATTTAATTTCATGCTTCACTAGAACAACAGGTATCATTTTATCTCTCGTTTCAACGCCTTTTCTAAGCTGTTTATTTGAAATCTTAAACTGTCTGGAATCTCTTAGTCCTATAAAAGCTTCAGTCTTTGCCCTTGACGATTCTCGTAAAATTTGGCACAAGATACTGTCTAGTTTATTCGTCTGTACACCCTGCTTTAAACTAAGTAACATCTTTCTCTTCAATATTTACCTATTTTATTGTCATATAATTTCTGACAAATCAATTTACTGAATGCATAGTAAATTAATTACTTACCAATAAAGGTTTTACAAAGCTTTAAACAGACTTAATATAACAGCAGAAATTTCGTATGCGACATGAATATTTTCACACGAAAATTATTCTTAGCATCAGTTGTTAAACTTAATAATAATATACTTTATAACAAACAATTTCCGAAATATCAGTCTCATAAAAGAAAAATACATTTAAATGATCAACACCTATATAAAAATTATATTACTATACAACCGAAAAAAAATCCATCAGTGTACGAAAAAAAAATTACAAGCATGTTTTTAAAACCATTTTAGATTTTTGCAGCTTAAATGTCATCATTAGAGAAAGAGATGTTTTCATTTGTTTTTAGAAGCTCAAGAAAAGAGTTTTCATTTCAACAGCTTCATATTTCCATGTAACATAATATTTTCATCTCTAATAGGTTTGAAAATGCCCGTTAAGTGTCACCATTTCAGAATTTAATTTAAAAACGTAGTTGCGAATTATCTTACACACGTGTGTAGACTTTTCTGCTTTCTCAGTTGTTAAAGGGTTTTATCTATCTTTTCCCGGTGTTGTAAAATGACTTCAAAAAAGAGTGGCATTTTAATACTGAATTAATGTTTAACTGATATAAAATAAGATTTCAAACCTTTTTTTATGCACATGTAGCTCAACGTGTATTAAAAACTTTAAAGTCACAAATATATGTGTGTGTGTATGTGTAAATACTGAAACCTCGATCCCTCGTTTTTAAAGGAGACGGATATGAAAAACGATGGATGCGGGAAAATGATGTAGAAATTCTACAAGATACGTGACCATAAATATATTAACTATGTGCAACAACAATGAGCGGTACTAAACATTTCATAAAATATAACTAAGCAAGATACTTAACAGTTAAAAAAAATATTTGTATTTGTGCAAGTGGATCTCCTAGCGGGAAAAATGGGAGAGAGAAAAAAGGTCTATTCTATATACTTCTGCAAATACACTATCACTATCCCTGTGTTTGGTTGGATGGTTTGGAGCATTATGGTCTACTGTTTTGCTGCACATTGTTATTGCTAAAAGTCGATTCCGAACGGTTACGAACATTCATGCTAGTAGTGGGATTCGAACCCACGAACTGCGGTACCAAAATACAACTCTAACAATTTGGGGCATTTTGATTTTGACAGAGATTCATACGTTTATGAAATATACGGAACTGTCTCTATTTTGCACACCTTCCTCCTTTTCTCTCTATTATGCTGCTTTTTGTCTGTGCACAGGACCTCCATTGTAGTAACCCCGCGCGTTATTAGGTTACAATCAACTGCAACATACTCGTCAAAGTTTGTCAATAAACTCTTTCCAGTCGTCTCATCATCTTCATCGGACGCAATTTGGACACTTGGTTGTCTAACACCAGCTTTGCGAAATAACTGTTTATAACTTTTCTCCAGTTTTAAATTTACTAAAAAAAAAAAAAAAAAAGCGACGGAGCCGAATTTTTTTCACAATTGATGATGCAGTAAAACGGAAATCCAGGAACGACGAATGCTGGAAGGTAATTACATTAACTCTATGGGAACTATTATATCTGTCAGAAACAGAAAAAATAGCATTAATTTAGTCAACAAAAACAAATTTCAATGAAATGAACGTCATTCTGATGTGTCATTATTAAAAAAAACCACAAGAAGAAAAAAAACATTAAGTGTGAGAAAAAAGACATGAATAAATTTTTTTTCAAAACTTATTTTTAGCTGATAACTTTTTCTCCGTAAAGAAACCAAATAAATAGAAGGCAGAATAAAAAAGTGTTTTTTGCATGTATAGGCAACTTCTACTGGTGACATTGGATTAAAGTTGGGCGTGGATGGGGAGTAAACTTTACAGGAGATAAAAGCATCATTCCTTTACGTCTTAGCTAACAATGGCCGAACAAATTG
Source organism: Pardosa pseudoannulata (assembly GCA_032207245.1). Lineage (NCBI taxonomy): Eukaryota > Metazoa > Arthropoda > Arachnida > Araneae > Lycosidae > Pardosa > Pardosa pseudoannulata. Next base: position 44,404,241 of record CM063498.1, read on the forward strand.
TTCCCTATCTTGAAGTTCATAGGTCTGAATCCACTTCAGACATAGATGTTCGGTTTGGAATCAGCTTTAAGAAATAGGTCCCGGGCACAATATAACCAAGTGGTCAGCATGCAGAGACGGGGTTGTGAAAAACATCTTTCTATACACATAGAGAACTTGCAAGATAAATCTGTGGGCCTGTATTTCCTCTAACCCGGAATTTACCTTGGAATTGGTTTGGTTTGCTACGGTCTACTTTTTGAAACACGAGGGCTAATGAGACCGGGACCTACAGCTTAAAGCAGATTCCGAATGGCTACGAACATCCATGCCACTGTGGGATTCGAAACCACGAACTCCGGTACCGAAAGCCAGCCCCCTAACCAAACGGCCATCGTTCCCTTGGAATTGGACAGGTGGGAGAGGGGTACAGAAAAGGAGCAAAAATCCACCCTTCCTCCCCAATGACAATCATATTGAGAGGAATCTCTTACGTGACATCATAAACGCTTTACAAACGTCAAGGTAGAAGAACCGCTGCAAGTTGTCAAAGAAGTGGGTACCCAAGGTACTGTTACATCTTGCGTAACAAAAGATTAACCTAACTCCCCAACAAAGCTTGCAGTATGATTGAATAACGTCATCATTTCACGATGATAAGCACTAAGAAACTAACAGGAATTCCAACAAGAAATGTAATCAATTAGGATTTCTAATAGTGACTGTATCTCTTTTAGGCCCACCTGCTTCGGGAAAATGAGTGATGAAAGTATATAATGAAATTTTTAGAAGTAGGTTTTGGTAGTTTTATCAATTTTTTTATTATTATTATTTTTGTTTAAGAGACATATTCGATTACAAACCATCACTTTTACAGAGTATAGAAAAAAAAGGATCTGAGGGTGCAGAAGAGGTGCAGAACCCTCCCACACACAGAGAGAGAGAAAGAAGCACGCAACACCAAGTGTGTGTGTGTGTGTGTGTGTGTGTATATATAACCAATGGGCTATAATTTAGCCCATCGCAAAGATAAAAGAATCCACATTGGCTTGGGTCAATCGTAAATAAAATGGTCGAGAGAACAAAGAACAGTTTTGATAAAAGAATTTGATAAAGAAACTTTATTTAGCAAGTCCTCCCAAAGGATTTTGGCGTGAAATACTCGTTCATGACAATTTATAGGTGTGTTAAACAGCCAATCACGGTTCTTAATAGTTATCACATGTGAGACTCTCGGTGAAGTGGAGGAAACTAAACTAATTATATAAGGAGTTATATAAGAAGTGCTGATGGAAGCAGGAATTAATTTTGGTGTATTCGAACGCTAAAGAACAAAAGATAGTCGCCAAGTTTTGCCATAAAAAATTGCCGCCTGAAAATTATTTTAAGATACACTTATAATTGCGTTGGTTAGTTTTTTAGATCTAAAAATACCATTATATATATATATATATATATATATATATATATATATATATATATATTATGTGTAGAGGGAGATATGTCCGTGAATGTTTCTCCCTATATCTTTAGGAAAAACATGAACAATGAGTAAAATACTATTAGTATAAGCTTATGTGCACAATAATGAAAAAGAAAAACTGTCCTACCAAATAAAAGAGTTAATAAAGAGTTAACTGTTTCTCATCACACACTTAGAAAGCGCATCGGAAACAACATGCACTAAATACTACACGGTGTAACAAAGAAAGGCGAACAAACACATATGATAGAATAAACCTTAAATTTTTTTCACCCATTTCCTATTTCCGCCTCACTGTCACAACAATAGATATTGACTGTCACCACCGAAGCCATAAAAACCGTATTAGTCGCGAAGAATGTTAACAGTTAATGACGTCATCTGAGAAATGACGCATCGTTCGGGGACCCGAAATATGGCCTCTCCCACCATTAAGTGGCGTCTGAATACCGTAGAGAATTTTCCCGCTTCTCACCGATATATCTATTCCTCATTCCTTGGTTAAAATAAAATAATAATAGGAAAGGTCATGAAATTTAATTAACAATATTCCACGATCAAATACTTTTGATTTATTAGAAATATAATTTAATTAGTTTAATTACGGTCAAAACTAATCAAATGCTAATTACAAAACGATATTAATCGATATTCTGACTCATAACTAGTGCACAAAGCCTAAAACAGTTTGCAAGAAAATAAGAGGATTTTAAAAAAAAGGAAGGGAAACTTGGAATAACATCAACGTATTAACAGCTCCTCGTATGCTAGGGGTCAAGAAACTTGTAATATATTTGCCATTGGTGTTGAGTGAACATCAGATTTTATTCATTATCAATAACCATAATGATTTTTTTTTCGTATCACTGGATCTTTCTTTAACACTTTCATTTCTTTAGCTTGATATTTACAAATGCCAATTACAAAACGACATTAATTGATATCCTGAAGCATAACTAGTACACAAATCCTAATAGTCTGCAGAAAGATCAGAGGGTAAGAGAAAGCAGTTTTACGTGGAATATCAACTATCAATGTAGTTAAAGCTTCTTGTATGCTAGGGGTCAAGAAACTTGTAATATATTTGCCATAGGTGTTTTGAGAACGTCAGGTATAATTTTGTTCATTATCAATAACCATATCGATTTTTCTTTTTTCATATCTCTAGATATTTCTTTTACACTTTTAATAATTTAGCTTGACATTTTTTGTTTAAAACACAGAATTTAAGGATAGTTTCATTTCGAGTCAGATCATCCACATGTATCAGGAAATGTTGCGATGAATTATTCGAAAATCTAATTACTAAGAGTTTTTTTACTGAAGAAAATCCAAACATACACAGTAATATTTACAAACTTTTGAAAAAATAAAATAAACAATTAATCTTATAACAAAAACGCCCTTAGAAAGTTGAATGCTTAAATTAAAAAAGTATGCAAGACATAGAATAAAAGAAAAAGAAAATCCGACTTTTATTTCACACTTGTTATTCTTTTCATTATGAATTACAACTACAAATAAAAGCAGACGATAATCCAGTCCAAAGAGAAACCAGACTTGAAACCTCTTGTATTAATATTTAATTATAAAATTATCACAATTTAAAAATTATAGAATAATGTTGGTGCTATGTCATATTTTTATAACTTAATATTTTTTATTGTATATCTTTATAAGGTAATAAATTTTAAAAAAAATACTTCCACTTTATTATTTTTATTACAAGTGATATTTAAATATCTAGATGTTAAAAATAAAAATATAGGTTAATATAACAAGTTATTATTCTTATGTGAATACAAAAATAATTATTTACATCAAAAGAAATGACTTACTTCTATGTAATACCATAAATTGGTGAAACTATACAAGACTTTTAGAATAATTTCACAAAAGTCACATTTTTAGGTGTATAAACTTATGTGGCCCCTTTTACTGTCTAATTTAAATGTAACAGCTTGTGGTAGAAACAGGGCTGAGGGTTAGTAGGTGTGCAGAGAGTGCATGCACACAGGCGGCCAAATTTCTAGGGCAGTCAATGGAATAAATAACATTTGAATATGTTAACATTTAAATGTTTTTTTTTTTTCAGTGGAAGGGGGGAAGGGTATTTTACTGAAAATATTTAGTAAGAAAAAGTATTTTGCTGCCATTTCACGTATGGGAATAATTGTTATCTTAAATCTGGGTGAGTTTTTAATCGATTTTATTTAACTTCACTTGTCTGTCTGTTGATATTTTAAAATAATTTTTTAACTACATTCCTGACTAGCTAGAGGTATGAAATTTTGCACATAGATTCAATTCTGGTGACAATACAAAAACCAATTTTAAAAAATTGGATTGGATTGGATAAAATAAAATCAGTTTGGTAAATCCAAAAAGCTGATCTATGTACAATGTAATCCCAATTGTAGAGATTTTAAACTTATATCGCCATCTATTTGTAAGCGACATAACTAAAACTCTAACAAAAGTTTTACTTTTTAGTGCATTTTTTATCTTCTTTTTTTGTTAAATAAAAGCGATTTAAAATATTTTTTATAAATATAGATTATTAATAAACACTTCCTCACATTTTAAATTTAAAAAGAGATTAGCAATATATTAAGTGATTTTTAAAGGCATACTTAATTTAAAAAACTTTTTAAATGACACCTAAATAATCCCAAACTGATTGGTAATAATGGGTAAAATGTAAGTTTTTATGCATTATTTTGATGCCAAACAGTACTGTCTCTCTATTTTTTTAGTAGTATTATCAGCAATTAAACAAAATTATGTAAAATTGAGAATTATTAAATATTATTGATGAACTGACAAATAAGAAAGCAATGTATAAGTACATTCTGTTAACTTTTTTTTGTTGTTGTTACTAGAATATATATTTTAATAAACACTACAGAAATATATGATGTATACTTTTTAGAAACGCTTTTCTATCCCTAGTCAATTATATGTAGCCACCATAATAATCTGGTCAGTCAAAATTGATTGATTGATAGTCAATTAATTTTGACTGACTTGATTTCACAAAATAACATTGCAAACTTTTGTGAATGGGTGACAAGGAAAATAGTGTTTAAGTGAAATCAATTTAAACTGGCTTTGCACTAAAAAATCAAGTGGCTTTATAATAAAAATTAAAAAAATTTTCAATTTTGAAAAGTTTCAAAAAGAGTTCTACCTGTGAAATTTGTTCAAAAAATATGATCTATAATTTTTCCATTTTTACAAAAAAGCCAACATTTTCAACCAAAATTAATTAAATTTTTTTAAATTTCTTTACAGCCTTAGAAATAGTTGTAATCATATAAAAATATTTTTGGATAACATATATCTATAATATAATTTTGTCATTTTTCAAAAAAAAAAAAAAAAAAAAAAATGATTCTGTTAATGAAATAAATAAGCAGTCATTTTTGTAGCATGAAAAGGACATAGTATTAGCTACTTTATTTTAATAATTTCTGAAAATCTTTAGATCTCTTGTGATACGAAATTATAACTGATTCGCATTTAAGAAAAATAGAAAAAAGGATATTTATCAAAAGGTTTATAGATAAAAAGGAAAACTGATAGTTTGATCAAGATGAATTACAGTATTTTATACATCTGGGAGTTTTTTATGCATCTTTGTGTACATTTTAAGCATGTTTTTTATAGCTTTTCTCAATTTATCAAATTACACAATTTTTTTAGTATCTCTTAGAAAAAAATATAATTTCCTAATCATATCATTTTTAAAAAAAAAGTAAAGAAATCTAACCCTTTTTCAATAAGCATATGTTATCAAATTCTGGATTCTCTATTTCATTTAACACATCACCTATAGTTTCCAGTATGTTTGTCATTGACAATATCATACTTCATTTCTTATACTGAATTAAACCTACCAATCTTATACCCCTCCCCCATAATCAAATTAAAATTGGTCACGATTGTTTATAAACTTTATGCTTTATTAAGGTTTTAAGTCTTTCCAAGTAATTTAAAACTTAAATATACTTTTACAAATATAAGGCATGTTTCATGCAACTGTAGAAAAAGTTGGTTTACAGAAATTAAAAAAATCTTCAATTGATAAAAATGTTTTATTTTTTTGCATGTAAACATGGAGTTACAGAATCTAAATAAGAGTACCTTAAGAAGTTCTGCACTATTTCTTTAAAGAAGAAAATTATATTTAAAATGTATAAAATGATAGCTGCATTTAAATGTTCTATTCAGCAGGTTAAAAAATTGATATCTTTTATAATCATGACACATCACCCATAAACCTGCTGGAAATAAAATGAAATAGTGTAAGTCAATATTAGAACTATTTAAAATAAGATGAGTCATTAAAAAGTACATTAGTTTATTTTAAACTAAAAATATAACTAAACATTTTAATGCAAAAAAATTTAGTCTCTAATCAAATTGCCAATAAAGAGAAAAAGTTGTAAACTTACCAGAGAATAGAGATGATACAATTTCTAATTAGTTGTTACAACAACTGAAATTATGTTAACTCCAGTACTTAGAAGGAATTTGTATATATATATATATATATATATATATATATCAATATATATATATATATATATATATATATATATATATATATCATAAACTTTCAATTATGTAGATATACCTCTTTGGAAAACAGAAATTTTTTTATCAACAAAAAAAAATTATTGTTTAATTAAAAATGTAAAATTATAATTTTTCAAAATAAAAGACAACTTAATTTAAATAAAATATTTCTTCAGGTAAAATGAAAATGAAGCCTTTCTAAAAATAACAATAACCTTATTACTGTCCTAATAAATTAGAAAAAGAAATAGTATAATTGAAACTACTATATTACTACTATACTAAAAGGGATCAAGTATGATGTACTCACTCTTCATATTTAAAATTCTGATGAAAATGAGTCACAATGTCACTTGAAGAAAAAAAAATGTAAATACATAGTGACAAATGTACACATTTTTCATATATGCATATGTGTAGATTTATTTATTTATTTATATATATATATATATATATATATATATATATATATATATATATATATATATATATATATATATATATATATGAATGAGAGAGTAATGTAGTTATCAGGAGCAATGCTAGTGGGGGCAAGATGGTACATAGCACATGGGTAACTAAATTTAAGGGTAGCAAAATGATAACTAACCAATGTTTAACCAAACAAAGTTTATAATCAGTGGATACCAATTTTAATTTACACATAGGCAACCAATGATCTAGATTTGGTGTTTCTGGTTAAAATTCAGTAAAAGAAATAAAGTATGATATTGTCAGTGTCAGACATACATGAAACTATTGACAGTTATGTACATATTTATATATGTAAATACATAAGGAATGAAATGTAATACAACATAAAATTTCATTTATAAATAACATTCGAAAGTGGAGGTTACAAGATTTTGATAACATATGTTTTGTGGAAAACACGTTAATCTTTTAACTGCATTTTAATAAGTGATATGATTAGAAAATTTCAATTTTTCTTTCAAAGAGATATTAGGAAAATTTCATTAAGCAAGAATACAGAAGAACCATAAAAAAATCCAAATATACATAAAATATCCCAGATACACAAAGAAAAATTTTAAAGAGTATAATTAATCTTTCTTTAACTCAAGATATCAGTTATCCTTTTTTCTATAAACTCTAAAATACAAATCCGAACCAAATCATTATTTCATATGACTATTGATCTAAAAAATTTCAGAAATTATACAGCTAATACTTTATCCTATGCATGTAACAAAAATGACTGCTCATTGAGAGAATAAATATATTTAATATTTTATGAGAATATATTTAAGGTTAAATTGAGATTTACTGGAACTGAACTCTATATAGTAAACAAATCTCTAAGCATTGATAATTATCTATACTGAGAGTCTATAATATTGAGAGCTTATATAAATATTAACTCACTAGATTATGTTTTAAATTTATCCCAAGCATACCAGATGGTGTAACAAATTAAGTGAACATAAATATTAAAAGTAGCTTAATGAACTTTCAAAATATCATTCAAATAAAAAATAAGTAACTGTTAAAAGAATATACAATTTTATAATTATGATAACATTAAGATAAATAATTTTCCAAAAATTAAACATACTTTTAAATCCATTGTCAACTAATGGAAAAATTTTATTCAAATGAATAGTAAATGTGAAATGAAGCACTAGCATTTTTTAACTGTTAATAGCAAAGCAAGTCTAAATTCTGAAAGCAATAAAACTTATCTGATAGTATGCACAATCTTATTGAAATTTATAAGAATAAGCAACAGTTTTAAGTTGTTTTATCATGTAAAACTAAATTTAAAAAAAGCTTTATCAATGTTCTATAAGTCTCACAATCCTAGAATCAAATTTATAAAAAAAATAAACGAAACTAATGCTGCGGAAATCAATAGTTGTATTTATTATAAAATAATACACCTTGGCATAAATAACAAATCTAAGAACAAATGCGAAATTAACATGCGATCCGATTGAAAATATTACAATAAGTAACACTGACGCCAATAATAAAATGTAAATATATAAAATAAAACCAACAAAAAAGGTTGCATAAAATAAATTTGTACTAAAATAATTTCCAGATTTAAACAGTGCAGTTTATCTAATCGCGCATGATACTAAATATATATAACAGAAAGAATTGTAAAATTTATAACACAAAATGACAAAAATTAAAAGATTCTAAAATCCGAAAATTATATATAGTTTTTAATAATGTTGGCTATGGCGTCAGTATATGTGATATATATTTAAAAAATAAAAACAATTAAGTTTCTAAAAATTACTTATAGTTAGCCAATAAAGTACTTATTTAGCAGAACTGTTCAAAACTTAAGAGGAAAAAATTAATTTCCACAATTGGTAATTAACCTACCTGTGTTAAATATTTCTGGATCTCCGGCAGAACTATCAGTGGACGATAGGTCGCACGAAGCCACACTACTAGACATTTTTGTTTAAAATGTTAAAAACCACCTAATTTATTATAAGTTTTGTTGATTTATATCGAACATAGCACTATTATTTTAGCATTTTTGACATTTGTTTGCGTTATTTACCGATGTGTCAAGGAGACCAACATCTTCTCTCATGAGATGAGTTGTTGTTACTTCAGCCATAATCCAAATCCAAAACTTAATTATCATATGAATCCTAAAAAGTGTTTGGCACATTAGAGTCATGGAGGAAAGTATTAAACAGAGAACTCATTTATCTAAAAATTAAAACATATCCCGAGAGCCTACAAAAATGTGCAAAACAAGAAGTCAATTTCATGTAAAATACAATTTTTCAATTTAATGAAAACCGATAGAATAACCCCTTTATAACCACTTATGAGAATGAACGATGTTTACAAAATTTATATCACTTAAGGCAAAATTTTCTTTCCTGTACCACAAAAGGTAAAATATAGAAACTTATAACACTGTATAATAGATTTGATCTTTTAAACTTAATTTTTTTAGGGGGAGGGATGAGACGAATACATTATGATTTACCATTGTTGAAATTACATTTGTACAACAGTTTACATTTGTTGAAATCAGAATTTCAGCTTTTCAGAAATTATTAAATTTCATAACTCTATGAGTAGCCAATTGATGATTTTGTGGATGCATTATACGTATCCAAAATATATCATTGTTATCATTGTTACCCAAGAGTACAGAGAGAGGTAAGTATGGGGGGGGGGAATGTGATATATCATGCTCCAGGCACCACTCGCTGAGAGGCTCCAAATGGTGTATTCCATATACTATACTACTACATGTTTCCTGAGACGTTTAGACGATAAAAAAATGTGCCTTGTGTGATTGTTATGTTTGCTAAGTGACTGTTGTAAACATCGTTTTAGGCGTAAGTATGCACAATCAATGTATGTACTTGACACTGACTGCACATGCCTAACACCTAAAAATGATGGTATTAAAAATTTATTAATCTGGTAGTGAAAATAACAAAATATATATTATAAATCATTTCACTTTTTAGCAAACTTTTCTTAATACTTTTCACCTAGAAGAGTTCCATTGCCACTAACTCACCAGTTCAGTGTTCCATGGAAAGCCTGAGACCATAATCCTCCCTTGACTGGAAGAATATGATCACCAGCGAGGAAACTTTTAGGATTTTTTAGGAGATGAAAATCTAAAGGAGTCGAATCTCAAATCTGGAATGTTCTAGATCTTTGAAGTGTTAGAACATGCAACAATTTATGCATTTGCACTGTGATGATAGTGGTTAAACGTCGATATTCACATTTTCGAAACATTCTTATTTCTCTTAGGTGTGGAGGGAGAGGGTCACAAAAATCTTTTCGGGAGAGAGTAATTTTTTTTCAACATGCCGGGACTATTTTCGTGAATATTTGATTTCAGCTTCGTTAGTAGTTTAGAATAGTATTCTTATAGTATTCTTCAATTATTGTTTTACTTTTTCATGCAATTGATCAAAATAATTTCTATCGCATCCAAAATACATACGCTATAACCTTTCGCACCGATGACAAAGTCTTTACCTTCATCAGAACTGAAAAAACGACATCCGTTCGCTGAATGTTTCAATTCTAGTGTGTAAGAGTCAAGAAATGTTTCATTCATTATCAAGTATCACAGCAGAAAGTCACTTTTTCATAAAACATACCAAATACTGTTTGAAGAAAGTTCGCGAGAATGCAATTTTGATCTGCAGTGAACATACGTTACACCAATTTTATTTCTTATGTTCGATTCCTAGTGTTAAATATAATTAACTCATTCTTTTACTGTCTATTGTATTTGTAATATACGCATTTTTGTATGCCAATCTTCCTAAGTCATGTTATACGGATTTTCGAGGACTTCCGTTGTGGTTACAATTTTTTGACTCCTTCACTAGAACCATCTATTACATTTTCTCGTCAAGCTAAACCAAAACACGTATACCTTCATACAGGAATTTGATGTAATACCACATCTGTTTTAGATCTTCGGAATGAATTTAAGTCAACCTTCTTTTATGGAGAATTTTATTAATTCTTGATACTCGATTTTTCCATTTATGAAAAAATCGAGAAAATATTATTTTTTCCACAAATGTATCGCAACAGATTCAAACAACTGACTACAGTCAGCCACTAGCTGTAATATTTTGCAATTTCCCATTGCATCAACTGTCAGTTGTAACAACATGTGGGGAAAAAATCTCCTAGTCTAGTAGTTCTGCATTTTATGGACGCAACCTAAAATATTTTGAACCAGAAGTTGCTAAGCCACGCCTCACCTTGTAAAACCATGCACCTGCAATGCAATTTACGAAATTTACCATTAGAAGAAATATCGAACTGATTACAACATTCGATACCTTGTAGATTTTCATTATTATTATTATTTAACTGTGATAATAATAAAAACTATAATAATAATCTATTTTAAATTTTCACCTCAAAAACTGTATATATATATATATATATATATATATATTATATATATATATATATATATATATATATATATATATATATATATATATATATATATATATATATATATATATATATATATATATATATATATATATATATATATATATATATATATATATATATATATATATATACACCGTTTTAGCTAAAGACCTTTATTAACATAACGTTGGAGGACGAGTTCCAACTTCATCATAGGGACAGGACATTGGATCGATACAATTGATATTTCAAATATCCCCACAACCAAAATCTGCCGGCCTCAAATCTGGAGACCGGGGAGGCCATGGGAACCTGAAACTCTTGCTATTGATTTTGTCTTCCCCGAATGTCTGGATCAGGAAATTCTTGAGCGAATTAGCAGTGACTAGTTGCTCCATGTTGCATAAACTTAACGGTAGATAGCGCACCTCTTTCACGCAAAGCTGGTAAGGCATTATCGCGCAGAGGTGTTAAATAACGCTGCTCATTCACCGTATCCGTTTTTCACCCATTTTCTGAGCACTCCCTTTCACAGAAGAAGGGTCCTATGATGAACGAACCTATGAATCCACACCACATTGTTCCTGTTGGGGAATGAGATGGTTACTGCGTGTATTCATGTGGATTAGACTTTCCCAGATGCGACAGTTAAGTGTATTAACGTCTCCATGAAGCAAAAAATGAGCTTCATCTGTGCACAAGATGTTAAAGACCCAGGTGGCATTCTGTTAGATTTTGGAGAAAGCCCACCTCACAAATGCTTCTCTCTGTACGGTATCGGCTGGTAATAGTTGATGGCACGACTGCAGTCTGTATGGATACAGATAAAAGATTCCATGAAGAATATTGAGTACCGAGGATGGTGGTGGTATGCCCAACCGTCACGAGCACTGCTCTTTCCCTGCTCTTCTACGTCACAAGGCAGCGTCACGAGCACTGCTCTTTCCTGCAGCTGATTCGGACGCTAATGCTTCAATTTCGGCTGCAACACGCGACGAATGTGCCTCATTTAACCATGGTCGTCCGGTTCTTACACGATCCTCCAACGTTCCAGTTTTCTCAAACCGCTGAATAAGCTTTATGAGGCCTGCCACTGTTAAAGGCCCTTTTCCACTCCTGACATACTTCTGAATTCGGAACTTACGCAAGTCAGCGGTCGTTGATTCTTGGTTGACGTAAAACAACTTCACCAACAAAGCTTTATCCTTCGCACTCAGCATCCTTGTTCACATACATGGTTCACAACGCTGAACTGGTTGTGTATTTATAAGACCGCAAGTTCTTATAACAGTCTCATTTGCATATTTTCGCCGAAGTCACTCGTACCAGTGCCATCTTTCAGCTGTTTTTGAGTTACTGTTTTTCTGTTTTAAAAAAATCCCATGCCCTAGTGATACTAACCCTGCAAACCTTTTTTTATTTTGGTAATTTTTCCAGTTATTATGAATTTTGAAAATTTATAGGGTCTTTTTGATCATCCGGTATTGTTGCAGTTATAGTTAGTACTAATTGCTCTATAGTTAATGCTCGCGGATAGACCAATGTAAATTTTATACGAAAAAAAAAAACTACTACTGATACTACTCTCGTAGAATGTATTGAAAGTGATAAGTGTTGTGTTCGAAAGTTGTCTCTTCTCCCGACGATGGACCGATGTGAACTATTTAATTTGTGCTTCATTAAAGTATTCTAAAATACTATTTGGGGAGTTTTATGTTAGCTGGTGAGTGTTTTGCTGGTCAACGCATCTATCATGGATAAGGAAAAGAGATAATACACAACAGGCTAGACATATCAGATTGAATGACTATAGATCTATAAAACTGCCCAAACTCATATGGTTGGACTTCATTGAGAATGTCTTTAAGACTTTAAAAATTATTACAATGTCCAGGGCTGAAGACAAGATTTTCTGGTACGAATTCTGGAGAAATTTAGAGCCTATCCAGAGCTGTCATGCCATTGAAGGAGAAGATTAATTTATATGAGTGTTGTATTATTTTAAAACACCCAAACTAAATGTGTAATTAAATATACGTACTCGAATTTCTTTTTTCAAAGTTTACCTAATTAAGTTTGTTATTTTGTTTTCATGCCTTTTCAGCTATATTTGCAATAATTTTAGTGTTACCGTACAAGAGTATAGATGCTATTTTAGAGATGCAATCTTTAAGGGGGAAATAAATTCACACAGGTATCATTCATATACATGATCTGATCATATTAATGTGACTGTTTCCTACTTTTGACCTTTTTTTTTATTTTCTAAAGAACTACTTGATGAAGTGTTTGGAAAATTTAACTACGAGTAGTGAATGCATTTCTCTTCACACATTCTTATAAAAAGCGCATTTACTGAAACAACCAAAAATTGATAAAAAAAAGAGTAGAAATTGAATCAATCTGTATCAAAAAAAGTTGCGATTGATCATTAAATTTCAACAAATATGAACGTTAGTATATGTATTTGTTGTTGCAATGTAGTGAGAAACGGAAGATTTAATCATACTGCAATGAACGTCTACTTAAAAAATATCCATTTTCTCTACACAATGGTTGCTTAATACATTGTTGTTGCTATCCCGGAAGTAGATAAAGTGAAAGTAGTCAGTCCTCCCTTATAAATATCAACTAAAAAGAAAACTGTTGTTAAATTTAAAAAAAAATAACGCATAATTCCGTGATGTTGTTTTTATAACAGTTTTTAATAATAAAACTAAATTTAAATGATGAAGATTTTTTTTACCAGAATCCCTTGGTCGAGGAGCCATTAACTCGCTTCTCACAGCTCTTTTCTAAATATGCTGGGGTCTCTTAGGCTTAAAACCTAGCCCCTTTCTTTTTGATATTTTTGTTAATGTAATATATCTCATTGTAGAGTAACACCCTTGACATGATTGAGGATTATACGAGTTTTTTAGTTAAAAAGTAACAGCATCAAATATCTGCTATATCATCGAACACTGGTTTAAAAGGTGGTATATCAAAATTAATATTTCAAAAACAGACATATTTTAAAAGTTTTTTTTTTTTGCAGTGTACCACCTTTTCTAGTTTTTGGTTCACTTCGAGAGTGTGATGAAATATCTAGATATCTACCTTGATACTTCACTTAACTAGAAAGAGTCGTGTTGTGTGGTCTAAGTAACATTGGTAAGACAATATACTTACCTGTAAAGCGATGTCGAATAGAATATAGCTTTGTAAAAAAGATAGTTTTCTCACCTCTGTACCAGAAACAAATGATAATGTGTAAATTTCTTTTGTACAAAATGGTATTAATATTTAAATTCTATTCAGTCCCAGTATTCTGAGGGCAACATACACATCTAGAAACTGCAGATTACCTTAAAATATACCCAGTTTAAAGAGAAGGTCTCTTCATTCTCTAAGATGCAGATTCCCCCCTCCCCTCCCCAGAAATTTCTGAACTGAACCAGTCAGAGAGATAATCCTGAATCTAGCTACCACCGATTTTGCAGATTTATCTAACATTAATAGAATTTTTTAATATACTATATTACAACCCAAGAAGGATCTATAGACATCTCACAGTGGCTGCAGTTTTTAATAATAGTATTTTGTCACGATAATCTCTCAAATTTTCTCTCTTTTTCTAACTTTTTATTTTAAAAATCACGATAATTGGCTTAACGGTGTGTCTAGTTAAGGGAAAAATACGACACTTTTGATGCTGCCGTATTTGTGGTACCAAATTCCCTGGCTACTTCTGATGTTATTATGATGCGAAAGTTAGGCAACTTTCGCATCATATCTGAACAACAATATGGTAACACCTTTTCTCTATTCCTCCTCAGTGGCCCGTTATCATATTCTGGCAATAACGCATCCTGATCCACAAATCATTTCTTTTAATATTTAATTGCTTATGATTAATATAATTTGAATTAGTTTTTGGCTGCTACTCATCACAATCATCTACACCACTAGATAGTCTAATGACGTCACTAGAAATGCATTTCAACACATTGGGTTATGGCGAAGGTGGGAGCTTTTACTACTCTGGAGGGGATTTTCGTCATAATGAAGTTAACCAGTGAAAAAATTCGACTATTTGTTTGAAGTCCTTGTGAGTAGCCTTTATTTTAAAATTAAAATAATTTTCTTTAACATAGACTAAACGACTTTGGTGGGATCGGCCCTAAAGCAGGGCTTTTTAGTCTATGTTCTTTAATTTACTTCCTACTGAATCAATCGATTTGAGATTGGTATCAAAACCGAATAGAAAATACATTCTGTATCTAGATTTCGAATTGACTATTTTCATTGGTTCCTCATATTAAAAAGTGACCACTCCCTTCTTTTATAGCCTATCAATGACACCCATCGAGAGAGGAAGAATTTTCTTCTGACTCTGATTGGTTATTGGGGCAAACAATTTTGCTCTCTCTTTTACTTGTCTCTGTGAATGGAGTCCATTAAATAAACAGTTCAGCTTAGGTTGTTGATTTGGAAAATATATAAACAATGTGGGTCAAATTGTTTCATGTCGTGTTTAAAACAGATTAATGATAAAGCTTTATATATCGAAGACGTTATATGTTATTAAATTTTAATGGATCATCATGCTGAGGGACGTATCAAAAAGATTAAAATACGGAATTTCATGTAAGTTTTTTTTTTTTTTACGAAGGTCAGCTTATGTTAACCTTTGATTTCGTTTGGAGATTTCAAAAGTTTCTTTATTTGAAAGAAAAAAAATAGTTTACATATGTATCTTTTGTTGATGTTTGTTGATTGTGTTTTAATGTACGATAATGTTTTAGTACAGATGTACTCTACACGCTGAAGTATTTTACGCAAGCTTGTAGAATTTAAAATTTCATAATTAACATTTTGGTATATAACAGTTCCTAAAACTTTTTATATATACCGAAATCTTTTCATATTTGCCGGATCTTTTTTCATTTGTCTGGATTGTTATTCATTTGAAAAAAGAAATACTCTTTCAGTAGATATTTTAATTCTATGTAGAGTTAAAAACCGTAAAAAAAAAGAAAGTATTGAAACTATAAAATTTAAGGTTATAGTTCGCATAAGGATATTTAAGATAGCAAATAATCTGTTTTTTGTCAGTGTTCTTATTAAATTCTTTATATAGTTAAAACTGGGAAAAGCAGGGGATTCCCAAAATTTTAAGTTTTGAAATTAATGCTAGCTAAAAAAATAACTATTTGCATATAAGTAAGAAACAAAGCACTTTTTTCAAATTAAAGCAATCATTGATGAGACTATTCTGTCTAATGTGGGATTTTATTGTAGTAGTGAATTCTATCATAAAACTTGTGGTCTTAACTTAAATGATTTATATTCATCTAAGTGTCACTCAAAAAACATTGTATTTTCTGTATAAACGGTTAGAATTACAAAATTAAGCAATAAATGAAGTAGTTTATAGAATTATAGTAGAGAATATTTGGGTCAATCATTCAGTTCCAAAGAAATAAATTTAGTTTTAATTAATCAATCAATCATTCAGTTCCCAAAAGAAATAAATTTAGTTTTAGTTATAGTAAATTTATTTAATCATAATTGTTATTTTTCCCCCTGGACAATACCTCCTTATTGTTGATTAGAAACTAGTATTGTTATCTTAGTAATTTTAAACTATCATTGAATTAACAAAGATGGTATTATATAGCCCCATATCCAGCAGTGTCTGCTGAACAGTGTGTTCCGATGCTATTGTACTTGGCCCTGCATTGTATTGGGTTGTCATCTGAGCCACTGTTTCTCTGCTTTTGCTTCACCATGCAATACAGTCCTCGATGACTTTTTTCTTTGATAGCGTGTGGACGTCCACTACTGGTTTCACTGTCATTCATTCACTTTGCATAAATACTAACAACTATAGATTGTGCACAACCCATGAGTCGTGCAGTTTTGGAAATACTTTTTCTGAGCCTTCAAGCCATTACAATCTACCCTCTATCAAAATCGCTCAGATCTGCAGCCTTTCCCATGACACACAGAAGTAAGTGAAAGAATGATTCTTCAGACTCTCCAGCAGCAGTTAAATACCACTTCCACCTGATCACGTTCCTTCCACGTCATCCAGGCGAGTTCATTGTAAAATGTAGGGGTGATCATAATGTTTTGGCTCTTGAGTGTATGTTCATATGTCCAGCAATACTTGCAGCTATGGTAGGGTTAGAAGAGTACCTTTTTGAGGGAAAACTGTATTCAGAGGTTATTATGGAGTTGGTAAGGGCAGTAACAAACCTCTAACACACTCACACACACACACACACACACACACACATATATATATATATATATATATATATATGCAGTGAAACTTGCTTAAGTTTTCCAAAGAGAATAAAACTTCTTAAATGGGAAATTGGAAAAAATATATATTATATAGAGATTTTTTTTACCTTACTTGTTCAAACAATAAAATAAGCATATTTTCATGGTCTTTAAATTTTTCCTGCATTTTTATTGTATAATATCTCGTTTAGCAATAATGCCATTAAACTTTTCCACAGGCAAGTCTAACTTTTTGTAATCTGAATGTGGGTTAAATAGGACTTAACTTTCTTCTTTTAAAATTTTTAGTTTCTGGTAAATATATAAAGTGTTATTGCTTTAATCCTTATTTAGGCATATTTAAAATATTTTTTAACCCTTTCATGATGGAAAGTGCAAACACACTTCTCTCTGAGGCCAGCAGTCTCTTTCTTGAGTGAGTTTACTGGGCCAGAGGGTTTTTTGTTCTTAAGCCTGATTCATGAAATTAACGAAGTATCAATGTGTTGTTTAATAATGTTGTGTAAAGTATTTAGAGAACAAATTTCTTAAGTAGGAAAATATCCAAAAGAAAACTTTTGTAAATGGGAAATTTTACAATTGATGTATGGTAAAAATAAGAAAAACAGAAATAGAACATTTTAACTAGGAAAACTTCTTAATTAGGAACCTATTAAATGTGTTCCATTGTATGTATATTTAAAACACTGAATTAATTTCTTTACTTTTTTTTTTATCTGTACTTTGGTCCTTTTTGTTTTTAATTTATACATCTAATTTTAGCTTTACTTATTTTTAGTTTCTATGTCTTTATATATATATATATATATATATATATATATATATATATATATTAGGATTGGTCATTTTGCCGGCAAAATGGTATTTTTGCCAGGACAGTGGCAAAATCTAGAAAAATTGGCTGGATTTTAAAAATGTACAAAATAATTAGTAATTAATAAATAACAAAATAATAAATGATGTAATAATACAATTGAGACTTAAATCAGAATATTAATTAGGTATTTCATTAGTATTAATTTGACAATTTAGACAATTTAAAATAATTTTCATTGATGTTACCAATGAAAATACAATATTCTATTTTTGTAAATAAATTTATATGATGGAAGCATGGGATAAAAAATGTTTTCTTTATTTATCAATTTAATATAGTAATGTCTTTAATTGTAATGTGTATATATACATATATAAGATATATATTATATAAGTACTAAAAACGTTTAAACCTACAGTTTGTAGAGGAAATAAGCTAATAATTACATTGAAAACAACATTGGACATAAAAACTTGCAAAATCAATTTTCATTTTATCTTTTTTTTTTTTTTTTTTTTTTTTGTATCTCTAGGTAGTATAACTTTAGATTTAGATTACTGTTTCAATAACACATTGAATATTCTATGTTAAAAAAAAAAACAAAAAAACATATGTATTTTTAGATTAGAGTTAAAATTAGTAAATGTTAAAATAAGTAAAAGTTAAAATAGTTACATCCCCATAAATAAAACATATCTATTTTTGCCACTTAACAAAAGAGGCAAAAATGTATTTTTGCCTGGACAGTTTTTACCGGTTTTTTCCATGGTTTTTTCTACCATTGGCAAAAGCATGCCAACCTTAATATATATATATATATATATATATACACACACATCCAAGGGAGCATCATAAAGTGTTAATCATTAATAAAAATTATCAAGACAGAAACTTAATTTTTATTAGTTATTCTGACTATTCCATTAAGAAAATAGTTACCATCCTGAGTTATAAATTTCTCTCAGTATTTCTTGACCATTTGAAAGTCACTAATAATCATCACTGCCTTCTCCACACTATAGGCTACTTTAGACAGTGGCTTCCTGAAACCAAACAAATCAACATTAATAGCAGTGATTTACAGTGTATTCATTATAGATATATATAAAAGGATTATTATTATGAAGACTAATACATTTTATCTAAATTTGTAGGTTATAATTTGTTGGTAATAATAAAAACTTTATGATACCCCTGCATATATATATATATATATATGTATATTTCTTTATACCTAAATATATTTTTCTGAATGTGTATGTTGAAACTTGGCTGGATTTTAAAAATGTACAAAATAATTAGTAATTAATAAATAACAAAATAATAAATGATGTAATAATACAATTGAGACTTAAATCAGAATATTAATTAGGTATTTCATTAGTATTAATTTAACAATTTAGACAATTTAAAATAATTTTCATTGATGTTACCAATGAGAATACAATATTCTATTTTTGTAAATAAATTTATATGATGGAAGCATGGGATAAAAAATGTTTTCTTTATCAATTTAATATAGTAAGGTATTTAATAATTATAAATTTAATTTAAATTATTTATTTAATAATTATAAATTTAAAGTAATAATTTAAAATTTTACAGGACATATGATCATGTTGAACTTTATCCCAAAAAAGGATTAAACCTAATAGTTGGTTTAAATGGAAGCGGTAAATCATCCATTATGTGTGCTATTGCTCTGGGGTTGGCTGGCAAACCCCATTTTACAGGAAGGGCGACACACTTATCAGATTTCATCAAACATGGTTGTAAAGAGGCAGAAATTGAAATAGAATTGTAAGTAAAAAGCTTAAAGTTTTTGTTATTATTTAAAAGTAATTATTTTTGTATTCCTGAATGAATACAAATATCATTAAATGTCTTCTTTATTTTTAAGAGAAAAAGAAAAGGGAAGTCTATTGATTTGTAGAAAAATAAAGGGAGACAAATGTGAATGGCTTTTAAATCATTCTGTATCAAACCAAAGTGAGGTAAGATTTTATATTAGATTTGTAAATTATTGTAGTTTGAAGTAATGTTACTGGTATTGTAGAAATGTATTAATAAGAAATAAAATTTTAAAAAATTACATAAAAAACCTAAATGTTCTTGTATTTTATGTAAATTATGAAATTTCAAATTACAGTTGTCCTTTTTACGCTCTATTTTACTTTCAGGTCTTTCATTTTTATTTTTATGCATATGGTTAACATGCGTTGTTAAATATTTTTTCTAATAAAACACAGAACAGCAATATTTACAATTAAAACTTTCAGTTTTCATTCTTTGTACGTTCCAAATTCTTCTAAATAAAAGAATAAATAATGGATAAATAAAGAGAAATAAGTAGATAAGAAGCCAATCTAAATTAATGGATAAGAAGCCAATTGTGGAAAGCATTGCCAAGATATTTCGCCAATTTTAGAAATTGCTGCCAATGTACTTACCAGCTAATCACAGGCCGAGAGAAATACCAGGTTCCAGGTGCCTGTAGGTGGTAGAGGATTGGTTGCACCTTCAGACAAGTACAAGGACATTTCTTAGCCTGTATCAAAAGTGGGAAGGAAAAACAACTTACCTTTTAAATTTTAATTAACTTTGCTGTTTTTATTAATTTTGCATTAACTTATCTTATAGTTACTGCAGCACACAGTTTGCTAGATCATGCATCCAATGATTTTTTCTTAGATGCTAATCATAGTTGTTTCAACTCTGGTAACCCCATATAAAAATAAACCTTTTCACAGATTTAAACAATATAGGCTAAAAAAGAAAAAAAAATGCAATATTTGGTAATTTATTGATTGCTTCTAGTTCATGTAAAATTGTGTTTATTAGAACATTAGCTGATCTACTACTATTATAGTACTTTTCAAATTTTGTGTTTTTTTTCAGTTTTTAAGATGTTTGCAAACTTTATTTACTTTTTGCTGTATGCATTTTCTTTTCTGTTCTTTACTTAAAAATCACTTCATTAATTTTTGCTGATTTGGCAACTTTTTATTGCCAGCATCAAAAACATTGGCAAAAAACACATTGCATCTGTTCCATGGATCCGTATATAAGCTGACCCCCCACACTTTAAGTCTATAAAAATCTCCAAAATTTTTTGCTTATGCACAAAAATATGTAGTATATATTTTGTTTATATATATCTTACATTTCTGAATATAAGCCCATTCTTGTATAACCAGAAAGAATTTTTTTTTCAAAAATTTACTCAAAATTTAAATTTTACATGGAAGTTTAATTGAAGAAAAAATTCTATAACTATCAAATATCTTACCAGGAAGCCGAATTTGGTGCCAAGCCAGTAGAATGGCTGAAATATTTTCTAAACAACATGCTGTAAATTAAAACTAAATCAATAGTTCTGAAACTCTATTTGCTGTGACATTGAGTTAAAAAATCATGGAGGTAGAGAATCAGTGGCACCTTTTGTTGTGAGCTTGAGATTGATATGGCTGTTTTTAGTTTTCCACAATTGGCAACTTAGAAAGTAATGCAGTGAAGGTTGTCATCAGTGATGTTCAATACAATTATTTTTGATGAATAAAAGCCTTTAGAATGAAAATTAACCCCATCTTCTGGTTTAAGACTTTGAAATGTATATATGTATGTGTACGTCATGTGAATAAACTCTACAAAAAGCTCTCTCAAAGACTGTTTCATTAAGAGAATAGAAGACCTTAGGACAAATAGAAGAATAATTCTTAGCACTTTCAAAAGTGAGGAGAGAAGGCCACTTAAATTTTAATTATTTAGTAACTTTATTTTATTTTATTGTTTTTTTTATTGCTTTTACAACTTTACGGTGATTTTTATTGATTAGTGCTGTAGCATCCAGTTTCAAATTCATAGCACTGGACAAAGTGGCTAGCAATATTTTTTCTTATTAAATGTCAATGATGATAGTTTTAACTATGGTAACCCATTCTAAAGCTAGAACTTTTTTTTATAAATTTAATATAAACTAAAAAAATTTAAAGTGCTGTTTTTGGGGACTTATCGATTGCTTTTGTCTTACTTATTTTTTACAAGATAGCCAATTCTCTACAGATGTAATATTGCTATTTACAATCAGTGCTATTTACAATTTAGTCTCATTATATTTTTCATTTTGTGTGTTTTCTCTCATTTAAATTTTTTTTCAAATCTTATTTGTTTTTCACCATTATATATTTTTGTTATTTTTTGCTTATTTTTGCCAATTTAAAGTTTGTGTACAATTTTTGATACTTATTTTTAAATTTGCATATATGCATGTAGTATTTTTAATTGAGACTTTCTCAAAAATGGAACTTTTAACTTACTGCTAATTTCCTATTTGTATATTTTCATAAAAACAAGATCCTAAATTTGCAAATTCACAAAAACAGTAATTTCGCTGAAAGAACCAGATGTGGTATTAATTTCTGTTTCAGAAAATTAGAGTAAATTTTCTACAATTTCATAAAAATAGGACATTGTCAGAAAAGTCTAGACAAATATATCTTTCCTTCTCTCTATGCATATATATGTATATATATATATTATGTATTTATGTACATATATATGCATGTATGTATACACACATACACAATTATAAGTATTAATGAGGTTAGCTATTATAGATTTAAAAAATAAAAATTGATTTAATAACTGTAAAAAAACTATTTCACCCCTGAAACCTGGTAACCTTTACCCTCAGAATAAACCCATTTCGGTTGGATTTTTCGGAGTTTCTTTTATCCTTGGCATTTATTGATAATTTTAATTCATTCATTAAAATAAAATCAGGTGTAGATTGAAGTAGTCTGCAGTTTGTAGAAGATAGAGTATCACAGTGTGATTATACAATGACTTGATTTTTCATATTTAAGGAACACTGGTAGAAATGCATCCTTCTGTATAAGGATTATTTAAAGAAAAATTAATAGCAAATAAAATAAGTAAACTTTCATTAAATAGAAAATGTAACAAATTTTATGGACTATTAGCAGATTTCTTTTAATTATGTTGTGAAAGAAGGTAGTTTTATTTAAATTGTTTTTATGTAAATTTCTCTTAATATTATTTTTATATCACAGGTGGCCCAAGCTGTTAAAAACTGCAATATAGATACAAGTAATTTATGTCAATTTCTTCCTCAAGAGAAAGTTGCTGAGTTTTCCAGAATGGACAAAAAACAAAGATTGGAAAATATGTTACAAACGGTATTTTTGATTTTTTTTTATCATACTTCTATTATTTTTCTGCTATTTGATAAGTGCATTTAGTGCCGGTTTAGTGTTTATGTTTTTTAATAATTTAGAAAATATGCTAGTAGTTAATTTACATAATTTGTGAGGGTTAACTGTTTGAATATATATGCTGAATGATAGGTGAACGGGAAGGGTACTGTCTGTCAGTACCAATTCATAAGTTTGAATTCTGCTTCTGAAATGGAAGATTGTAGCTATTTGGATTAGGCTTTAAGCAGTATGTTCCAGTTTAAGTAGTTTTTATATGACTAAAAATTGATTGTAGCATTCCTAATCAAACCAGTAAGCTGCTTTAATGTATGGAGAATTAATTTTTAATCTGTAGATTATTTTTTCTTTAAAATCAAATCTTATTCTTCATGTTAAATCAATTCTTTAGTTTTATTTAAGCAATTTCTCTCTAAAGTACATTTTAGTCTTAATTTTATTTGGTGTCTATTAATATAAATGTGAACATAATTTTTTTTCTGTTGAATTTTTAAACTAATAATCTTTTCAGATTGGTGAACCACGCTTGTTTAAATTATTTAATGAACTGAAGAATTTAGATACAGAGCATAATGACATGAAACAAAATCTGAAAAAAATTCAAGCAAAAAAAAGTTCTGCCGAAGAAGAAAATGAGAGGATTAGTGATGAAGTTAAAAAGCAAGAGGGCAGAGTTCGACTTAAAAGAGAATTAGATGATTTGTTGATTAAAATGAAAATTGTTGTATGTATTGATGTTTTATTTTTTTTTTCAGATTTAAAATCTTTTGTGTTATATAAATCTCTTTTAGATATTTATATAAATTTTATCTCATGTGTTTTTTGTAATGTTTTAGAGGAAGATTGTAATACACTATTAAATAATTATATATGCAGTTGCTTTAAATTTTAAGGTAAAATTTAGGATTAAATAGTGAGGTTTTTAGTTTAAGCTTTTCAATGATATAATCTAAATCCATTAAAATGTAGACTATGTATATTGATAACCAGCAAAAATATACAAAGCCTTTATGCAGAAACATAATTTTATTTTTCTTGAAGCTTTTGAAAATTGTTCATCCTCATACAAATAGTTTTTTAATACGATTTTCTCTAAAATGAAGTTTTAACTTAGTAATTTCGGATTCATAAATTTGTATATTTTCACAAAAGCAGAATCTAATTTTCAAAAATTCACAGAACTGGAGCCTTTGCTGAAAGAATCAGATTTAATGCTAATAATATTAGTTTCACAAAACTAGGAGTAAATTTGCACAACTTCACAAAACTCAGACTGAAAAGTTAGGAAGAACCCTGTTAATAAATTCAAGCAAAGTGCTACCATGGACAGGGTTTTTTTTTGTCCGACATGAGAGATACTCCTGTTCAGCTTCTAGTAATGACAATAATTAGTGTAATAGTCAATTTTATCTTTGTGATAAAAGTTACAGATGCATTATAATAAATTCTGAAAAAACTCATTTTGTCAGAATGTAGATTTTTTCGAGTAGATCTTCGCCAAAAAACACGACTATGTTTTTTTCACCTAGGGCTCACATTAGGAAACCCTACTACATTTCTCATTTCCTTAATTCATGTGTTTGGTCAGTATTAAAACCATATTTTGCCATGTTGAGCTTTGAATTATAGTATACTAATTGACAATTTATTTTTATTTTTCTTGTTCTGTAGCAATATGCAGAAATATATAATGAAGTGGAATCATTAAAATCGAAGCGGCAAAATGCAAGAGAAGAATTAGGTACACTGTCCACAGAGCTGAAAAATGCAAGTTCTTCAGAAGAGACCATCTTGAAATCATATGTCCAGTTAAAAGAACAAAAGGAAAAATTTGTATGTTATTAATCTTTGGTATATTATAAGAATTGAAATAAACTATGATTATTCAGGAAGTTGTTAACATGTTGATGGACACTTGCGTTTATAGCCGCCAAAGCAAAGTTCACTATGTGGCATGACGACAATACTCTTCCTAAACGAAATGGTCGGTTTTAGACACTACAGCTATAGTGGCACAAATGTGCATTTACCGGCATACAAGTAGAAGCCTAGTGTGATGTTTTGGAAACAATTTTTTAGGTTGAATTTTGTTTTCCACACCAAAAATAATGTGTAATAATTATAAAATTATTATTAATTTTTGTCATTAATTTATTTTAGTTTATGAACATTTTTTTTTGTAAAACTCCCAAAAATACTTTGTTGCACTTAAAAAATTGCTTATTCGAGTCATTAAACCTATCATTTAAGTCTTTAAATTTTTGCTGTTATAGCCACCATCATCCCATTACTTAGTGTCTAGAGTCTGCTGGTGCCATGATGGTTATACCTCACTTGTTCCTACTGTCCATCAACATGTTAAAAGACATAATTCACTTCCTTTTAATAAATTAATGAAATACAATTTTCAAATAAATTTAAAATTTTGATTGACTTTGCTCTTTTATGTAATAGGATTTTATTAATTTTCAAATTTTTTAATTATTTCTGAAGCAGAAATGTTCATATTTATTATAATTATGAACTACCAAATTCATTTTCTAAATTTTTTCATTAAATTTTTTAAACACATTCATATTATTCTAGAATCTAGTGCAGATTTCATTAATCTTTAAATAAACAATGTTAAAGATATTGAAATTTTTTTGAAGAAATATTCATAATAAAATATTTTTGGTTCCTGGCATATTTTAAATTATTTGTATAGTATATTTTTAAGAATTAGTTTTTATGTTAATTGTACTCTAAATTTTGTTTGAAAATATTTAGTAATAGTGCGTTTGAATTTGTAATCAAGTACAGTATTATCATTTTATATTTGACTTCTATTTTTCTATTATTTTCTATTAAATACCAGATTCATATGTAATAGTGTATTTTGCATTCTTGATATTCTTAGACATGTCAAAGGCATAAAGTGATGAACAGAATAACAGCAACAACAGATGCCCTTAGGACACTAAAAGCACAGGTATTATTAAGATTTTGGTTAACTAATCCACCTGATATCCACACAGCAATATGCTGTTCATAACATAATTATATGACTATTTCACTTACGATAGCTTCCCTTGCTATAGTGTTGTTAGTAATTTGAATAATAAATTTCATTTATTACAGATTGATTCATTCTTATGCAGTTTGAAGTCAGTAAAAATAGCATGAAAACCATGTAGAAATATGTTTTACCTCATTGTATGATTTTTGAGGCCTTGATCCTTAAATGGATATAGTCACAGATAATGTGAAACTTAGACATTATTTAGACTTTGACTCATTGGATGTGCTGTGGCAATTACTTATGTGAAATCGTCATACTATGTGCAGCAGGTTCATTAGACTGGAAGCACTTGATTTTCCTTGGCACCTGCTACCCATGTGATCAACTACTGATAATTGATAGCTCAGTGCTGTTCATATTGGGCTTAATAGCAGAGTGATATGAAAGAAATGCACAGTAGAATCATACAACATTTTAATTAAACGATAACGAACAATTACACACAACACATTACGTACATTCCAAATATAACTACACTACAGAGTAACAAGTCATGCGCAGTACTATGCAATGTGTGGCACTCCAGTTGAGTTGGGATAATCCACTTCACATAGAGTAGAGGTAGGGTAAATAACGAGGCATTGACATAAAAATAAAATAAGGTATAACCTAACAGTTCATCAAAATTTTGGGGAAAGGAAGAAATTAAACTTTTTTCATATGTGAAGTCCAGGGTTTCCGCGCACCTGGAAAGTCAGGGAAAGTCATGGAAAATCATAGATTTAGACAATGGATTAATTTTGTCATGGAAAGTCATGATTTTCTAAGTAAAATGAGTAAAAGTCATGGATCTGCAAAGCTACCAATTAAAAAAAATCAAAAACTGCCTCTGCAAGTGAATTTCCTTCCTGAACGGAAGCGGCTGTGCACTTCTCCCTTTTGTCCGTAGTGCAGGACTCCCATTCATCTATTTATACACTGAGACATGTGACATATTACGGCACCTTAACTGTGTGGCGAGACAATTGCTACAGGGTGACCAGGAGGTGTTAGTGCTCCGATGTGCAGTATCACGTTATGCATGATTTGGCGATGGTTGAGAAGAAAAAAAGTACGCATTGGCCTGTGATATAAGAAAGGAGGGGAAGGGAGGAGGTTGATATCGGAATGCCCTTGGCCCAGCCGGTGATCATGTGTATATTTCGTTCTGAGAAGCGAAACCATTGAAGATACGAGCATAGAAAAATACTCATTAGGGCAAGGTACACTGCACCGGAAGTGTCGAATATTTCTATTGCAGCAGTACAATTCGATCAGTCATCTGTTTTTTTCTCGAGTGTGAATGAGGCAAAACCAGGGTAGGCATCTCTCTCACCCGTATATTCGGTCAGCTAGGACCCCCCTCCCCTCCACATTCGTTTTCGAGAATCTGATCAGAGTTGTAAAAAAACCCGGGTTTTTGTATTAAAATCTCAGCCCTGGCAAGTTTCATAAAAAAAAAAAATAATGTTTTGGGGAGTGGGGGGAGTATAAAATCCGGGTTTTTTTTTTGGAAGAAGAGGAATTTTTTTTCTCAAACAATATTAATATGTAACATGCGTATGTATGTTTTTGTCTTTTGTTATGCTTGAAGATACACTGTTTAGAATGCACGAGAAACATTAACCTGTCTCTTATATGCGACTCAGTGATTTCACTCGTATCAGTCCGGCGTCGTCTCCACGCGATGATCTCCGGTTTATATTGAGAGACCAGCGTTGCGTATGGAGTATCGGAGATAGGAACGTTTTATTTTAATTTTTAAAACCAATTAAAAAAAATCAAAAACTGCCTCTGCAAGTGAATTTCCTTCCTGAACGGAAGCGGCTGTGCACTTCTCCCTTTTGTCCGTAGTGCAGGACTCCCATTCATCTATTTATACACTGAGACATGTGACATATTACGGCACCTTAACTGTGTGGCGAGACAATTGCTACAGGGTGACCAGGAGGTGTTAGTGCTCCGATGTGCAGTATCACGTTATGCATGATTTGGCGATGGTTGAGAAGAAAAAAAGTACGCATTGGCCTGTGATATAAGAAAGGAGGGGGAGGGAGGAGGTTGATATCGGAACGCCCTTGGCCCAGCCGGTGATCATGTGTATATTTCGTTCTGAGAAGCGAAACCATTGAAGATACGAGCATAGAAAAATACTCATTAGGGCAAGGTACACTGCACCGGAAGTGTCGAATATTTCTATTGCAGCAGTACAATTCGATCAGTCATCTGTTTTTTTCTCGAGTGTGAATGAGGCAAAACCAGGGTAGGCATCTCTCTCACCCGTATATTCGGTCAGCTAGGATGCCCCCTCCCCTCCACATTTGTTTTCGAGAATCTGATCAGGGTTGTAAAAAAACCCGGGTTTTTGTATTAAAATCCCAGTCCTGGTGAGTTTCATTTAAAAAAAAACTAATGTTTTGGAGAGTGGGGGGGAGTATAAAATCCGGGTTTTTTTTGGAAGTAGGGGAATTTTTTTTCTCAAACAATATTAATATGTAACATGCGTATGTATGTTTTTGTCTTTTGTTATGCTTGAAGATACACTGTTTAGAATGCACGAGAAACATTAACCTGTCTCTTATATGCGACTCAGTGATTTCACTCGTATCAGTCCGGCGTCGTCTCCACGCGATGATCTCCGGTTTATATTGAGAGACCAGCGTTGCGTATGGAGTATCGGAGATAGGAACGTTTTATTTTAATTTTTAAATGCTAGATTTAATTACTAGATGTGGTTACAGATATTCATAAGATTCTTGATTAAAATATTAGGAACACAAATCAATGCAAACATCAGCATGGGTGAAGAAGGGAATCGCCTGGTATAAAATACAAGTTTACATAATATACAAGTAAACCTTATTAAGTGTATACCCGTGCAACCCCGTGTATGGAAAGCTATTATTTACATGTACTTTTCAGAAAGAAACTATATTTGAATTTTAAACATGGAAACAGAAGCAGGGTACTTTGGGGGTACACTAATAAATTTTAAAATTAATACAAATTTTATTATAATTAATTTAATTATTTTTGCTCTTAATTTTTAATGAAATATTATGATAGCTTATCTAGCTCACTTAAAATATAAAAGGAGAAATTTGTTAAGCATGGAGGAACTGGTTTTAGAATGGCAAAGCAGCAGTAACAGTGACTATGTGATAAACAGTGCCATAACAAATATCAGGCTGCCCGAAGAGCAACGCCCTACCCATTCGGCCGATCGATGACTGAATGGGTAGGGCGCTGCTCTTTGGCACGGAAGTTTGTGGGTTTGAATCCCACTGCTGGCATAGATGTTCACAGCCGTTCGAAAATTCATACTTTTTAGGAAAAGAGGAAATATTTACTGTAAAGAGTTACTAGGAATTTCAGTAAACAAGAGATTTTTTTTTGAGACATTAAATTTTGAGATTTATATAGAAATGTTAATAATTATTATTGAAGGTGAGGCACTAAATATTTTGGCAAAATCATTGCATTGAATTATTTAATAATATTTTTATTTGTCATTTGGCTAAAGTTACTGAGTTTGGTACTTATGTATTATCCCACTGACCATATTGCCAAGTAAAATTTATTCGCCAAGAAAACTCAAAACAAGCAAGCTTAATTTGTGGGTAAATGTATAAGTATATTATTCTGGTTTTTTCTTAAATTATAGAAAATTAGTTAAGATTTTTGTACAAAATATGAATTTATCTTTAGGGCTATTATATGTAAACATTATAGGGTTATTATGTTTGGCTATTATTCATGGTCACCTCGATAATACCCTGAATTCAAATTGGAAATTTTTTGATTGCATTCAGAAAATTGCTATACGATTAAACTTAGGTATGTAGGTACTACAACAATTTATATATATATATATATATATATATATATATATATATATATATATATATGAGTATATAAACATTTATAAAGTACTTTTTTATCATAAGTTCTTGTAATTTCTCTTAAAGCATACATTTTATTTGTATGTACATCAGAAGTTTTATTCATATATACTTTAATAAAATATTTTTAAAGTCATGGAAAATGATCTGCTAAAATCAGGGAAAGTAATGGATTTGAAAAATTTTATTTTGGTGGATACCCTGGAAGTCCAAGCAAACAGTCAGTTCATTTCTTCATGTGTTCCAAGACTGTTAGCTGCTGGTCTGGATAATTTCTTTTTTTAGTAGAGTACTCAGTACTCCTGCTATAGATCTATCCTGTTCAGTATTATAAAATTTGTAAATAATCCCTGCCGATTTATTTTTTTATCTACTTGATTAAATCTGAACAATGCAAATCATTTCTTTTACTGGGCTTAGTTTCTGTTATGTTATAGGGCTTTATCAAAGAGCTTTGAGAGTCTCTGTTTAACAGTCAAAAAGTTAATTTAAAACTTTCAGCCATCAAATACTTTTTTTTAAAAGTAATTTCTTTAAAATTTTCACTATGTAATTGACATTTATTGGTTTAATGTAAACTTTTAGTTATTGCTAAAAAATAATCAAGATTGAAACTTAACTTTTATTTGTTATTCTTAATCAGAGTTGTATCTCAACAACTCTGATTTGAAAAAGTATAGTAAGTTGTTAGAATACTTCATTTGAAGCATGTAAAATAAATTTTAAAAATTTAAAACACAAAACTGAAAATTTATTGATCAAAAATTTATTTTTACTAAAAACAGCAACAATCAAAAAACATTTTATTTATATATATTTAAAATTATTTATAGCACAAATATTATCTTTACATAAAGAATTTGAAACTATTTTTGCATTTAATCCACTTATGGGTTCTTCATATTTTTTCAAAAATTTAATAAAATTAGTTAAAAAAGTTTATTTCAGTAATAACCATGCATTTAAGTTGACTTGAGACATTGATATAAAAATTAAACTTTGTATGCCCATTTGATTGGAGTTTTATGAGAAATTATATGAAACGCAGTGTTTGTAGGAGGGCAACAATTAGCAAAACTGTCTTATAAAATCTGTGTAAATGATGTCAATTTTGGGGTAACCTGCATATCTGAAACATGGTGATACAAAGGGTTAAGACTTCTCTACTTAGTCACCATCCAGAATTATACATTTCTTCCAGCATTTCTTGATCTTTTGAAGGCTGTCTTTATGAGATCATACTGTAACCTCTTTTAGCTTAATACTGCAGTTTATTTCAGTTAGCAGCTTCCCGAAACAAAACAAATCAAAATTAGTAGTTGTAATTTGGAACATTATATACATAAGGTTAAGGATAAATTGCGAAATAAATTTTATCCAGTCTTTAGATTATTTCTTAGCAGTAATAAAAACTTTACAATACCCTATACATATCTCAACAATGGTAGAAGAAATATGTACATGTTCTTACAAATGCTGTCTGTTATCTGATGACGGACATTGTGGTATAATACTTCTCTGTTTTGATCATATTAGTTATTTTGTGCAGTTTTCAAAGATTTTTTTAAGTGATTTTTAAATTTTTTTTTTATTTATTTTATTTTTTCAGGCTGAAAATGAAAACATAGACTATAAAAATAGATTAATAGAAGTAGAGGATGAAAAGAAGAGGTAGGCAGCTTTTGTTCAATGTATCACTTTAAGTAGATGGCTGCATTATAATTATTTAACTTTTTGTTTTTTAGATTTTATGTTTTAGTTTTTCAGTTTTAAATATGCTTTATGAATTAGGCAGATGAAATTTCATATTAAAGAAATTAACTTTTGAAGACTTGATGACAAAAGTCTTTTATTTAACATATACTTTTAGAGCTTATTAGAGGAGAAATTATATATATATATATATATATATATATATATATATATATATATATATATATCAGATATGAGATGGATAATTGTTATGCCAGGTATCGGATATTTAGAGCTCCTTTGGCTGCTGAATATTGCTATCTCATACTATATTTTAAAAATAATTAATATTTTTATCTCTATTATTTCAAAAGGACACATTATAAACATGCATACTTTATTTATTATATTTTAAAAGCATTTAACATATATCAAAATTTATTGTTTGCTGGAACTCATTAAAGAATTCTTGCAAACCTCCTATGTTGTTACAGCTGGGCAGTCATTTTAAATTTATGCTTGACTCCAGTAACTAAAGTATAAAGGTTTTTTTTTTAAGTTTTATAGATAAAAGGTATTATTTTTGTAAATTGTTATTTAAATTTAAAAGTCAGTAATCAAACAACTGATTATACAGGGTAGCAAAAAATGATTAAGCATAAATAGTAAAATTGTAAATAATGTAAATAGAAACAAAATGTCTTTATTTCTTTTTAAAGAAGCGTTTTCTCTGAGGTTATCATAACACCATTTGACTGCTACCAAAATATTTACTACTCTAGAGCGGGGATGTTATATGTATTTTATTTCTTGAGTCAATGAAAATTTTTAAAATTATCCTATTAGATTGCATGATTTAAAGGAACAAATAGAAGGTTTGAAGCAATCTCTGACTGAATTACAGAAGGAGTATCTGCAACTCCAGGTAAGGCCAAATTGTGTATTGTTTTTTACCTTCTGCATTAAAATTTTGTGCTTGTAAAAAAAAAGAGAGAAAATAATACTATGGTATTAAGGTATACTTCCTTATACACACATATTCATAATATATATATACACACATACATATAGCTCCACAACAAAGCTACTGAACGATAATCAAATGGTTAGGGTGCTGATCTTCTTTACTGGATTTCATGGGTTCGAATCCCACTGTAGCATAGATGTTCATAGCCATTTGAATTTTGCTTTGAGTAGTAGGTCCCAGTCTCATTAGCCTCCACGTTGCAAAAAGTATACTGTAGCTTTCCAAACCTGACCAATCCATAACAAAGCTTATAACTCAAATTGGTTATATTCAAAATAATTTTTTCAGTTGAAATTGATGGAAATATTATTCATTTGTTTAATGAGTACCTTATTGCTCCTAAAAAAAAAATTAACAGATTTTTTGTATTAGATTTTTTAAATAAGAAAAAAGTGGGTAAATCTCTGCCCTCCCCCTCATCTCATCAAAATGAAAAAAAAAAACAGGATATTTTTATTAGAACATAAATCCAAGAAAGGAAAAAATAATAAATAAATAAATGAAAAATAATAACAATAGTATTAAAAAATAATATATGTTAAATTAGCCAAAAGAAAATGAAAGCTCATTGCTTCTTCTACAAATTTTTCAATTGCCATTTTTTGATCAATTTTGCTTGAAGTCAAATTGTAATTGTAGATACTTATAATTCTTCTTTTCTCTACTCTATTGTTCATTTCTTTAAATTGTCTTCTATAACAGGCTAGGCTGTAAGGCCATTTGATGGATGCGGGTGGTTATAAAGTTAAAAATGAAACCAGATTTACAATTTTCGGATATAACTTATGAATTAAAAAGGAAACTGTTTAAATTAATTCTAGAGGGAAAAAATCAACAGTGATACCAATTGTGAATATGCCTTAGGAAAGTAGAGTGATATCCTCACATCATTGTTGGCACATCAACTCTGGCACATTTGCAAAGGAATTCAGTTCATTTACAGCATGTGGTTATATTGGGTTGATACTGTATGACACAATAAGAGAGGGGGAAAAATTGCATAATAGAGGCAAGGAAAAAATGTTGAGTTGAAAAAAATGGATGCAACATTTTTTGATGAAGAAAGCAGAACTGTTACTATGCCAAACATCTTAATGATATAAACCATAGTTTCCCCCAAATAAGGCCCTGACTTTTGTTTTATTGTAGTAATTTCAGAAAATCTGCTTTTATTAAAAAATTTTACACTACAATTTAATCTTAAAAATATGTTCAGCATATTTTAATATCATAAAAAGATTTTTCTGTTTTATTATTTTTATAGAAGTTATTTAATAAGTTCTCCCATCTAATACTGTGTTTATATATATATATATATATATATATATATATATATATATATTATACTAGGTTACTACTGGTTATATATATATATATATATGTATATGTATATGTATATCTATATATCTATATATATATATATATGTATATATATATATATATATGTATATGTATATGTATATCTATATAACCAGTAGCAGAAATTGTGCAGTACAGCATCGAGCACTGCAGATTTATTTGAGATCTTGCAGACCCCTTACAAGCATACACTCCCCTTCTCATTTTTGCATGTTCACAGAGTAAAAGAGAAGGTGAGAATTGGTCGGTTGTATTTACATCTGTGTCAGAAGTCAGATAAAAGTTTGAGATTTGTAATAAGTAATGTCTTGTTAAAAAGACCAAGAAGTAATGATAGGCGTCATTACAGGATATTGGCACATCAGATATACATGTATTTATTATGTTCAATGATCCTGAATGTCGATTCAAACATATTTATAAACTTTTGAAAGCTGCTTTTGTTGAAAAATATGGCACTTCATATTCTCAATATTTTAAGCATGTCTTTGCACATTATACTATCCAAAACTCTTACCTCAAAAGTTTATCTGTATCTGTTAGATGTGTGTAGATACAAATTTCATTGCACATAAGTGTTAAGAATTATTGTAATTTTCTATAATAATAAGTTAGGTTCCACATCTTTTGTAGTCACAGACATATTCTAGTTTGTGAAACTGGTACGGCAAACAGATTTAAATTCTTCTACTAGATGTATGTGTATATATATATATATATATATACACACACATATTGATTTATATATATGTATATATATGCACACACACATACAACGCAGACTTACATGCAGTTGAAACATTGAAAGTTCCTCAAATTATGTACTTAATGGCAAAATTTATTTTTTGTATAACGGATGATTGTATTTCTGATTAGATAAAATTTTAATTATTTATAAATAACATACAAAAATTAACTTTTCTTAATTTTTTAAAAATTAAGCATTTTTTTAATAGGAAAAAGCATTTATTATTTTATTAGCATTTTATTTTTATATTATTTTATTTTATTAGCATTTATTATTCATTAGCATTTATTATTGTATTTTAATAGGAAAAAGATAAATTAAACTCTGAAAATCTCTCCAAACTGCAGCAAGATTTAAATACTCTATATGCAAAAATTGAAGAAGTTTCAGCAGAAAGAAACAGCCTCAATTATGGAATCTCAAGTAATGTTTTATTTTATTTAATATTTATAAATTTGATATTTAAGTTTGATGATATATACCATTTGTCCTGGAAATTTGTGGACTGATGGAATCATTGCTGTAAGGTATTTGCAGTACTATCCCTATCCTACTCTTGGAAAACAATACCAAATTTACTCCTGTATAACATGCATTTTAATATGACATATAAGTTTCTTTCCAGATTGCAAACCGATTTCTATATGGACTCATTGAATCAAGCTCCAACCTTCTTTCATTGTCATTTTAAGTCTAACTCTATTCTTAGGGAAGGCTTCTTATTGGTTGTCATAGGTCATTAGGGAAGGGGAATTTGGTTACTGTAAGAGCACTTTCCCACTTACTGACACGACAGCGACAAATCTTAGACGACTGTCGTTCTCCGACATCGGCACATGTAAAATGCACTAAGATGAGCTACTCGCTTTCCCACCAACCGATTCAATGACAATTTTGTCGTTTTCGAACAGCCGATATCGTTTATTGGACAGTTTTGTTGTTCCGTAACAGCTATTCCTTTTGAATCGGTCCGACATTTTGAAAGCTGTTGCTACTCAAGTTGTTTGCTATTGTTAAATTTAAAGAGGTAAAGCTACTAAAGAAAAAAATGATCTGGTAAATATGTTAATAGTTAAAATTAAATAAATTTAAAAAGGGAAATGAAAAGGACAAAAATAATTACATAAAATTAGAAAAGAGCAATTAAAATTGAAAAACATTTTTATTCGTATTTTTTAATATATTATTGTTTTAACAAAAATCATTTTAATTATTAGAAGAGATTCCAGAATTTTAGCAAATTTAAGTAAGTTACAGAAAAAAAATTTAAGTTTTTAAAATGGAATAGTAAAAGAAAAAAAAAAAAAAACCACCGGGAATCAAACCCGAGGTGGGAAAATGCTAGCTCAACGCGTTAACACTACGCCAAAAAGGACTCACATGTTCAGTGTTAAATTGATCTTTTCACAAAAAAAGAGGCGGAGCCAAAGTTTTACTGGCATATTCCAGGTGGAAAGAGTATAAGAAATTGGTGCCTAGTATTAGCATCCAATG
The DNA here is from genome assembly GCA_032207245.1 of Pardosa pseudoannulata. Lineage (NCBI taxonomy): Eukaryota > Metazoa > Arthropoda > Arachnida > Araneae > Lycosidae > Pardosa > Pardosa pseudoannulata. The sequence goes on from CM063498.1 coordinate 44,440,820, forward strand.
TTTTTAAAATATGTGCAATGAAGCAGCATTAAAATTTACTTTTCTAACAATAATTGTTGTACTATGTCTATAAAAGTTAGTTACTACTTCAGTCATTATAAAACTTGTGCGAGCTTACCACCTTTAAATGAAACGATACCGGTAGAGGGGATAAACTGCTTTCTAGACGACATGATACCGTTTTGTCATTGTATTATTTACCGGCCGATACAGACATTGGTGTGTCGGTAAGTGGGGAGCTGAAATTGAAAAGATTGTACATCACTTCCTTTTTCACATAACTTTTATGGATTATCTGTAAAATGTATGGTTTTGAGATTAATTTTACATACTTTGAAAAGGAATTCTATGTAGAAAGCTTGCTCATATCAAAAACAAGAAATTTTAAATTCTGTTATGAACAAAAATTTCTAATTAAGACCAGGAAAGCTACCACAGTTTTAAAATTTAGCTTTTACTTTATGCAGGAGGGAATATTTAAATTCCCTCCTTTCCCTCTGGTTTAATTTTGATTTTTTAATTTTTAACACTTCCTGGTTGAAAGTTATTAATTTTATTTTCTGCTTCAGTTGTGCAATTCTAAAGTCCTTCTTTTCTATTATTTTAATCAAGTTCTCTCCAGCTTTTTTGCAATTTTTATTTCTGCAATTAACATTGCTCTTCTTCCTAAGTACTCCTTTTAACAATACAGCTCAACAAACCAGCTGGTTTTCTTTTTTGACCACTTTGTTTCATATTCTATCATCTGTTGCATACTGAGTTTTAAAGTATGTATACTAAAACAAATAAATGACAGATGACAGTAGCAAAATGCTACAAGATTCTCTCATTGTGGCCGGATATATTTTACTTGCCTCATTTGAGTGAAAATACTTGTCTACCACAAAGAACTACTTGACTTGCCTTACTAGTTGATACAAGTTAATACTTAACTTGACTAGAACTATTTACACAAGTCAAGTAGTAATTTCTACTTAGCTTGATTTCCGTACTTGACCATTTACTTGACTCGTATAATTGTAGTTTTAGTGCATTATTTATTTGGATGCAGCTTTTTGTCTAAGAATTATGTTAATTTAATTTTTATAAAGATTTTACATTTTATTGAATGTATAACCTTTTTTTTTATCTGCAGCATATATTTTTATACTTTTCATTTTTCTCATTACTATACAGGCCACCAGGAACAACTTGCTAAATTAAACAATGAACACAGTAAAAAGATGGAGAATTTGAAAAATCGAGACAGATACACTTATGAGGCAGCATGTTGGCTCCTTGCAAATAAGCAAATGTTTATATCTAATGTTTATCTGCCAATTATGTTGGAAGTGAGTAGAAATGATTTTATTTGCATTCTTTTAATATTTTTATTTTATTAAAAATACTTAATTGTGCCCACATTATTGCCTAAGTTATTTATAATTTTTATATGACTCTCACATTTAACTTATAGAAATTAATTTTATAACGTTATTGATATAACCATCATATTAATGCTGAAATTAACTGTATTTTTTTCCTTCTTAAATTGGAAATGTTATTTTTTAATTCTTAAAATTGTGATCATCAAATGCTTTAACCCTCTAAGTATTACAGAGGTAATTTTCTCCCTAGCTTTTGATGTCTTTAAATGGGTATGCACATGCTGTGAGACTAGATTTAGATCGGAAACTTTTATTACAAGTACAACTGTTATAATCATTAAAAGATTTTTTTATATGGATCTAAATCATTTTATAACATGTTCACACCCATTTGAAGTCAACATTCTGAGAGGTTAAACATGTCTGCTAAGAGTGAAATTGCAGTGTTATCAATCAAATGTTATAAAAGGTCTCTTCCAAGGGGAGTAGGATTGGGATGTTAGTGTTTGAACAGTAAAGTTTGTGCCTTGTCACTTTGCAGCTATTTTTTGTAAATATATTGCAGTTATCTTGGGTAGTCAGTTTTTAATGATGATTTAAGAAATTGTAAGGTATTGCTCAGAACTGACTGCCAGTGTCTTCTTTGTGTTTAATAATGGATTAATAATTATATGCAAAACTTATATACATATAAAATAATAATACACTATCAGGGTTGATAAAATCACAATTTAAAAATCAAAAATCAAAAAAATCGAGTTTTTTGATTTAAATCAGATTTTTTTTTATTTAAATAGGATTTTTGAAATTTAAATATATTTAAGTATAATATTTGATACAAGCAAATTCAATTGTTCAAGTTAGATATCTAAATCAATGAATTCTTTCTTTATATATAATAAAAAAATTATAATATATAAGAATAATTTATAAATCAGTAGAAAATAATTACTTGTAATATAGGGTGTTTTGTTTATTTTAATCTATATCATAATTTAAATAAAGGATGCTTCATGTTAATTTATACATTTTACTCCTTCAACCATAGAATTATCAGAAAGATGAGGGTAGACTAAGAGCTAAGTAATCACAATAATTTTTATTTTTTATGAAAATTTTACAACCAACTTTTTATTTTGTGACAGTGGTTAACTGTTAAATGATTTATAAATGAAAACAAGTTTAGCTGCTCTGTCGTTTCCAAGTCTGTTTCAAAGTTTACATTGCACTGATCCATATGTTGAAAAAATCCTCTTGATAGAAGCAGCCCTGAACTGCAGGTGCATATCTGAGTTTGAGAAAAACTTCTACATACTCCATCCAAACAAGGTTTATAAATAGGTAAAGCGAGATAAATTCCAGAAATTTTCCCAGGTTCATAAAAATAAATAAATAAAAGTAGGAGGGGGATAATACTTATTACATTTTTGGGTGTATTTGTTTTATTTTTTAGAGGCACTTAATATTTAAAAAGTCAGGGCATTCTTTTCAAGGTATGATAATGAAATTTTTACCGTGCTAGTAATTTTTTAATACTAAAGACAAAAGCAACATTTGACTGAGAGATAAGAGAGAGATAGGGGAGAAGAAATGAATAGCAGGTAGGGTAGCATAGCAGCATCCTGCATGTGGGAGCTATTTTCTTATTGTGCTTATTACTAACAGTTTTCTTTTAACTATTCAATCTTTAAAAACTGATTTAAATCAATGATTTTTTTTAAAAAATCAAACGATTTAAATCATGATTTAAATCGCTCAACCTTGTACACTATATTATCAAAAATGACTAGAAACTTTCAAATTTAGATGCTGTGTTGAATATGTAGAGAAATACTTGATGAAATATTCTGAAAGGTATGAATGGTATGTAAAGTGCACGTGAAACATCATTTTATACTCCAGTAAAGATTTTGTCCAGAAAAGAAAAGAAACAAATCTTAAAAACATAAAAAAAAAGTTTGGTTTATTTTGTAAAAAATGCTTGGCATACATTATAGCTCTAGTGTATGATTATGAAGCTGCCTTAATTTTCTTTTCTTTGTTAATTTCAGTGAGAAGGGCATGTAATTCATAAATTCATAGAGTTTTCTTTCCTTTTTTAATTATAACTTTTTGTTTATGATATCTATGGTTTTCTACCCAATGCAGTGCCATTTTCAGGAAACTTTACAAACTACTTTATGCATTTGTAGACAAACTAAATTACTACTTTATGTATGTTTATACAAAGAATGCTTCAATGTTGGGTTTTTATGTATATATATATATATATATATATATATATATATATATATATATATATAATATAACAGACAATACACTACAATAAAATATGTATACATAAAGACAACAATCTGTAATCAGAATATAAAAATATTAAATATTTGATGAAATGTAAGCAATTATTATATTTAACTGTGCATGTATGAATGATATAGCTTTTATATTAGCTTTACTTGATAGCTCATGATGCATTTGCTATATTTACCATTTTCTGTTTAATGGAATGTCCTTTGCAATGCAGAGCTTCATATAACGCTTTTTACATGTTTCATTTGTGTGTGAATAAAAGAATGACTATGAAAAGTTTACTGACATACCTTTGTGATTAAAAGGAAAGACCGGTAAATAATCACTTATATGTAAATAACAACTTCCATTTAACATTTTAATTATCTATTTATATATATTACATTACAGTAAAATCTTGGATTAAATTATGATAACTATTACTGATAATATGATATGGCCAAGCAGTTTGTTTCATAAGAGAATAGTTTGAAACAACAGCTCACTCATGTATAGACATCTGTAAGGGATCTCATCAGGACTTCTGTTGTAAGTCACAAAATCATAGAGATCTGATGGGGACTCTTTTGAGGTCATGGTTTAATTAACAAATTTTTCACACTGACTATGCAAATTTTGTGGCAATTTCTAGCCAGAAAAGCAGCAGTCCATCATTAATTCATCAGTGTGTGTTATAGAAACTCTTTTGCTCTTTTTTTTACCCTTTTGTCAATGTCAATATACAGATATATGCAATTCCTTGGTCTTCTCTTGGCCTTCATGAGAAACAGCCCCCTGATATAATTTTCTTAAGTCAAATTTGGATTTGATAATTTTCTGCTTGTCAACCATCTTTCATAATTTCATCTATTTATGTTTTAGATTTTCTCTCATTTGGGGGTTTGAATGTCATATTGTTTATTTCACCAGGTTCTCTGTTATACTAGTTATCTTTACATTGATGGAGTTGCTCAGCATAAATAGAGATAATTGACAACAAATTATCTCTAGGATGGAGCTTTTCCTTTAGCCTTTACTTTTCTCACTCAATCACTGGCTACTTAACTTTCCTCCCTTCTTGACAAAAAGTCTTTTCTGTCTGCCTCTCAATGATTACCAATAAACTCCTAAATCATCTTTACTTTATATTTTCATATCCAGTAGCATGCTTTCTTAGTGATATACCTTTTTTAGTTATTTATCGTCAATTTAGGGGTTCCTCTACAAAAATTAAGGTTTAAACTTCCATGCTTGGTCTAAGTTGCAAGTACTTGTAGGTCTTGATCTTTGGACTTTTAATGGATTCAGTATCTTCATCAATTTCATATGTCATTTCATTTGTTAGCCTCCCACCTGTGTACTGAAGCTTCATTGTACTGTACTCTTTGTTGTGAATTTATTAAACATGTTCAATTTTAATACACAGAATTTTATTTCCGGTTTTCCCATATATTATTGGTAAATTAGCACTTAATATCACAGTGCTCTGCTGCAATACCATTTGAGAAATTGGAAGGGTACCAAAAGTATAGATAATTTAGTAATTATCAATTATTAGTAACTTCATGAAAAACTCCAAATCTGAAGAGATTTTCTTTAAAATGATTTTGTATTATGTGTATTTCACCTCTTTGCAGTAATTGGACTTTTGTAGTATTAGCAACATAAAATAGCGGCTACAATTTAAAAAGGAAAACAGCATTACTGCTAAAAATTGTTTTATTTATGTATTAAGACATTCAATATGTAAAGTCCATTATTGCTTGGAGATTTTCATGCAGTTACTGAAAGGAGTGGGGAATTGAATCTTTATATCTTTAGCTTCTTAAAAGCTATTCAACTGAAAATTTTATACTGAATAATTTTATACAGATATCTTCAACTGAAATGCTATTAAACTATGCAAATATAAAAATGTCATTCATACATGCACAATTGAACATGATTTGTAAAAATGGTTATGTATTGTCAAATATTTGATATTTTTATATCCTGAATGCTAGATTTTATATTTATTGTAATATGTGAAGTTTCCTGAAAAGTTTCAAGTTGCTTTGCAGAAACTTTTATATCCTCATGAATATATGTGCAAATCTTATAGAAATGAACACAGGTAATTAAAAACTGTTTTATAATTATATGCTAGAAGTACGATTTTAAGCATTTTTGAGATTTGTTTCTGGTCCCCTATTTACACTTGGACTAAAATCTTTACTGAAGGATATGATGTTGACTTGCTTTTTATACTCCTTAAGTTTCAGGATGATTAATCAAGTATTTCTTTAGATGTTTAACAAAACATCTAAAATCATAAGCGTCTGGTCATTTTTGGCAATATAGTGTATATATTCTATGCATAAAAATTTGCTCAACAGGGTAAAGTCTGAAAGTTACCAATTTAAATTTTAAACTTATTTGCTAAAAGTTATTATTTTGCATTATTCTTATCTAGATTTTGTTAATGTCATGATATAACTGTGTATATTTCGATATTCTCAAATAATTTATTAACTAATGTTTTTCCATTATTTTATAACATATGGTATTGTGTAGTGCTTTTTCATTTCTAAATTTAGAGCAAATTTATGTTTTTATAGAAAAACTCTTGTTTCTTTTATTTAGATCAAAGTTCACTCTAATGAAAATTCTAAATATGTGGAGAGTTGCATACCATTCAGAGATATGATTGCATTTGTGTGTGAAAACAAGAATGATTATGAAAAGTTTACTGACATTGTAGCCCAAAAAAATTGGCCTGTAAATGTAGTCATGCCTCCTGATGCTCCTATGACAAACTATGCCAAACCACCTCTGGATTCTCAATCCAAGTAATTATTTTGTTTGTTAATATACATATATATATATATATATATATATATATATATATACATTTGTTTTTAATATTAGAATAACTATAATAGTGATTGTGATTGCTAGCCTGTATTTTTATTTATCTGTAGTACATGTAAAATCTTGTGCTAGCAATTTGTCATATAATAAACAGAACTTTGGATTAATATTTACTTTTAATATACATTTACTAAGTTATTTATCTTGTGTCTAAAATGTTTTATAGTTTATTAATAGAAACTTTCTCTGACTTTTATTTATGTATCATATCTTGATATATCACATTAGATTATTGTCCCCAACTTTTATGTTTGTAAGAGCACATTCTAGAATATTTATTAGATGGTTCCATTTATTTTTTAAGGTGTATTTATTGTTGGAGAGAGTTACATGCACATAATATATATATATATATATATATATATATATATATATATATATATATATATATAAATAAATGAATTTCAAAAATAAAACTTAACATATCAAAATTATTGTTTTTATTCTTGTGAAAAATAATTATTAAGTAATGCACACAAAATCTGCAAAGTATAAAATTTTTTATAAAACATACAAATCTCAAAGTCAATGCAATTTTTGGCATTGCATTTCATCAGTTTGTAGCTAGGTGAATATAGCAATATTCCTGCTTGTAAGTAGTCTTAAAAGTGTTCATCTGTAAGTTGTGATCTGTACTTCAATTTTATTATATTCATTGTCAAAAATAATGACTCACAGAATGACTCATTTTGGAATTTAGGTATGGAAAATTAGGTTGGCAAATGTGCAAGGCAAAAAAAGAGATTGCTCATATTTTGCTTAGTGTATATTCCTTTTAGTATTTTTATATTCCTTTGTTTAAAAAGAATAGTGAATTTGTAGCTAATGCTGGGAACTAAAATATTCATTATAGAATATTGAATTCAACCTACCTTTATTTGAAAACACTCTTGGGTATAAAAGGTATACACTACTGAGGCAAAAATGACTTGAAAGAGAATAAAGTAAAATATAGTTTTAAGAAATAAATAGAGATAATTTTTAGAAAATCTCACACTTGTTACTTCTGCCTATGAAATATTAGTTTGCATTATTATGAGTTGGCACTTAAACAGATTTTTAACATTGTAAGTTCTTTTGGAAGATTTGTTTACTCAAACTTTAACAGGAAGGGGGGTATATTGGGGTGGTGCTAAATTGGAGTTTGATTGTACATATACACACATTTAAAAATATATATATGTATATATATATATATATATATATACAATATATATATATATATATATATATCTATCTATCTATTTATATCTATATATATATATATATATATATATATATGGAGAGAGATATATAGATATATAGACATATATATATATATAGATAGATAGAGAGAGAGAGAGAGAGAGATATATGTATCAATATACATTGTAAAAAAATCTAATGTCTATAAACAGACCTAGATCAAGGCTACCTGCCAGCAGTTGTTCTGTACAGGTTCTTAAAATATATGAGTTGAAAAATATTTAGACACAGGGAGTTTGCTGATCAGAGTATGAATTTATGATATGCTCACCATAATTAAGGGGTAATATATGTATTTTTCTTACATGTTAGTGCATAGAGACTAGCCAGTGTCCTGTCCATTTTAAAAGGAAAAAAACTCTTCAGTCCTCATTTCATAGACAAGCATTTTAATAAACACCACACAATAAAATTATATATATTTTGAACTGTAATTGGTTCTAATGGGTTACTAGTAAAAACGTGAGAAAACTATATTAGCAAACCAACAACACCAAAATACAAAGCAAGCTCATGCTTGCCAATAATGCCCATTGCGTAACAACCATAAAGTATATATATAATAAGAAAATAGTAAATAAATAAAAAATAAAGTAAAATTTAAATAAATAGAGGACAGCTCTTACCATCTATTGATATTGTGTCGTAACTTATATAAACCTATACATACTTACAGCCCAGTCATTAGTTGGTCCATAGTGAATGATGCTAACAATGTGACCAACATATAATGAACAATGCCAGTATGAATAACTAATTATTTAAGGCACATAGCAGCACTAATATTAGGTGGTATATAAAGGGTATCTAAGGGAAAGAGAAAAGCTGAAATTTTGAAATCAAACAGACTATAAACAATCAAATTCTTCTAAAATTGCATCTTGCTATCTAAAAGATGCAGGTACTTACTCAATTTGCATTTGCAAAACAGCATCCACAGCCCTATACAAAATTTCAAAATGGTACCTAAAAACATACCTTATAGTATAAATAAATAATTTTTTTGCCCTTGTAACCTTTTTTTTTTTGATAAATTAAGGTGTTGACCAGTGGCTAAAGTAGTCAACGAAGTGGTCTCATGCCCAATTCTAATCTTATTAGTTGAAACTGATTTACCCAAATTTGGTAGCAATACATTTCATTACATTTCTTTTATATTATTTAAATGCTATTTTATCTATAATATCAATATATTAAATGCTTATTTGCAACCAAGCACTTAGCTGAATGTTTTTTAACATAAAAAATATTGTTGAATTTCTTTTGTTTTCAGAAAATATGGACTTCAGTGCTATGTGTCTGATTTATTTACTGCTCCTGAACCAATTATGAAGTATTTATCTCAGTGCTGTAAAGTTCATTGTATTCCTGTTGCAAGGACACCTGTTCCAGCTCAGAATGTAAACTCTGTCCTTGCAAAGTTTAAAACTTTCTTCTCAGGAAACTGCAGAGTAAGTCCATCTATATGTTTATTCTAAATATCTAGTTTTTTTTTCTATTGATATAATACAAGAATGAATAAAAAATTAATTACAGTGTTATTAAAAAATAATTAACTATAGACAGAAAATATAAAAGAGAACTATACTTGTTAATCACTTTCCACATAACTACCTAATTTATTTAATTTTTTATTTGAATGTTAGGCAAACATGTTTAACCCAACTTGATAGAAATCATGTATCTACCATTGAGCTAGGTCTTAGCAGCACTATTTTCACATCACTATCTGAAGAGAATCTTGTTTGGATGAGTATCCTTTCAATTTTAGAAAAAGGAAATAGTCACTGAGTGCAAAATTTCTGTTTGATAATGCCAGTCTCTATAGTGCTCAACAAAGTCAGGAATTGCTGCAAAATTTCAAGTTGAAAGTCTAAAGCTACCCACATAGCCCAGATTTTGCACCCAGTGACTATTTCCTTTTTTTCAAAATTGAAGGACTATAATATATCTTTTGGTTCTCTTCAGTCAGTGATGTGAAAACAATTGTCTACAATGGGCAAAAAATTATAAAGCCACTTGAAAATATGATATAATTAAAAACAAAAGATCAGACATGTATGAAATTTCATACTTATATATTATATGCTGCAAGGAACTAAAGGAAAAAAAAATCATTAATAACTACATTAACAAATGGTTAATAGACTTAAGAAAATTTTCTGTACAAAGAAAGTTGAAAATAATTATAAAGTTGATACATGTATTTCATTAGTAATCGATGTGAGACCCCTTTTTTCTAACTGTGACTAGTCTCTTGTTCTTTGAAGCTATCAGAACCCACAAAGTACTTGCATCAATATTGTTCCAGCAGTTTTTAATAGCATTCATCAAATCTAACTTTGATTTAAATTGCCTTCCATTTTTATAAACATTTTGGACTAAAATTCCCCAAAGAAACATTTTATACATTCAGATCAAGGCTATTAGCTAGCCATTGAAGGCATTTTATGTGGTTAGCTTCCAGTCTAGATTTAATTGATTTCAAAACAGAAACGTAAGTGTTGACCTGCTGAAATGTCCAGTCTCCTGAAGTTATAAGAGGAACAATGGGTAATAAATTATCTCTTAACATATCTTGATATACAATTGAATTCATTTTGTTATGCATGAAAACAGTTGGAGTAGTTCCACAGGCAGTAAATGCAGCCCAAACCATTACAGAGTCCCCTCCAAAATGACATTTTGAAAAAATATGAGGTTTCTGTCATAAATCATGCTATAAATAATTTATAGCCATTGGGTCCATCGAAATTAAATTTCTTTTCATTGGGAAAAGACAACATATCTCCAATTTGTGCCTTCAGTTAAATGTTTTTGAGCAAAGTCTAAGTGAGCATTTTTGTGGTGCTTAGAAAGAGGGGGTTTTCCTTTAAAATTTTTCAACTGAACAATGGGAATTACTTAAAACATTTCATACCATTCAGTTTGTACATGGTAATTGTAACTGTTCTTGAATTTGGGCAGATGACATTTTTTTTTTAATCCACAAGCTAGCTTCTGGATTTGTCTTGATTGCCTTATAGTTAAGAATTTCAACCTTCCTGTATGCTTCTTACTGCCGTAATCTTTAAGATTTCTGAGAAAACTGTTTACTTCAGCCTTGAATCTTCCTATTTTTTCTTACAATATTAGAACCAGACATTCCAGCTTCAGGTTAGTATTTGTACTTGTTAATCACCGGATAATTTTTTACCTCTTGGAATTGTATTAAACACACCAAATACAAACGGAATGCATGTAACACGTTTATATTTACCTGAACTTTCAAGTCTAATATTATGTCAAATGAGGCTAGAACCATCATCTTTAAAATTTTTATTTTTTCCAAGTTGTTTTTCATTGGTTGTAAGAAATTAGCATAATTTATGTTCCCCCTTCCCTTTTTCTAAACAAAGTTTATGTGTATTATTACGATGTTGATCATGCAAATGAAAATAGAATTTTCATTATTAATAGTCCATTATTTTTGAATTTTCTAAATTTTTCTATCGGCTTTATAATTTTTTCAGCACTGTAGACCTATTTCTGTGGGCAGGTGGGATTTCTACCAAATCTGGTGAAATAAGTTGGCCTTGCTTTTAGAGATAAATTCCTACATAGATCTGATGATTATGTGAGAAGTGATTGATGAGTGTGCCTCTTAATTTTCTTTTGTATTTCTATCTCATATTAATAAATAATTTTCTTCTACCCCTGTAACCTTCATTTTGGACCTATTCTAGTAAATAAATACATTGATCATTGGCATAATGTAGGAAGGCAAAAGGGAGATTATGCTCAGTTCAAATCTTTCTTTTTATGTTTTATCTGTTACAAAATGAACAAATCTATCTGTATCTAAATTTTCTGAAATGAGTTTTTAAAAAGAATATTTTACGAATATATATATATATATATATATATATATATATATATATATATATATATATATATATATATATATATATATATATATATATATATATGGATATATCAGATACACATTGAAGTGTATGCACTCAAAGCTTTCTACCTACCCGCTTACCCTTAAAAAGCTTGATTTATTTAAAGCTAGTTTTATTGAAAAAAATTTTATTAAAAAAAACTCACTTTGAACTAGCTTTTTCCAAAAATAAAACAAGATAGATATTTTTTTTTCAAAAATAAAACAACAAAGATACTTGCTCATTTTTAATATTTTTGTTTTTGTTATTGTAATTTCTTATCCCTTTTAATATTTACACAATTCAAAACTAGAATTGTAAAAATTTATTTTTGAAAGTATGTAAAATTTTTGTCAGTTGCCATTGCTAATAGTAAATTCGTTGGTTGGCTATAATATCCATTCATTTTAGTCTCTAGACATACAAAATATTTTCTTTATCTCATTAGGGAAGATCGTTGCATGTGGAAATATCTTCCACAAATTCTAGATCCAATTGCATACCCTGGTCATTTCTTTATGATGTGCTATTTTGTTGCATAAGCACATTCTATGCACAATACTTTGGGTCTTTGCTAGGTTTCAGAGTACTAATATAAGAATATCAAAATCTGCCTTTAGTTGTGTTCCATCTAGATTGTGTAATTGGCCTTGTCTTTTTGTTTTGAAGTTATGAAATGCACAGCCAAGTCAAAACAGCTGCACAGATATCACACAATATTTTTAATCTGTGTAATCTTAATGTTTTTAATCAGTTTCCTTTCTAATATCCATGGAACAGAAATAGACACAAATAGATATTTTCTTATTAATTTGGATCTGATTGGAATAGAAAAAGTCTTAAACCTTGTTGCTTCTCCATTCAGTTTAAATGAACATTAGATGGCAGAATAAGAGATTGTTGGAATGAAAAATGCACACCAAATGTTGCAGTTCTCTCCTGATTATTTTTCAATTCAAAGCTGTTTTTGTTTGTTTTAATGAAAATGCCATTACAACAGACTGCTATTAGTTAAAATAATGAACTTTTTATTAAAAAATTGATAAATAATGCAGCTTTTCATCAACATGACTGGAAATGAGGTGTAAAGTTCCCAAACATTAAGAACCATGTTTAAACAACTCTGTGATATGTTCTGCATCTTTTTGCCATGAATTTCCTTTTTTTTCCATGAAGATATTTTTGTCATACATTTTAATAACTATATTCTTATTTTGTTCCATAATTCAGAGTCTTGCTCTTCTGAGTCAATTGGCACCACATCTCTGTCTGATTCATAAAAGAAGGCATGCCTTCCCCAGATAAAAACTGTAGCCACAGGGATGAAATATAATACTAAGACAGATTTTCTACTTTTAAATAGGCAAACATTTTTAAATAAAGCATTCAGTGGGTAGTGAGATAAGAAAAATTCATTTTACAGTCATCTTTTTGTGGAGAATTTTAGGTTGTCTATGAACTGCAGATTCAATTCCTGCTGTTGGCATGGATGTGCATAACCATTTTGAATTGACTTTAAGCTGTAGATCTTGCTCTAATAAGCCCTTGAATAGCCAGAAATTGATCATAGCACTCTAAACCAAACCTTGCAATGTAAAACAGAGAGTTGGAACAAAATTTTCTCATAAAATATCCCATATTTAAAAGCTTAATTAAAAGGAAATATTAACTTAAAAGGTACAATGCCCTTAAAAAATACAGAACATTTAGCCCATTACATGCTTATTAGAAGTAAATGCAGTAGAATAAAATAATTTTAACATCTTGACAAATTTTTCTAAAAGTGGAAAAAAAAATATCAATTTGGGAAAAAAAAAAAAACCAATTTTCAAATGGTTCTAATATAATGCACACATACTTACCCTATAACTGCTACAAAATTTTCATAGACATTCTCAAAGATATAAATTATTATATTGAATTACAAAATTGTGTATGTTTGTGACACTCTTTTCCAAAGACAATGTAAAAGAGTTAGATTACATTTTTTAGCTACTATTAAAAACCTTTAGCCTTTACACATTTACACACTTGTACATGAGATATACTTATTTTAAAAATTTATGCAAAGTGTCTGTATATACACACATATGTATATGCATATATTTACTCATACAGATTAAAATGTACATGTACATCATGACATTTTGGTTGTGAAGTCATTCATTTTGTGACATTAAGTGTTACAAATTAGTTAGTAACCGGTATTAGAGGGCATGTTTATATATATAATATGTGTTTTAACAAGACAAGCCCTACTATTATAGATTTATCGTAAAAGTTACTTTATTTTATAAAAGACTTATTTAATAACCCTAAAACCTGGTAAAACCCCCTTATCCCCCCAAAATAAATAAATAAATAAAGCCTTGGCAACACTATAAATGTTTTATAGTTTGGAGCTTATCTCAAATTATAAAATTTTATCTTAAAATAATTAAACTCATCATCATTTCAAACTGAATACATTTTAAATTTAATATCTTCTATCATATTAAATGGTCTATTTTGCTGTAAAATTTATTTTTTATGAAAGTGTTTTATAATAGCTTTAAAGTATGTTTCTTTTTTTGATTTATATAACTTTTCTTTTACAATAATTTATAATATTTCATTGCATGTCATTGTAGATTAAAAGCTTCTTTAAAGTTATTACTTTGACTATATACTTTTTTCTGTGTAATGTTATTACATCTTTCTAGTAAATTTTTTGAAAGTTCATTTACTTTACCTTGCCATGTTTGTTGAAGAATATAGCTTAGCCATTTGCTCTTTAAATATGTTTCATATGTTATTTGTAAAATTAGTATGTAGAACTATTGCTCAGTTTATTCACTTTTTTTAATATATTTTGACATTTCAGATTACAGGAACAATATCCAAATATGGTGAAAGAAATATGTCCCAGAGAAAGGATCATATTGTGTATGTAAATAAATATTTTTAAGTTGAAGCCAATTAGAATGCTAAAATTAGTACAGTGAACCTCTAAATAGGTGACACCTTAGGACCAATGCTTTTTCTCCTCTACAAATGAAAATTTTGTATAGGATCAAACTCTAGAACCTTTCTACATGTTTTCAATGTTCGGAACACCATAGCTCTAAACCTAAAGCTTTCAGGCTTAAAATTATATTAAAATTACATTCAATTAACTTCACAAGACATAAAAATACAATATTACCAGACTTGCCAAATCTCTGGTTTAATCCGGCTGTGTCAGATTTTTGAACATTTTCCAGGTTTTATTATTCCAGTAATTTAAACATTGGAAGAGTGAACCATTTTTTCTGGGACAGATGGAAAATGTGGTTAGTGGACAGAAGGTTAGCATTTATTCTAGCATTAGTTTTAGAAGACTGGTGAAAAGAATTTAAATTGGCGAACACTCCTTCAAATCTGAGATTTTGTAGCTGGGAAATTAGGTATGAAAGAAGAAGGGGAAAAGGAAAATTTTAAATAGATATTTTAGGTGTAATAATTTTATATATTACGTGCATACCATTCATTAGTGTCTTACAAGTAAGATTTCATAACCATAAAGGATTATAAATTCAGCAAACTACTCTGCATTAATGAAATAAAAATGGTATAATTTAAAGTATTCTTGTTAGATCAAAATTATGAAAATTTACCAGAATCAAAGAATTCAATTTTATTTTTTCATACATGTTTCTATGGAAAGGGCATCTTTTTATACACTCAAACAAAAGCAATAAGCCAGAAACTAGCAACTGCTGTGGATTATTCAGGACTATATCAGAGACCGAGATTATCAAAATGTCAGTTAGAGTTGTATTCTATTTGAGAGTGCTCCTATGGATGTTTTTATTGTAGTTTTTTTTAAATTCTTCTATTATATCTAAATAGCATTTAAATATATCTGTACCAGAACTAAATGACATTTCATTGATTTCATTTTTTTTTTTTTTTTTGGTTAACAGGCAAAATAATTTGCTTTCAATTCACAATAATGAGCTTCAAAAGAATGTGGAAAATGAATTACAGGTATGTGAACAAAATTTTTATTGGAATTAAAATTGTGATTTTTTAAGTATTTGAAAGATAGAAATAATTTTATTTTTATGAAAATTTTAATAAAATCTAATAGTATTATAATTTACTTTGAATTTTAAAAATTGTTTATTATTCCATGGTTCCCTAAAAAATTGTAAGAAAATAGATAGATTATCTATAGTTAGAAGAGATATGTAGAAGAACTGAGGAGGAAAAGTTCAGACAGATCCAATAATGAAATGAATGTACAGTGAAATACATAACAGTCAGAGATCCAATAGGGAGAAGGTCCTCAGTGAAATGTGCTGTTATCATTATAATTTATTCTTGACAGATATAATTTGTTTTAACAATGCATGAAAACTTTTATAGATCATGTTGGAAAAAAGAATAGCTAATGCTGAAAGAATGAAAGAACTGGAATCTGAACGCATAGAGTTAGAGAAAAAACAGGAGTTAATTAGACAAGAAAAAGTAAGCTAATTGGAAATTTTTTGCTTTATTTTGAATTTTCTACACTTTAAGATGTGTTCTCAAGAAAACATTCTCATTCTAAAGCTTTGTATAATTCTCTATATTTTACCATTTTTTTATGAAGGAAGACACATGCTGGAATTTATATTTTTAGAAAGAACAACCTTCTTTTGATTTTATTAAATTTATGTATGTGAAATAAAGTACATACCTTCAGTTGAATTATTTTATTGATGTTTCATGAAATTTGCACTTTTGTTCATCCGGAACTGGGATATTTGTTTTAAAAATTATCAAAATTCAACATAATTTATAAATTAAGTTGATATTTGTATGCTTGTAATAGTTGTTAAACTGTTGCTGTGCTTTACTTATTTTACCAGATCTGGAATATATTTCAAATTGCCAAGCACTGTATTAATTTTTGTTTCGACCGTGAATGTGAGTTATATCACTCTTATAAGAATCTTTGTATGAATAATTTTTGTCTTCTCTCAAATAAAGTAGAAGATACTTTTGAGTTTTATGTTTTCTAATGCACATATATATTTATCAATTTCTTTAGAAAGTTTTCATTGATCTAAGAAAGAAATTAAGTAAGTATGAGGAATCTTACAAGCAAAAGCTGAGAACTCAGAATCAGATCTCACTTATTAATGTGGAGGAAGAAAAATTGAAAGTTACTAATGCAATAAAAAAAATTAATGGAGAAAGGTTGAAAACTCTCACTGAACTTAATAAATTATATAAGGTAAGTTTAAAATTTGTACATCATTTATTTATTTATTTATTATTTATTTTATTATTTATTTTTTGTACATGTGTATTAGGCAATTATGCAAATTTATTACTTCAAGAAATATAAACTTTTTAACTTTAACAAAATTGAAAATATTAAAATGTTAATTTGAGGGGTCTTAACTTTTCGAATTTTCATTTTTGAGAAAAACGAAACATTAAATCCTAATTATTTCAGTACAGTCAAACCTCTTGAGAAAAATTCATATAACTTATAAGTTACAGGAAGAACTTTACTCATTGAAGACTCATGGAAAATTGATTGTGAAAAAAATCTTTAAAGTTATTTTTGTCAAGATGTTATTTTTTATTCTTATGCACATGATTCTTGAACTGTTCTATGCATCTTTAGGATATTTTTTCATTATAGAATTTAATTTGAAAGCTGCAATATGAACCAAAGTTTAAACTGTTCAAAGGAAAAGTCAATTTTTTGTACCTCTGCAAAAACTTAAAAATCTGCTATTCTTCTAATTGTATCAATTATTCATATTTCAAAAATACATTGAGACTATTAAAGTTGTATGTTTTAGCTTCATGCCGACACTGTGTCTTAAAAAATATGTTGCAAGTGATATATTGCTGTTAGAATTTAAAGTAAAGCTTGGAATTATAATTACATATTCAAAATTTTAATATTAAATGTGATATATGATTTTTATTATATTGTCCTAATAAAATTGCAATAACAATTTTCATAAGCTGAGTATTATTTTTATTTAAATAATTATGTTCATTTGTTCTGTATTGTAAGATATATATAAGGCCAAAAATTATTAAAAATTGTTCTTTGATCTCTTTTTTAAAAGTAATGAGGTAACTGACTGGGTTTTAAAACCATATTTTGAATAAAATTGCCAAATTTAATGTGTTATTAATTGCTTCCACATTACTTGCATATATCAAATAATCTAAAAATAAAAATTTTTTAAAAGTTATGAAAAATTTTTCATTTCAAATATTTCTTCGAATAATCAGGCAATTTTTTTTATGTTTACTGCTAATGGTGTCAGATAAAATATATCAATCAAATAATTTTTTAGGGTTACATACACACATTAGGCATTAGGTGAATGTAAGGAAACTTGACATAAGACCTACATGTAAATTTATGAAATGTATTCATCTTAAAAATAACAATTTAGCTTTTTTTTAATAATTTCACATATTACTTTATTAAAACAGTTCTAATTTTTCAAAAATTTTATAATCAAAATTTTATTTATATGCAATCACAATATTATGTAAATTATCTGTAATAAGTTTCCTGTTGTTATAATAAAATTTGTCTTTTTTATCATGTTATTCCTGGGTAATAAAATGTCAAAACATAGGTTCTCAGAAGTTGCATTTAAAGTTTTTGTTACAGTAAAATATTACATAATGTTTATTGCGGCCAATTAAAAATATCCAGCTCTATAAGCTGGAATTGAATTAAAATTATTAGAAAAAGTATGTTTTTAAAATAAAAGCTTGAATATAACAATTTGTTTACAAATAAAATTAAAATCTATATAAAGTGTATTATCTATTTATTTTTAAATGCAATTTCCAGTTTTACAATTGAAACAAAAATTGTCATAGCTTCTATTTCATAGATCAATAAAGACAAAAGAAAAAATATTTTGGAAATCTGCCATTATGATCTATATAAATAATTTTTTAAATTTTCACTAAAAACTGTCACTTAAACGTAGAGGGATACCAACATGCCTTTTTTTCATAGTATGTAATTTTTTTTATGAAGGAGGTTTTCAAAGGGAAAATTATAAGGGCATGCAGAAAACATGGTAGTGTATGATGTTTGCAACTAAATATTTTAGTATCTCATGCTTTCTTGTTATAACGTTGCCTTGATGATTTCTATTTTGAAGATGTAATATTTACAAAGTAGACTTCTCATTAAAGTTATTACCACATTTTAAATTTGATTATTATAAAAAAAAATAAAACTGTCAAGATTTTTTGAAAATATTTACCATTTTGAGAAACAATTTTTATTTAACTTTGAGGAAACTATCCTTTAGACATTATTTTTGAGATACCAGGTTTAGCTATCATATTTAAATCCAATGAAAAATTTATATGGACACTGCTTTTCTGGTGATGCTATAAACGCATATTTTGCGTTGATTCTACAAAGAGGATGGCTTAAGGCTTAAAACTTTGAAAAAAGTAATTGTAAACATTGGAAATTTGCCTTGAAAAATTCATTGATGTTAGCAAGGCTTACATTCCTAAAATTTTCGAAATTTAACCTGTACAATTTAGTTGTATCTTAAATATTCAAAGTAATGTACAATTGCAGGAAATCATAAATGAATATAGAGAAGAGAGATAGAAAACATTTATATTTATTATACTTTTGTAGCTGTATGTTATTTCTTTAAAAGCTAGTTTGTACCATTACATTTGTTGTTTCATTTGGTTGATTGTGTAATATAATTTTGTTTTTATTGCTACCTTTATTTCTCCCAAAGGAATTTATTCATTTTGAAAAAGAAACTATAAAAATAATATTATGCATGAATAGTTTGTCCAAATCTTTCAAACTAGCTAGAGCTGAAAATGAAGAAATTCATGAAAGAATAAGAGCTAAAGAAGTAAGTAGTTGTTTATGGATTTCATATTTGTTTTATCAAGCATTAAATCTATTCTATTAGTTATTTTTAATTTTAATTGATAATTTCTGATTTTTAAGACATCTAGAAGAGTTTGCATCCTGTTTTAATTTTTTTATGTATAAGTAAATAAATTGAATAGTGTCATATTGTGCATAATTTATATGTATTTATCTATATATATATAAATGAATTTGTGTCTGTCTGTCTGTATGTACTCAATAGACTCGAAAACCATGCATCCAATTTCTGTGAAAATTTGGGAAATGTTTAGGTATATCCCTGGGAAGGTTTTTGTAAATTTTTAACGTTCGAAATCCATTCCTTCCCCCTTTTTCGAGCGTTTCATGTCATTATTCCAAGCATTATTTTCCCCGGTTAAAAGCAAACGATTAAATTTTTAATTTATCGCATGATATCTAAGTGAAAGAAGCAATATTTCTAGCAATGTGACGTCATCCCAAGTAATTGTTTTAAACTCAGTTTTCCTCCGTTAAAAGCAGAAGATTAAAATTTTTAATTTATTACATAATACATAGGTGAAAATGATATTTTTCTATCATTATGACTTCATTCCTTTAAATATTTCATTTACTCATTTCTTATTTTATATTATTTAAACATCGTCTGTGTAGTATCAATTCGATTTGACCTGGAAATTGAGATATTAAAGTGATTCACTTTCACTTCTTTGTGACGCAAATTATAGCTTTTTTATATGAGAACTAATTTTAAATTTAATTCTTGGTTAATTTTAAAGTTGCAATAAAATGTTTATCAACAATATTCTAACAACAAAAGTGCCTTTAAATTGATAGATATTACTCTATACATACAACAGTGTCTGTGTGTGTTTGGTTTGTATAAATGCATACAGTATGTAGTAGTTTCTAAAATCTTTGATATCCGCAAATATTCACTCCCAAAATTAAAACTGTTTCCTACCAACCAATCCCGTGGAATGACAATCTGTGCAAGTAAAAATCGAAAGTAACAACATATATTTTTTTGGCATTTTTCAAAAATTAAACAAAATTTAACTTAAGCCTTTATAAACGTCACAATTTGTTTAAGTATTCGAACAATTATAACGTAACTAACATAAGGTTTTCGTGTGTTTTATGTGGTTTAATAACCTTTATGATAAATAATAAATTATGATTTTTCAAAAAATCAAGTAATTCATTTTTATAATTTCTTGGTGTTCCATAACATAGTTAAAGGAAACTATTCCATACACCATAGAAAGGAAGCTTAAAATCGGGTATGTAATAAAAAATTTCTTAAAAATCTATTTGATATTATATGCATACATATCCAAATCATGTTGAAAATTGACTCATTTAGCACAGAATCTCGTGGAATTTAGTATCACGCTGTGGTTTACGGGCAAGACTGTGCATGTACATATTTATAGTTATGATTGTCAGTTATTAATAAACTATCATATCCGTCAACAATCTGCAGCATAGGAGATTTATTAAACTTTTCTATTAATACATTTTACTATCTTTAATAGTGGTTCTAAACCTTTCATCGAAATATTTTAAAACCCAGACCGAAGGCTGGGTGCGAAGCAGCTAGTTAATTATAAAATAAAAACTAGACATATCACTTACAAAAATCCCTCTGTTGCATTTTCCATTTTTTTTTAAGGTTTAGTAATAGCTAAAATCATATGAATACCAATTAAGCTGTAGATCAAAGTAAATCTTCACAATTTAAATTATTAATGCTGGACATTATCAAGAGAGTTGTTTATTATTATCATTTACTACATTCTTCCTCTACATATTTTATTAATTTTATAAGTTGTTGCTATAGTGACATACAATTTTAAATAATTTTTTTTCTTAGAATTAGCGTTGTTACATTATGGGTAAAAAAAGTTGCATGAAACTTAATTTTGTTAATTACTATTCTAAATTTAGTCAGTATTTTGATCTGTATGATGATTGTTTACTCCCGAGTCTTGAGTCTGTGGCAAATCATTTAGTTTTGTATGGAGAATGATTATCTATGCAAATATACATTTATGAACACATGCATGCATACATACATATATATGCCCCCTAGCTTCGATGACTTTTTTTTTCAGACATTCTGTAAAATGCAAAGTAACGATGCATTATTTCTAAAATATGCATTTCACAATTTTTGTGGCATGTGCCATCAAAGTCAGCTGGGATATATATATATATATATATATATATATATATATATATATATATATATATATATATATATATATATACCTATATACTCCCACATGCATCTGTGTATGCAATATATATATAGATTAAAGTATACATAAACAGTGCAATAACATTTGGGCTGTCAAATTATTTAGGTGTAATGAATTGGTTAGTGATCAATGTTAGTGTGCGTATATGTTTATATATATATGTATATATATATATATATATATATATATATATATATATATATATATACACACACACATGCATTTCAAGACAGATAATGCACCTTGTCATACAGCATCTATGTTAAATTTACATACTCATATACATGAGTAAGTAATTTTTAATGTTTTTACTTTAGGTTGAAGCTTGTAAAAAATATCTTGGGATTTATTACTGGAAATACCAAAGATCTTAATCCCACAGAAAGTGTATGGTTATTGGGGGGGGGGGGAGAGGAATTCAAAATTTGAATCTTACAAATTTGCCAGAACTATAAAAATTATATATAATGTTTGGTACAGCAAAATTTCTGAAAATTATGTTAAAAATATGTATAATGTTATGCTGTTGTGCATTAATCCAATACAATTTTTTAAAAATGTATTAAACTATAATGGAATACAATGTTTATCATATTTTTTTAACAAGAAAATTTCATTTAGTTTATTATTGAGTATTAAGTAAATTGTTATGATGAAAATTGCAGAGTTGCAAAGTACTTAGGTGTTTTTAATTTATTATTATGCAAGTTAATTAACTAAAAACTTAAAACTTTTAATAATTATTCTTATGAGTATAGAGCACCATGTGTGAAGAATTCTTTTACTGCAGTGCTTTATTTTGAAAAAGTAAAAGTGCAAATAAATTTTTTTTGCAGTGTAACTGTTTTGTGCCCCTCAGTATATGTATATATACGGTGAAACTTCTCCGAGCGACCACCACTGTATAGCCGTCACCCTTCTAAATGGCCAGTTTTTCGACTCATAGATGTAATGGTAAAATAACCTGTATCAGCAACCACCCGACCCCCTCTAAACGGCCACCAAGTGGGATTGCCCCTTTCATTTTTCTCTGAATTCTACTCACTCCATGCTTTAATTTTGAACGAAAAAACTCAAGGTCAGGTTTATGGTCGGATATAGGACAAAGAAATAACTTGAGAAGTCCATTCCCGCTGTCCCCCCCTTTGTAAGAAAGATTAAATCTGTTATATCTTTTGTATTCTCCCCACACTCTTCAGATAGGGAATCCCTATTGCACCATCCATAGAAACTGAGGGAGGAACTGGACAATTATGTGTTGAAGGTGTCCTAGGGCCTTGGAATGTTTGGAATTTCATTTGGTAAAGTTAAGGAAGAATTGCACCTCTGTTAGCAAAAATGTCTTTTACACCAGTTTCATTTCATTAGTTCGTCAGTGATCTGAGTTACAACAATGTTAAAATGTGTTTTTCTAAATCTCGAACAGAGCATTGAAGTCCTGCATGAATATGAGAATGGTAAATCAGCAAGAAAGTTAGCTGAATTATTTAACTGCGGAAGAATGAAAGTCAAAGTATTAAAGAAAAGAATTTGATTTTGAAGGAGTACGAAGACGTCAGAACAAACAGAAACAAATTGTAGCCTTTTTAAAAAAAATGTAAAGAAGATGGAATAAAGTTCTATCTTCTCTTTAGATAAGTTTTAAATTTCATTTACATAAGGAATGTATCTGAGACTTGTTTATATTACACATTATAATAATTATCTTATAATAGTAAATAAAACCCTTCAGAGCGGCCAAATATTCTCGGTATGGAGGGGTGGCTGCTCAGAGAGGTTTCACTGTATATATATATATATATATATATATATATATATATATATATATATATTTATATATATATATATGATATATAAAACAACATGATAAATGAACATATAAAATATATATATGAACATAATATATATATATAAATATATATAATATATATGTATATATAAACAGCAATAGGAATTGATTATATATATATATATATATATATATATATATAAATAATGAAAGGTGTTTACGACATTTGAATAGCTCACGTATTGAAATTAAAAGCAAAAATTTTATGTTCTATAAGTTAATTTTAACAAAATTTAAATAGGTTCTAAATGATTTAATTGAACTTTTAAATTTTTATGAATCTCTTTTGAAAAATATTTATTTTAACTTTAGTTAAAGTATAATAGTGCATATCTTTATTATGTGAGTGTTAAAAATTGTTTATGCACAGAATAAACTATTTTTCTATTTTTTTAGGCAGAGTATCAAGAGGTTAATAAAGAGTTCCGAGAAAAAAAGAATCATGCCAAAATAATTCTTACTGAGATCCATGCGGCTGATTTAAATGTAGGTGTTTTTATTCAAATCTATATTTTAATTTAAAAGTTGTTATCGTGTTCAAGAAAATTTAAAATAATTTTATTCTGAATTCACAAGATTGCACAAGAGATTTTCTACATATTCATACAATCCTAATATTGTGTCAAAATTTTTATTTCAATGGCTATAGGTATAGTGCTGTCTTTTTGCACCAGAGTCCGTGAATTCTAATTTCAGTTTTGATATAGGTGTTTGTAATCTTCTTTTAGAATCTGTTTAAAAGTAGTAGGTTTTGGTTTAATGGCTCACATGTTGCAAAAGATAATCAAAATGGTTAAAAAAACCAAAACAATTGGTGCTGCCTGTAAGCTTTTCGCAGTCATAGATTGGGGTTATTTACTGCTATACAAAATCTCAGAAACAAGCTCCCCTTGAAATATTTTTCAATTCAACGAATATTTTTTAATGTCAATATATTAAATTATTTTAGAAATAAGATATTAAGTTTTTAAAGAAAAAGAATTATTTAATTTTGTATTTAAAAGAATTTTTAGGTATCAGCATTGGAATCCATTTTGATTCTGTGGAATAAAATGAAATCAAACAACTTTAATTTCTTCTTAGCAAAAGAGATAATAAATAAGTCAGTTGAACTGAACATTTTAATATGTTATTGGACCACTTCTCGCTTTTATCACAGTAGCTATTCTTTTAGAAATGGAATTGATTAAATTTTGCGACACGTCATAGTGCTAATAATTTTAGTTTTTGTTTCTTAATGCTTTGATCTGGGGGGATTTTAAGATATTTTCCATCAAATTATACTTCATAGATTCTTAATAAGATTTAGGTTTGAAAGTTCTGCTATATTTGAAGAGAATGGAAGTATTCAACTTTTGTTATTAGTCTAATTTTGATCAATTAGTTCTGTCATTAGTTTTTTTTTCATTTAATTCTAATTTATTTTCTATTGTGTCCCAGAGAACTTGAAATTGTTTTTCATTTTATTTTATTTTCAGAATCAAAATGGATTCTGATTTTTTATAACCTGTACATCTTTTCATATTTTTATTAAAATTAAATATTTTTATTTTATAACTGAATTATATCTTCTGTGAAGACTCCCCTTTGTCTGAGCATGCGCCAAAACAGCTGACCAGAGCCCACCTGTTTACCTGGACAATAGAGTGGCGTTGCAGAGTCTGGGATCTTGACAATCGGACTGAATAGACGAATACGCGCTTGATGGATCTCGTGAATGAATGCTCGGAAATTCCGTGAAGGGACAGCCAGCGAATGAGAATTCAGCCAAAAAATATAACTATAACTTTAGCTGGAGTTCTCAAGTAACTGGGATCTTAACTGACCCAAAAAACAATTGGTGGAACCGTAACTGACCCACCAGGTATAAAAAGCCTACAATTTTGTGACTCAGGGCTTTTCGTCATTTTTTTCGTAGGTGTGTTGACCTTGTGTGGAGGCTTTCGCGTTTGTTACCAGAGCCAGCTTGCTAATTCGGAAGATTCGTAAAGTTTGCTCATTTAGGGAGCGGCAGAGTCTCGGATACCGAACGGGGGATAAATTGTGTTTAATTGCACCCTGAAAAGCCTCCCCATTTGTAAGAGATTATTAAATCTCTTGTATTTCTTTCGACTGTGATCGCCTTGAGGAAGTTTTACCGGCAATCATTCTTTTCAGTTCTACATGATTTAGGCATTAACATACCTTTGTAAATAGCCGTATTTAATCCAGAATAAAAGTAAATTTCCAATTTTATCTTTGACTGTGATCCATTATTCATGTTACCTCTCATTTGAGAATATTGAAGGTGTCACACTTCTCTTTAAACTAATTTAGCATATTGACATTAAAAAACATCAGTTGAATTAAAAAAAAATAGTGTTTTTTTGGCTTATTCGTGAAAAAATGTTAGATTTTTCAAACTTAAATGCTTTTGGCCAGTAGTGTAGACATTTAAAAAAGTTTATAATTGAAGTAAACATAATTAAGTATCAGTGTTATCACATTCTCCCCATTCAATACATTGATGACTAAATTTTAATATTTGAGCTGATATTTTTGAATATTAGTGTTTAATATATAATTGATAATACTTGTTTAATTGTATATATGTGCATGTGTGTGTAATAAGCTTTGCTTTATTTGCTAATGAAATTTTCTTTATTTATCAGGGCAATTATGTAAAAAAATATATTGAAGACCGTGTAAGCATTTTCCCTTTTTTTAATGCTTCAGTTATGCATATTTCATTAAGTATCTTGAAATATTGATGTTTTTTAAATTTTTATTGTTTTAATAAAGTTGTTTAAATAATTTGTAGAATTTGATAGAGAGGGATGGGGGAGGGAGGAAGATTGAACTGATTAACTTTATGTCAGGTTAATCTTCCTGATTTGCATTGATTTGAAATAAAGTTAACGGATGTCTATTTTTGTAAAACCATCTAAAATTTTTTTGTTGCATTTTGTTAAACTTAAGAAAAGTTACTTGTATTGTATACAAACATATCAAAACCTAATAGAAGAAAATGTAAGGAAATAAACTAATTTTATAAGTAGTTTAGGTACATAATTAAAAATTTTCATATTTTTTTTTTTGCTTAAGTTTCTTTTTTACTGGCTTATAGCTTTTTTGCCATTGGTATATTAGATTTTGGCTCAAAATGCATGGCAAAAGTTTGATTCAGCAGTGATTTATACTGGGTTGCTAATTACTCTTGAATTTGCATAGTTATCTGAAAGTGTAGGTAAAACCAGAAACTCTCCATATTATATTGATTGCTCTAAAAAAATTAATTAAATTAACCAACATGTTTGCTAAAACTAGCAATTTATTGATGGCAGTAACAAGAGGTATTATTTGTCAAATTTCTTCTGGAGCACAGTTATCTTCTATCTATTGCAGATCATTGTATGCTCAAAAATGTTGTACTATGAATCTATTTTTACTTCAAAGGAGTTGGATAAAGCTAAAAAAGCAGCTGTTGTTTTTTTTCAGTAGAAAAAAAATCTGTAATGTACCTAATAACTTATTTTGTATATCTAGGCATTTGTAAATAATAACTAAAAATTCCAGTTCTATTAATGCATTATTCTGTAATATAATATCTTTGTTATAATACAATTTAACTGACCTTAGGGTAACATACTGTAACTAACATTGTGATTCAAGGGTTTATTTTGTATATTTATATATTCAAATGTGACAAAATAATGACAAAATAAAGAGCCAAAATAATTTTTTTAAATCTTAATTTGAGTATGTGTACCAAAAAATATAAATACTTCAAATTTACAGTGTAAAAGTTAAATTTATGTATAAATTTAGTACAAGATTCCTAACAAATAATTCTTTTTATATATTATTTTTAATGCAAAGTCTGCTAAATTATGGTTTTTTATTTATCATGTTACTCTTTAAGAAACTTAAAAACTTCTCAAATTTTGTCTTTGCTTCACAAGCTACTGAAAAAAAAAGATGTAAATAAAAAACATATGTTATGAAAGTAGACTCTCCTTTCATAATATATGTTTTCTGTGTGTATAGCAGTGCTGTCTAATTGGTAGCTTGTGGACCACGTATGACACTTTAATAGATTTTTCTGATATGCCAAAGAAATCAATTGTTTAAATGAAAATTTAAATAAAATCCTACTGGAAAATTTCTGTACAAGATTATTTCAGTTTGTTTATTTAAAAAATGTAGTTTGATTTATTCAGCAATTAAATTTTAAAATTTATTAGATTTTTATATTTAATTTTAATTCTGGAGGAAATTAATTCAAACGGAATTCTGAGACATTTAGGCTGAGAGACATTTATTGGATTTAACAGTGTATTGGAAATAGAATTCTGTAGTGCTCTTCAAGAAACCTAGTGGCATTGGGGTAGCACTTCACACTCCCCTGACACATGTCTGAGGAATTATCCTTGGGCTAGGCAAAGTTGACTCAGCTTTTCATTCATTTAGTGGGTAGACAAATTGAGGACCAAACATGCTTGGGAACTAAACAATGGGGGTTCCTCTTAAGGTTGACCACCTAAGAAGGACATTTGTGTAAACCTTAAATTATTTAAAGGCTATTGACAGAATAATCCAATAATGAAGTGTTTGTTTTCTTGCCTCAATCTTTGTGATTAAATTGTTAAAGTAAACATACTAAACAATGCTTTAAGATGGATATTTAGAAATAATTGCTAATTTAAACCTAATAATTTCTCTGTAAGGAGAAATGATGAACATAGTTTTTTATATGTTATGGAGCTAGGGTTAGCTGGCATTTCCCTCTGATCTTTATATTACTGCTTGGCCATTCGGTCTAATACTATCAGGTTTCAGCTACACTTCCACTGCATTTAGCTTCTCTTTCATCTTATCCACTAGTGTACATCTGCTTTCACCATCTGCCTCCTTTGTCGCAACTAACTAGTCATCTACGATATATATAGATGAATTGTGGGTAATGCCCACAAGTCATGGGATAGCGAACGGTAGACTAAATCTGCATAATTAAGCCCTTCACGAGGGACAGAAATTATGTGGAAAGGAATTAGGCTGATCAACTTAAATTGGTGATTAATTTAACTCCATAAAAGGTAACTATCGATTAAGCTTAAACTCTGTTTAACTTAGAAGGTTCGTAAATAAATGATGAGAAACATAAAAACTATTTTGTGCTAACATGCTTTGCACCTCAGGGCCCTTGGTCTCGAAAACAGAGATTGGTACTGTAGACCATGGCCCCAAGTTGAGCTGTAGTGCCGAGGAGAGAGAAATACTCTTCAAACTTTTGATTAAAGCAAAATGTCCTACATTATGGGATTTTGGACTTCAAGTTATTTTTATGTTTGGAAGTATGTTTATCTGCAAGCTGTGACATGAAATATATAAAGTCATAATATAGCAACCCTATTTCTTCTCTTTAAAATATATTTGGCTCTTAAAAAAATAGTTTTATTTGTAACTGCAAGCATTAATATTTACACATAAAGAAATTTTTGCCCAGCAATTATGCCCTTTATTGAGGCTTGGCATATGTTTCTAGTTAAATTTTTTAAATTTATTTTCATGCTCTTTTATGTAAATAAACTAGTTATTCAGGAAATTTGCTTTTTGACAACTGTTCTTCATTTTTCCTGAAATATGTGTAAAAGATAAAATTATACATGGACTAAGTTGGGCTGCTGTCATGTAGGATGTTTGACCTATTGAATGATTGATATTTTATGTATCCGATATATATATATATATATATATATATATATATATATATATATATATATATATATAACAATAAGGTGCACACATTATATATTATTTTTTTATTTATTATGTGTAGTTTTTTTCATTTCATTTTCATTCATTAACATTCTTAGATTATTAGCTTTACTAGTAAAAAATAAAACCTATCCATTCTTTAGTTTGTGGGCTACTCATAATGTCAAATTAAATATTTTTAATATATTTCAAATGATGTATCTGTCAAGCAGTTTGATGTTGTCTGAATTTATTTATATATTTCTCTTTCAAATATACTATAAGCATGCCTTTGTTTATATATTTCTATGTTTCCCAAAATGATTTGCTATCTATCAGTTTATAAAATTTTTAATTTTTTATATAGCAATTTTTATTAAGTATACACTTTTCTATATGGACAGAAAAATTTACAGGTTTCCATAAAAGCAGCACAATACCTATTTAGCCATTACCTAGCAAATTTATACTCAACCCCAAAAAGTGTTGTCTATTATTCAGTATTCAAATATATTGTCTATGCTAGAGTATTGTTGAAAATACTCTAATTATACAAAATATTGTTGATCAAATGTTTAGAATAAGGAGAAATTTGATTTTTCTTTTCATATTTAATATAATTTCTGTTAATATTTTCCTCCTCATCTGAGAAAAAGTATTATTCAGAGATTAATAATTCATTTACAACTGAACATTATATTTTATTCTGGAACTGTGTCTAAACCAAAGATTCTTGGAGGGAAGCTGCTGACTTGAGAAGTGGGTAGTAGCATGTTGGTTACTAAAAGTAGTGAATCCATCAAAAAGCATAGTCTGTTGAAAAACTTTGTAATTGGAAGTAATTAAGACTAACTTTATAGAAATTTAGTTTTATTTGACTAAAATTTTTTCTTTCATTAAGCACAACTTTTATGGCAGTTGGGTAGATCTAAACTCTTGCTATCATTCAATCGTTCAGCGCTTTTTTTTATTTTTTTTTTAAATAGAGGGGTACTATTGTGTGTTTAAACCATAGACTTTGACTCAAGCTTGCTAATTTGAAATGAAAGTAGTAGCACATTGGTTACTTAGTTTGGTCAATCTATCAGAAATCATAATCTGTCAAAAGAGTTTGTTGGAAGTACTAAAACTAATTTTATATCTATAAAATTATTATATAAAAAATATTAAAATATTAAAATTATTATATCTATTTTAGTATAATCTCTTTTAAACATGGTTTTGATAACAGCTGAATAGATCTAATTACTTGCTATTATTTAGCTATGTACATATGAAAAAAAAATGGAATTTAGACATTTTCTGATTATTAATTACATTACTAATGACATTTCATATTACTAAGCAGTCATATGAGTAATTATGACAGCTCTTTTATACTGAGATGAGCATTCCTGGACATTAAAATTTTTGGATTAATTCTTGAATAGAAAAATAAGTGTCCAAATGTTTTAGTCATATAGTTCATGCACATTTTTATATTTCAAATATTTTTTTCGTACATTATTTTGGTATTTATTAGGATATACATCATCCAGATTTGAATGGTGATAGAATAGAGGAGAAAATAAGTCATATTCGAGCTCAGCTCAGTGCTGATGAAGACAATGAACCGGTAAGATTGTTTTTAATTGAAATTTATTAATTTTATCTGTACTAGCTAAAGTACATTGTGTTGCTTAAGTATTTTTATATGTATGTAGTATGTGTGTTATGTAAGTATATAGACACACATACAAACATATATGTTCACACACACGCACACACACACTATGACATGGATGTTCGTAGCCATTTGGAATCGGCTTTAAGCAGTAGGTCCCGGTCTCATTAGCCCTTGTGTTGCAAAAATTAGACCGTAGTGCTCCCAAACCAAACCAAAAGCACATGCACACACACACATGTGCATCTGTTTGATGGAGCATAAAACATGATTCATTGGAAAAAGCCACCTATTTACACTCATTGAAAGTCCAGTTGCTGTACTAGCATGTAGTTTCTAGCCTGTGCCACCGATGAACAGCAGTTAGCCTAGGTGCATTAACAAGGCTTCTGCTGTGAAGGCAGCAATGTTCACTGAACCTAAATTGTGGAGACACTGTTGGTAGTCCCTTGGTTCATCTGGGCACTCAGTTGATCAACAACCTATTCACCCAAATGCACCTCTGGAGCCATTGTTCACTTCTTCTATCTATGGTCTGTGGTGTACCACATTTGCCATGTCACTGATTTTGGATAGTACCATTTTGCCATGCATTGTATATTTTTTTACCACAGTGGTCCACAAACAGTTTACAAAATTAGCTGTTTTGGAAATGCTTGGCACCTTATTATCTTTTAGATAAATGTACCCTGCCCATTTTTTAAATTCTTGTGAAAATGTGTTTTTTGTCAAGGTCCTTAAAAAAAGCCTTTGATAAGTTATACAAAATTGAAATTTTGTTTTTCTTTTTGCAGCCAATAAAAAGAAGTATAGTAATTCAAATGTATCTTAGTAGTTTGTTAATTTTAAGTATTAAACTTGAAGAAGATCTGTAAGTAGTTATTAGTAAGGTAGTAAAAACATTTTTGACTTAAGAAATGAAAAAAAATATCGAAGTCTTAATGTCAATGTGAAAATTATTTGTAACAAAAATTTTTTTGAAATATTTTACTGAATTATTATGGAGAAGATTTTTTTTAATGTATTTTTTCTTTCTGAAATTAACAAAAAATAAACTTTTTAACTCTTTTAACTTTGATATTTTATTGTATAAGTAGTGTTCAAAATAGATGCATTAGATAAATTAACAGTATAATTATATGCTACATTTGAATTTAATGTATAACAACTATCCTAATATAATGTTTTTTTGTTTTTTAAAAGATAAATCTGCTATTTGATAAATTATAAATAGCTGGAAGTGAAGTATTAATAAACATCATGCATTATTTTTTAGGTATTCCCCCCAGGCATTTTGCCAAAGGACACCTAAGTAGTGTTGGGAAAAAAAATGTCAAATGTGAAAAATGTTTTTTTTCTTCTGATAAATAGTATTATTAGTGTATTTTATTTATCAACTGCACATCCAAACAATCTATTGATAACTTTTGTCAGAACTATTGTTATCAATTTCACTTAATGTTGCCTTCAAACCAAAAGATGCATTCCAGTTTTAAATCAATTTTTCTGTGGAGAAGGGGGGTGAGGGAGGTGCATCTTATGGTGTGAAAACTATGGTTCTAATAATAATAATTTGAATGTTATTTTTTTCCTTTTTTACAGCTTGTTGCAAATTATAATGCTAGAAAAGAACAAATTGAAGAATATCAAGCTGAGATTAATAGACTTATGTGTCAGTTTGAAACACTCAAAGAAGATGTGGAAGAGAGGAAGACAGAATGGCTGACTGCTTTGCAAAAGCATATTGGAAATATAAATAAAAAATTTAGCCGTTATTTTAAGCAGTTGAATTGCGTTGGAGAAATAAATTTAGATATTCCAGATAACCCGGTAATATATATACATTTATTTATTTTTAAACTTTATTTAATGTTTTAAAATAAATGCAAGAGGGATTTGTTTTTCAGAGGAATAAGGAATTTCTATTTCAATGTAATGCATTTATTTCATGTAAAATATAATAAGATCCCATGGGTCTGATATAAGATTTGCATGGTGGGGGAAGTCTCTCTTACATCAACTCATATTTCAACTTTGATAGTGAAACCCTTACATATATAATATTATGTACACAGCAGTTCTTATGGGGAGAGGGGGATTATAATCCCCACATCTCCCCTTCTCTGTACTACTTCAAAATTTCTATGCCTTTTAAAAAAACCCTTGATTTTAAGCATTTCTAAAAAAACAAATTCTTAATTTTTGTATGCAATCTTTAATTTTTGAACAAATTAATAGTTTTAACAGCAGACTAATTTTAAATAAATCACTAAAAGTAAAAGTTGAGCAAGTATATTGTGTGACCCATCACAAAATAAAGTTTCTGCTCCAAGCATTCTATTACAAAAAATATTTTTATTTAAAGGTCAAATTGATAACTCTCTAAATGAACTTTAACTATTCTTCAGTCCATCTAATAGTTGGAGCTTTTATAAAGCTTTACAAAAGTATTTAGAAAAAAAAAAAACATTACCTGTAAATATGTCAAACTTTAAAATTTTTAGTTTCCAATTTTATAAACTTGTATTAATACCATATAAAGTGGGTACATAAAGATATAATTGCTAGTAGAGATGAAATGGATATCCAGCCTATCTAACAGAATTTCAAAGTATCTGGAGTCCTGCTGGATATCTGTGCTAAAGACTCAGATATTCTGAGGTAAAAATTCACAGTAGCATATTGTCCTGATGAAAAAAATTATGAGTCTGACAAACATTTCTCATTTGCTAATCTGTATAACAAGGTTAATATTTCGTAGGGTGTGAATACAAAGTTATGGTCGTTTAAGTCTTCTTTGATACATAGAAAGAAAATATTTGTAAATTTCTGCTAAAATTGCAGCTTTATGTAAAACATGTTATGGCTTGAAAATATTGATTTTCAAGGTTTTTTATATATTTGAAGAAGTTAACCTTTTCTAAGTAGACAAAATCTTTGGAGTAGCATTATTTCAGTTGGCAAAGGCAACAATCTCATAACTGGAGGGTTGTAGGCTCTAGCTGGCCTGAGATCCATTAATGTTGACTAAAGCACATGGAATATGTTTGTGGTCACAATGTCATCCAAGTTCTTAAGTGATGCCTCTAGAAATGCTTCTAAATTATGAGGATCCACTTGAGCTAAGATAATCTTACACCCTAGGGGTGCTTGACAAATATAACGCACACCCTTTTGCCCTGATTCATGTGGCCTCTTACCACACGAATCAGGGCCCCCTTGCTTGGTTTGTCCAAGTGGCATTAGCAAAAACAACAACTAATCTGTGGTAAGCTATTTTGCCACTTATCGCTTGGGCTGCCATCCATTAATAAATCCATATTTTCTAAAATTTCATAGAAGAAATTGGGATTTTAATTATTTATTAATAAAAAAATTCTAATACTTAATTTCTTTTGCAGTTGTTTTTCCTTAGCCATGATGCTGTGTATGATCCCTTTGCATTTTTATTTTGAGTATGACAAGACATTATTCTTTATCTCAGGAGCTCCTTTGTCAAGACTCGCTCCATATTTTTTCAAATCCAAACTGATAGATACTCAAATAGAAAGGTAGCTGGAGGAAAAAGACAAACCATTTATTTTTTGTGCAATACTGTAAATAAAATTGACATTTAATTGAATTTGTCTTTCCATTTACTTATTTAAATTTTCCTATTTTTTAGTTTAAGAACATTTAAAATAAAACACTTAAAAACATTGAAAGATGCTACTAACAAAATTGAAATATAGTTTGGAGTGCAAGGGTTAAGCAGGGTGCATTGGTTAGTTACTAATGTTGGAAGTTATGAATTAATAGAAATAATAAAAATAAATAGTCCATTAAAGGATTAATGAAACTTACCAATGCATTCTTATTTTCAGGATGATTTTACAAATTATGGATTACAAATCAGACTAAAATTTCGAGATGAAGAACCTCTTGTTGAATTGTCTCAGACACGCCATAGTGGTGGTGAATGCAGTGTCGCTGCTATAGTATTTATTTTATCACTCCAAGAACTCACAGATGTTCCTTTCCGTTGTATTGATGAAATTAATCAGGTAAATTTTTAATATTTATTTTAGGACTAAATATATTCAACTTAAAAAGTTATTTTTTTTTATATTTAGATATAGAGATAAATTTTCAGTAAACTTGTGTAGGCTTTAACTTGATAGACATAACTTGTCTAATCATTTTGCAATAGCAAAATAATTAGACAAGTGGTTGACATAAAAATTTTCTTCAAAAAAGATGGTTAAGAAAAACAAGTTTTAATCAATGTTTAAAGAAACTGATTTTTATTAAAAGCTAAAAGAGATTAAAATATAATACCAAATATAGCTGCAATGATCTGCAGTAAAAAAGTCACAAATTAAGGCTTACCATTGCTTAAAGTACAAAACTGTACAAAAATATATGTGAAAAAAATACTAAAAATATAAAGCTATATTTTCTCAACATAACTTATCTTCAGAAATATTTATAAAAAGATACTTTCATGCTACTTAACTTTTCAGTATATTGCATTTATATTTCTAAAGTAGCACAATTCAGAACTCTACATTTTTATGTTTTCACCATGGTAGAATTGTATAAATGGTCTTCTATATTTTATAGCACACAGCAAAATTCATGAAGTTTATAATTCAAATAAATATTTCACTAATTATAAGCAAATATATTATTCAATTGTTTTACTGATTATTATTATTATAATTTGTAGTCTTCAGGTTTAATAGCAACTTTTTGCCAGGGTGAAAAAAAAATCATCCTGGCAAAAGTAGTTTGTGTTGTAATTTTTGCTTCTTGCAAAAGTTATTAGTAAAACTGCATAATCTTTGTGCATGAATCTGTATCTACTACTTTTCTACTCTATTTACTTTTATATGTTTGATAGCATCCAGTTATTGATGTTATGTAGCATCAAGATTTGCTTTGAGTGTGTATTCATTCTTTTCATTTAATATATCCCTGTAGGGTATGGATTCTGTAAATGAAAGAAAAATTTACCAGCTGATTGCAG
This sequence comes from Pardosa pseudoannulata, assembly GCA_032207245.1. Lineage (NCBI taxonomy): Eukaryota > Metazoa > Arthropoda > Arachnida > Araneae > Lycosidae > Pardosa > Pardosa pseudoannulata. The sequence goes on from CM063498.1 coordinate 44,476,968, forward strand.
ATAGTGTTGGAGATGACAAATGTTCACAATATTTCTTGCTCACTCCAAAGGTTAGTTTTCTTTATTGCTGCTCAGTACCGTGTTCTCGATCTTGTCAGAGAATATTTTATTACTTTCAGTGTATGCATGATAATATTACATTTAATTGTAGCAAAAATGACTAATATAATTGCTTTGAAAAAATTAATAATATTTTACATATTAATCATATGGTTGGAACCCTTGTTTTTCCATAAAAATAGAGAAAGCCCAGCTCACCTGGTTTTGTTTTAAGAAACTTTAAAATCTTGATTTCTACACAAATGTTGTTACATAAATTGATAATTTTTTAATAAAATCACAAGCTTATTTCTGATTTAAATGTCATGTGTACCTAGATTATGCAACAACAGACTCATTTCTTTCATGTTATTAAATATGTTGTATTTATTTACTATGCAAATTTGTTATTCTGTTTGCTCAATATATTAGTCTACTAAAAAATATTTATAACCTGTGTGATAACATTAATTGAATTAAATTATATAAAAAGATACAGGTATTACTAAACAGATACTGACTTTCTTACTTCAGTTCTTTAAATGAAATAGTAACTCAGAAAGAATATCAAAGGCTATGAAAAACTTAAATTTATCAGGACTTTTGGGGGAACTGGATAATTTTTATTGTAAATGATATAAAACTTTTAATTTTGAGTTTTTGTTTCTCTTTTAATGAAAGTGTAGCTTAAAGGCTGATTTCTTCAAAACAAATTCTAAGGTACTGAACATCAACTTTGTTAATTTAGGGTAACTAAACAATACACACACACTCTCTCTCTCTCAAAAATATTTAGCCTTATGTGGTGGAAGGGCACACCAGATAACAACCGGATAATGGCTTCTCTGAAGTTGTTTATTTGCCCACCAATACAAAAGACAAAGTTTTTATTCCAAAACTTGCTGTTAATACATATTTTCTCACTTCTTATTGAGTACTGAGCCCTACATATGTCTCAAGCCATGTAGAATGTGAATATGAATGCAGCCTAGTCATAGAAGATGGGAATCATAGAAGCAGTAGCCAGTAATGCATTGAGTTGAAATGGAAGGCTTTCTACTTTTAGTTTATATATGTTTAGATACTGCACTGCAAGTCTCGAGAATTTATTAGAGTAAAACCCAAAAGTAGTTTACAAATATTGTAAGTACTCTGCTGTTATAACAGGAACAATGGCAATAATTGAAATACTTGTTAATGATACAATGACAACAAGAATACTGCTCGTTTCCTGTCACAACTTGTATTTTGTACATGATACATCAGGGTTGGCAAGTTTTTGCCACATGTGGAAAAAAACGTGGTAAAAACTGGTAAAAACCACCCGGCAAAAATAGGTTTTTGCCAGCAAAAATGGTAAAAACAGATTTTTGACACAATAATGGGCATTTATGTTCTTTTACCTATCTTAAATTAACAGTCACAAACTAGTATCCCAATACATTAGGATGATCACATACTCTCATTTTAATTTCTGCAAAATTATAAACTTCATTAAAAAAATCTTTAATTGGAAAAAATATTGTTATTCTGATTTTTATGTTGCAATAAATTAACATTATTTCAAAATGTATAGAAGTTATAAACAAACACTTTCAGTTTTAAAATATCAACCTAATCAATTAACATAATGCAATATTTCAGAAATGCAAAACATAAGCAATAGTAAATATATATTAATATATTATGCTCAAATAAGTGGAGCTTAAAAATTCTTATTTAAACTTTATTTTTTTTTATAATACAAAAAATTACATTTGAGAAAGGATCAACACCTGCTTAACTTAGGATAGAACAGGTGGGTTCTTGTTTGAACTGGTTTGTAGATGATGAATGGAAGTGCAGGAAGATGAAAATCTTTTAGAGAGATTTTAGAGTAGTGCAAAAATAAAATTAAAAAAAAATAAGAATATATTTTTTGTTTATTTATTTGTTAATTTTTACTAAGAAAACATTTAATTTTATTTGCTGTTATAATTCTTTTTCATATAACGTGTATCACTAAATTTATGTATGCAAATTTTGATTTTTGCCGGTTTTTACCAGTTTTTGCCACTGCCCCGGCAAAATGACCAACCCTGTGATATGTAGAAAGATTGTACCAAACACCCACTTCCAATTCCTTAATAATGATGCCAGTACATTGCCTTACCTTACTCATTTAATTACGATAAAAAGACCAGATAGTCGCAGTAGACAGTAATGTGCATGGTTTCCCCGCACCTGGAAAGTCAGGGAAAGTCATGAAAAATCATGGATTTAGACAATGGATTAATTTTGTCATGGAAAGTCTTGATTTTTCAAGTAAAATGAGTAAAAGTCATGGAAAGTCATGGATTCGCTAAACTACCGATTAAAAAAATGCATTGAATTGTTTAATTCTATTTTTACTTGTCATTTCTCTGAAGTTACTGAGTTCGGTATTTATGTATTATCCTATTGACCATATTGCCAAGTAAAATTTGTTCACCAAGGAAACTCAAAGCAAGAAAGCTTAATGGGTGGGTAAATGTATATTATTCTGGTTTCTTCTTAATTGTAGATTAAAATTTTATTAATATAATAATTATTTTTTAATAAAAATTAGTTAAGATTTTTGCACAAAATATAAGTTTATCTCTAGGGATATTGTATATAAATATTATAGGGTTATATTTGGCTATTATTCATGGTCACCTAGATAATACCAAAGTATCCTGAATTCAAATTGGAAACATTTTAATTGAAAAATTGCTATATGATTAAATTTAGGTATGTAGATAAAACAATTTATTTTTATGTATATGAGTTTATTAACACTTATAAAGTAAGTTTATAGTTTTTTTTTTTTATAAAATTCCTGTAATTTCTTTAAAAGCATATATTTTATTTGTATGTACATCAGAAGTTTTATTCATATATACTTTAACGAAAGCTTTTTAAAGTCATGGAAAATGATCTGCTAAATCAGGGAAAGTCATGAAAAGTCATAGATTTGAAAAATTTTATTTTGGCAGATACCCTGAATGAGTTTAGTTAAAATGGAAGGTTCTCTACTGGTAGTACGTATGTTTAAATACTGCACTGCACATCTCAAGAATTTATAAGACAAAAACACAAAAACAATTTATGAATATTATACATACTTTGGTGTTATAACAAAAACAGCAGCAAAAATTGAGGTCTGTTACACACTGATGAAACAATGAACAACAAGCAGAATGCTGCTCTTTTCCTGTCCCAACTTGAATTTTGTATAAGTGATACATAAGAGGATTGTACCAAATGGACACTGCCGATGCCTTAATAATGTTGCGAATGCATTGCTTTCCTCATTTAATTTCAATAAAAAGGCTGGATAGTCACAAACCAGGTATTTTGGAATTTACTTTATAATATACATATAAATTTGCATAAATGTGCTGAGTTTCTGATCTGCAATATATGCAAAAATAGATAGCATTTACATTTTGGGCAAAATTTTATCATTTCTTATTCAAATTATATGTAAAGGATAATAATAATAATTATTAAAATTCCTTTTAAATTTGAAAATAAGAAAATTCTACATTTTAAACTAAAATCTTGCATAAAATATATATATGCTTTCTTCCTGTTTTTTATGTGATGAATATGTTTCAAAAAATAATAATGTGATACTTTTAACAGTATATCGTTGGATAATTTAACTATTTAATGCATTTTTGATTTTGAGAATTTGGTTCCTTTCTCATTTCAGTTGCTGCCTGATTTACAGTATCCTAAAGAAGTTGCTGTTCATATAATTTTCAACTCATGCTTTTTGAACACTAAGCTCGATGTAAAAAAACATTTAAGATTGTACCATGCTTTGTAACTATTTTCATATTTTTTAAATCACCAACAGAATGTATAAATTTGTATATTTCATTTTAGAATTATTCAAGAGTTATCTTTTTACATAAAATTTATCAACACATTCCTTCTAACTTATATGTTTTAGCTGTGTATTATACAGAATTTTATCTCATTGTTAGACTAGAATTTTGAACTTTTTTTAAGTGAATATTTTGACTTCAAATTAGCAGAAAGAAAATCTCTTATGAAAGTAGAAAAAAAGAACATGAATGTGGGAATCTATGCAACTTTTTATAGCACTGTTTATTTGTTGTTCAAGGAGTCAACTTTAAAATGATGCAACAAGAAAGAAAAGACATATCCAAATTTTAACTAACTGATTAATGCAAATTTATGCAAAAGTACTAATTTTTTATCTCCTGAGATAGCAGTACTATTATATTATTGCATAGTATATTGAATTTGAAAGTTTAAACAATTTTTATCAAAGTGATAAAAATCATACCATTATTGCATTTATTGAATACTAATTACTACCATTTTTGTACATGTTGTTAGATATTTAATTAAAAAAAATCTTTAATCATCATTTAGACCTGTTGCTTGTCTGTGAGTATTAAGTTCATTGATTGTTTTATCACCAGTCCTTTGACATAAAGTTTTTGTTAGCAAAATTGTAAAGAACATATAATTTTTTTTTGTATATTCTTTGCATAGTACAAATGATAGATTTTATCAATACAATGCATCAAGATTGTAATAAAATTTTAAAAGTGTATAAATGAAAAGTATATAAACAGTGATTCACTGTATTTCTATTTGATAAATATCAATACTTTTTTGTTGTATGCAGATTGTATGTTTATACTTCTTATGCTTGCAAGAGAAAATAACAGTTTAAATGATTTTACATAAGTATGCTTAAATTTCATCTCAATATTAAGATTCATATATGAGCCATCTTCATATTTGGTATAGACAGCATGTCTGAATTCTATTTAAAAATCTTTGTGTTTTTGTTTGAAATTATGTAATTATATGTAAATAAATAATTTTTAAAAAGTATTATATTTTCATAAAAATCTATTTGTCACGACACTGAAAGTAAATATTGTAATAAAAAAACCCCACCATAAATTACAAGGAATGTTGTATATCTTTCCCAGAAAAGTTATAGTTGTATGTAATTATTTTTAAAAACTGTATAAACACATAAAGAATGAAAAAAAAAAAGTCAATTAAAAATGGCTTTGAAAAGGGAATTTTTTTCTAAAATGGTTAAAATTGGGTGGGTGAGAAAGTAAAATGCTCATATATTTTCTCTTTCAGTATTTATTTTTTACAAATATGAAATGAACATTAATAAGAAATTTTGTAGCCTTTTGAAAAAGAAAATGTACATAAAATGTAGCTATAAACATGGCTTCCGCGCACCTGGAAAGTCATGGAAAATCATGGATTTAGACAATGGATTAGTTTTGTCATGGAAAGTCTTGATTTTTCAAGTAAAATGAGTAAAATTCATGGAAAGTCATGGATCCCCCTAAACTACCGATTAAAAAAAATGCTTTTAATTGTTTAATTCTATTTTTACTTGTCATTTGGCTGAAGTTACTGAGTTTGGTATTTATGTATTATTCTATTCACCATATTGCCAAGTAAAATTTGTTCACCAAGGAAACTCAAAGCAAGAAAGCTTAATGGGTGGGTAAATGTATATTATTCTGGTTTTTTCTTAAATTGTAGATTAAAATTTTATTAATATAATAATTAATATTTTTTAATAAAAATTAGTTAAGATTTTTGCACAAAATATAAGTTTATCTCTAGGGATATTGTATATAAACATTATAGGGTTATATTTGGCTATTATTCATGGTCACCTGGATAATACCAAAGTACCCTGAATTCAAATTGGAAACATTTTGATTGAAAAATTGCTGTATGATTAAACTTAAGTATGTAGATAAAATTTGTTTTTATGTATGTTAGTTTATTAACACTTATAAAGTAAGTTTATAGTTTTCTTAAAAATTCCTGTAATTTCTCTAAAAGCATATATTTTATTTGTATGTACATCAGAAGTTCTATTCATATATACTTTAATGAAAGCTTTTTAAAGTCATGGAAAATGATCCGCTAAATCAGGGAAAGTCATGGATTTGAAAAATTTTATTTTGGCAGATACCCTGTATAAATAATCCTTAGGTAAATACATTGTATAATTCATGCAAATAATCCATCCAGTTACTTATGTCTTTAGTTTATGTATTGGGAAAACTCTAAATTTTTTACCTTGAAGATGAAATAAGATCCCAGTTTAAAACTTGTGATCAGTACTGGGAACAGATGCATTATAGATGCCGGTCCTGTCTGCCTTTTTTTTTTTTTTTTTTTTTTTTTGTGACCAACAGAAAAATGTATTTTGAAAAATCGCGTAGTAGAAAAACATGGTGGCAGTCACATGGGATATTTGAAACACAACATTAACAAAACTAAACTTTAAAAGAAAAAAAACAGATTAACAATTTAAAGCATTATTAAAATAAAATTAGCATAATAATTATAATTTTTTACGTTATTTAAAAAATAAATAACAGATTAGTAATGTTCATGATATATATCAATAGAATAAACACAATATATAGCATTTAAATAAGCACTAATATTATAAAAAATCTAACATGTGAAGGGGGATTCCCTTTCCCCCCTCCCCCCTTGTAATAAGAGAAATGCAAAATAAATTTAATAACAGATGAAAATTGGAAGGGGTGGCACCACAAACATTCTTCAACACTCCTACCCCCTCCTTAAAAAAACTTTAAAGTAATTCTTTTTTACCAAATGGGGGAAAAAAAAGCAGATTTGGAATACTGTTGTTTCCACATACTTGGAGTTTAGAATGAAATACAAAACCTACCTCACACCTAAGAATATCCTGATATTTTTTAACAATTTCAAAAATAGTAAGAATCGAAATAACTACACCCGCCATAATTAAATTACTAAATCCCAGAAAATAAGAACAAAACAAAAATGTTCCAAACCAAAGCATCTTGTTTGATTTAGAATATCCTGATACCTTTTAACAATTTCAAAAATAGTAAGAACCGAAATAACTTCACCCATCATAACTAAATTAACTACATTCCAGAAAATAATAATAAGGAGGGGGGAAAAAAACCTGACTTAGGCAACTGTAAATCAAAAGAACAGCTAAGATGCAAATTTCTCGAATAGTGCTAGGTACTGACGTCAAAAATCATGTGCACCAATGGGGTGCAAGAACACATTAGAGTTGCTAGACCCCACCACCAAAGTCAGGGCAAACACACCAACCCACTTATTGCCCCATAAAATTGCCGAAAGATCGCCAAATTTGGTGTAAAAAAGAAACACAGCGTCTATAATGCATCTGTATCCAGGACTGTCACCACTGTTAATTTATCCAGACTTCTAATTGAGCAACCTGCCCAAGCATGTTTGATCCTCAGTTTGCCTATCCACTAAAGAAATATGTTACTGGGTTTCTTATTTATGACTGGCACACAATATTCATTCTTCATGAATAAACTTTTTATGTTAACACACAAACACTGCTATTGTACCATGTTTAAAATAAGTTGATATATAAAATAACAATGATTGAGAGCAATTCTATTGGATAAAGGTTTCATAAAAGGTAAGCCCCATAAAATTGTTCAGATGAATGTATTCTTGTATACAGTATTTATAGGAGTTCTAGCGTACCAAACTCTCCTGTTTGTTGACTTCTTTCAGAGGTGAAAGGTTTATACACTGGCAGCTTTTCTGTATAATTCAGTACTTTGACCTTCTACATCATAACTTTGTAAGAAGTCAAGGTCCACTTGGTCAAAATAGAATAGCAAACAAGATTGTGGTATGCAATAGATAGTAATTAATTACATTCAGTTAAATTAAGAGATAAAAAATGCACAGTTTATTCAGGTGGGTAATGATTGGCATTAGTTTTTTCTTTTTCTGCCAGGATCTCCACAGTTTGACCAATTTAAATGCATTATGTTTAACCACTTTCCTTATCATTACAAAATTCATGTTCTATTCCATTATTGAATATAAGGAATTAATACAAAACATAATATGCAATTATTAAGTTTATTTATTTTTATTTATTTTTACAGGTGTGAAATCATTAGTTAAACTCGCAGTTTAGTCTCCCGAGGTATCCTAAGCAAATGAAAAAAAATTAGTCTTTCAAGGTGGCCAGCCAAACAGAAATTGTCAATAATTTATTTAAAAATACAATAGAAAATAAATTTTAAAAAATCATTAGAATCCACGTAGAAACGAGCAAAATAATGTCTAAATTTTAAGTTTAATTTTTCTGTTATGAAGAGGAAAAATTAAACACCAATTTTTGTTGAATTCAATTCTTTTTTTTTATTGTCATGACGTAGGTTGCAAGGCTGCACTATTGCTTAAATGTAAGCATATGGATCGGGGAAATACCAGGGCTGTACAGGATCATGGCCCTGTGACCCCTGATTTTCATAGCCCCCAAATCTTATATTTAGTTGTTTGAAATTTAAGTTAATTAATTAACAAAATTTAAAAATCTGTTTGATTAATTCTTGAAGCAATATAACAGGAAATTTTGTTCAGAAAGTTATATAAAAGCAAAAGATAGTTTTTATTCTTGATGGAAATTACAAATATTGAACGTCGAATTTATCCTTGTTTGGTACTTATATGCTATTTTATAATTAATTACCATGTAAAGATAATTGTTATAATTTGTTTAAATAGAAGGCTATAATAAACTTAAGGTGGGGGTTCTATAATAAACGCCAATCCCTGAGCTCAAAACTGTTTTGATCAGGCCTTGGGAAACAATGCAAACATTTTACATACTTAACTTTAAAATAATATCCAAATTTTCTTTCTTCCAAATGTTCTTTGAAGAAATGTAAAAAATTAAGTGCCGATTGGCACAATTAGTCTATCTGGCATCTATTGGCATAATTAGTGAAGAAGTTTTATCGATGGGTGTTTGATTTATCAGAGAACAGGAAGAGTGTTTACGGGAGTAAATAAAGGATGTTGTTAATCAAATCAAATTGCTATATTTTTAAGTTAAACTCATTAATTCAGATAGCACCTCACCCCGTACTATTGACAAATTCAAATTACATCTGAAAGAAATTTCTGTCGATGGCTCTTCTATTATTTTATGTAATAGTTACCATAAGGATTTACGAAAGGAATGAAATAACAGGAATAAATGAAAAGCAGCTTCATGTTCTAATAGTTAAGTTGTAGACTTTCGAAATCAGAGTGTATGAATTTGAGTTACTAGGCTATCCACGAATGTTTTTATTTATTCAGACTGAGGAAAGGGGGGGGGGTTCTTCTATTTGTGCATGGGAACTGGAATCGCCAAAGAAAAACGAAGAATAATAATAAAAATAAAATATTAAAAACAGTTTGAGATTCTTGTAAATTTCCAGTATGAGTTTGTAACACCGAGCGGTCGAATGTTAATCTATAACCTTAGTCACACCGTAATCTGCCTGGCTTGACATATTTGGGTCCTATCGATGAATGGAAATTGCAATGACTAGTATAGATGAGGCCTTTCTTCCAATAATAGAAGTTAACTATTTATTTTAAAAGAAATTATGAACAAAAATAACATAAGCATAATCATATCTCGGAAAAGGCAAGTCCATAAAATTACAACTCCGCCCCAATCGGGCGATCACTTTGAGTGCACGTCTCTCTAACTGGAATGTCCAACTCGATCTCTCTTCCACATCTTTCTTCTTTCTCTAGGAAACCTTGGTACGAAGGATCGCATCATTTACCCTTCCTTTAACTTTAGGGTTAACTTCCTTAGGGTTATTGAATGATTTAACCCTTGGCGCTTGGCTAACGCGGGATAACAATCTTTCCATTGAATTTTCCCATTGGTAAATCCATTTATTTTTCCTCCACACAATCACATTCTTCGAAACACTTCAAAGTTCAAATATCGACGAAGATCATTACCGGGAAAACTGATGATTCTTCCACTCGATACCCAAAGTTGATGGATAACGTCCTATTGTCCGCATAAAACACTCAATTTCTTTCGTTGAATTTGATGGGCGCATCACTTACAGATTTCACCCGTCTTTTTTTTTTAATAAATAAGCTAATACGGGGCTAATTTATTATACAGTAGGTTACTATAGCACAAAGCACTTTGTCTTTTCTCTATCACAAGGACAATCGAAGAAATGTGTGTGAAAATCTATTTACAGGGATAAAAACGGACATAATATTGGAAGTGGATAGGCACCATCGACACTATTCCATTCGCACCTCTTCAGTATACGGGCAAAAAAGCTTTCCATTCACATAATGATCTTGAACCCGATACTTTTGATCTAATTAATACAATCCCAGGGTTTAACCAAATTACTATACAAAATTTCATCAAAATTAATCCAGCCACTCCAGAATACGCAGTGAGCATGTGCATACATACATACAGAGGTATATAAATGTAATATAACGAAATTATTATACTTAAACTACCTCTTTCAAAACACATTCTAATTCCTTAAAATTTATTTTCCCAGCCACAAAATGTTTTAATTAAAGGAATGTCCTCGACTTAAATTCCTCCAACACATTTTCCAAAGCTTTCTCTGCAAAAGATACAAATTTTATGTCCATTCACCGCACTTTCCAGCAGTCGCTGGCAAATGGCTCAGTTTTCCCATCTGATCTAAGTTCCCTTTTCGTGTTATAACGCCAACTAAGCTACTTTCTCTGAAAAATATTTCGTCTCCGTCTCGCTTTGGGGTTCACCCCTATTCCAGTACGTGTTTCGATGGACATTCTCTTGTCTGCCATTGACTGTTGAAGACGTCTTTTCAGAAGCTCCTCAATAAAGGTTTAAGTTGTTCTCGGAATTGCGTGTTCTCTTTCAGCAGAGCCACGACTTTATTCCTTACAAGCTAATCGCTTAGGTTTCTCCTTGCCCAGTTACCCGAGTAAATAAAAAGAGTAGGTGCAATAATTCGATGTAACCGGCCGTTTAAATCACCTTAGTTACATATATATGTAATATGTAAAAATTATCTAATTCCTTAAAATAGATATCTAAAAGTCTCCTTTTACCTGTTCTCATTTTTAATACTTAATTTTTCAGCCTTAAAATGTTAAAAATAAAAAGAATATTCTCCGACTTAATTTTTTTTTTACTCGTCTCATATAATTAACGCTGGAATAAATGCTAATTTTCTATCCAGCGACCACATTTTTTAGCTGTCCCAGAAAAATTGTATTGCTTCTGCAATACTTTAATTGCTGCGTGTGTTTCCGAGCTAGCTTAAGGTTGACTTTTGCCTCGATCCCTATATTATCTTTTGATGTGGTGATCCATTTTAATTCTCATGAGAACAAAACCACGTGATTCGTTGGCTGTGGGGCCGACATCGGTGACAAATGTGTATTTTTTTAAAGCATTTTTTGCAATATAAGACAGTCGGTATATCGATGCGTTTTGATCATCTCAATAAATGTGAAATTTCGTTACTCTGGGTTTCGTTTTCTGATGCCAGGACTGCAACTGAGTTACATTGCCAAGCAAGTCCTGACAATTAAATACGGGCTATTTATCCCGTGTAATAGGCGAAAAATATTTTACCGGTTTACACACACACACACACACACACACACACACACACACACATATATATATATATATATATATATATATATATATATATATTGTAACGTACTGGGGATATAGTAGGCGAAGCCGTCAATGAAACAGGCTAGAAAACTATTTAATCTTGATTAAATATTTTATTCAATCGAATAAATTATGTACAGCTATGTACAGATTCAGTAGGATGTTAAATATTCGGGGATCTCGGGCAGAGATGATATTCACACAATAAGGATGCGTGGGATACCGGATACAGTATGACTAGGGCTTCTAATCACAGGAATTGTTCGCTACTTAGTGCCGGTAATAAACGCTGACACTATCCCCTCCGGTTGACAATCCGGCTTTCACAGCAAGGTTCGAAAGTTTAGAGTGCGTATCACGCTGGGGTTCGTGAAGGAAATCTCAGGATGCAAGACGATCCAAATTCGAGAGCAAAGTCACTCTCGGTTACCTACTTCTATGCCAGAAGTAAAAACAAAAATTAGCAAAATAACGGGAAAGGAATTCCCAAGTCGAAGGTCGACTTCCTAGCAACAGAGACGCTGGCGGTCTCTAAACAAGCAAACTCCAGGAGCGGAGATACGAGCGGTTCTTCTCGAGCAACGAAGCTCTATTAGGTAGAAGCCTCAAGAAGATAAAAAGCCCCTCTTTAGTACTGTCACCCCTCTTTTATAGCGGCACCGTTTTTCTTTCCGCGATTCTTCGGGAAACTTCCAGAACCAGGGTGATGCAATCTTGCGGTCACCTCCCGCCTTGGATCAGTTGTTCCGTTTCCATATGTGGCCGAAAAACCGTCTTCAGATCAGCCGACCCAAACAACTTAATTGCCTTTTTCGCTACCTCTAATGGGCGACAATGTGCACTGTAATTATTTACAATCTTTTCACTGAGTCTTTCTATTCAACAGACTTACAAAGCCTAGACGATCTGGCTCCAGCAGATGGACAATTTTCAATTAAGTTATTTTAGACCACCCGGTTTTATTTGCCGCTAATCGTAAGTATCCACGGCGAAAGGTCACCTTCGGCTCCTCGTTCTTTAGGGTCATGTAACGGATCGTTACAATATATATATATATATATATATATATATATATATATATATATATATATATATATGTAAATTTGTGAAATTATTATTGTTGTTACTATGAAGTTTTAGCCCAGAATGTTTCAAATTGCC
>CM063498.1:44494709-44509709 GCA_032207245.1 Pardosa pseudoannulata
AAACTGAAGTAATCCTTTCTGATCATGACAAATGAGCAATGAAACCAGAGCCAAAGTAGACCATAGTTAGAATCGACTGTGGTTGAATGCTATTGATATCAGGTTGCAAAAATATATTTATGGCTGAGATTTATTTCTGTTATAAACAAGTTATTGTCACGCGTGCTTCGAATAGAGCAGCAAAAATCACGTGGACTGCCATTAACGTTCTAGAATTTTGATGTAGTTATGAAAAGGATATATATATATATATATATATATATATATATATATATATATATATATATATATATATATATATATATATATATATATATATATATATATATATATCTTATTGTCGAAACCTTATCCTCACAATTCGACTTTTGCATTTAATATTTTGGAAAGTTCCTTTAAAATCGTTTGGCGTGAAGCCAACAGTCTGGACGTTGGCGGCAGTTCTAGGCTCTCATACTATTGTTTATTAAATTTCTTTTAAAAATATTCCTCCATTTGTTTTTTACTTTCCAGTATCATTTTATTTAAAGTATTTTAAAATTAATCTTGTTCTGTCTGCTTCTCTCGATACTATTAATGTTTGTAGTCCATAGTTAGTGTGACGCAACTTACTTTTCCATCCACCTTTCCTTCACCATTTTTTTCCTTCTTTATTTTTTTGCTCTCTTCCATTTTTCGTTTCTATAACTTAACAGCCTTTATGACGTCTTTGGCTATAAAGGAAATAAGGGTACTACAGAAAACTACGAAATAAATGTCAACCCATTTGAGACGATTACTGCAAAGAATGTTGGTTGAAAGGTAGTATTAAGCTCTCACCCTTTTTTTTTAAAATGCTATTTGATTTTCTATCTCTGCCTGTTTTAATTGTCGTGGCATTTAAAAGGCTGAAAGAAAATTGTCAGACAAAGTGGTAGCGTAATATTACGTTTAAAATAGGATACACAAAGTACCGTATCGCGTAATATTACTTCAAAAAATAGTAACTGGTTAAAACCCATGGAAATTTAAAGTCAGCCAAAGTGGAAGACACAGAATAAGTAATATGGGAATGTTTAAATAATTACATGAAGAAGTTATGTTTTAAGAGTTTTTATAGCGTTTTTACAGTTGGCGATCTTTATCTGGTTTGAATTTCTCTGCTGCCATGGATGCTACTAGTTTGGAATAGGATTTTAGCACTAGGTCTTGGTCTCATTAGTCCTCGTGCAGCAAAATAATATTCTCTATCACTCCTAACCAAACTGGACCACCATTTTCTGAATTGCAGATTTAATGTGTAACGACGTAATATGATCAGCGGTATCTCAGTAGGCAAATTCAACGATCTTGTAACTGAGAGGTTTCGGGTTCGGAACCCGAGCCGGCCTAAGACCCGACGTGTTCGTTAAAGGTGACTGGGGCACTTAAAATAGGTTCGTGGTCACAATGTCCTCTAAGTTCTCAATCAATACCTCTGGCGGTGGCAGACCAAGCCTATAGGTTTTCTGCTTGGTCCCTGCTTCAAAATTACGAGGACCTACTTGAGCTTAAGTCGTACTTTCACCCTTGTGGTGCTCGTTATAAACAAAAGGCGCATCCCTTACTTTAATAAGAGTAGTCTCCGGCTCAATCATGCTCGGTTTGACCAAGTGGCTTATGAAACAACGACATAATATTATACAGTTCTTTTTATTGGGTTTCAAGTGGACATCAACGGATTTAGAATGTTTTTAACTATATTTGATTCACATATACCCACCAGTATTTTATGCATACTTAATCACAGTAAAGTTAATTATCTATGTTAAATAATGTTCTCCATTTAATCAATTATACATGGTTTTGTCGGCATTAATTATTTGCTCATTCACAATTTGCCGAGATGGCTTTTCTGTGCGTATCTATACAATGTATGTTTTTTTTTGTGTGTTGTAAGCTGTTGGTAATGATGTGATAAACCAGAAATTTTTAGTCATAACTGTCAAGTGTCTTCCTATCTCATTCGTTCATTCATTCACTTGAAATATTCTTCCTGCAAAACTTCTATATCTCGAAATTCGAACTTCTTCATCCGCAAATCTGAAGTAGGTTAATTGTTTACAATCAAGGAGGATTTTTTTCATGCTGGATTTGGACAGAAGACACAAAAGTCGGAAGGTTGGGGTCAGCAATTGACGACATTAACACTGAAGATTGGATTGAAGTAAGGAAGATGCTCTCGAATATATATATATATATATATATATATATATATATATATATATATATATATATATATATATATATATATATATATACTTATACTTACTCTTGAAAAAAATGTAGACTTTTCTTTCGAGAAGTTTAAATATTTGGACAATTTAAAATGTGGACAATTCTCTTGCTTCTTCTGGAGTTTTAACAGACGAAGAAATAATAAAAAAGTGATAGTTCTTTCTTATAGCAATGAAGATAAAACAGGGGAAAATACATGTGCTTTGAAATTCAGAACAAGGGATGACGAAAGCAATTTAAGAAAATTTCTAAAATCTTAAAAAAAAGTATTCTGTCTCTGCTACTACAAAAGTAAGAATTTTAGATCAAATGAAAAATGCTAGACATCAAGCTGTATTAACAGCCATTTTTTCATTGGAGTATGTAATTGCATTCTGCATTTTATTACATTATTTTATTCACTAAATATGTAGTTTTGGCTTGAAAAATTAGTTGTTCTGAATTGTAACGGCACATAAAAGTTCATCTCTATTTATCCCCGTTAAAACGAAAACCGAGATAGACAGATTTAACTGCATATGCATATCGATATTTTGTGTTGTTCTATATAATTTTAGATATAGAAAACTATGAGGTGTGTAAAGTGTCAAAACAATAAAACTTACAGGCGAAATCCTCTAAAGCAGTAAAGAAAAGTTCTATTTTTTTCTGAGGTATGTTCTAATCTAGTTCATAGTTGTTTGCAATTTTTTGATGAATTCTATACGTATTCCTTAATTATAAAATTGTTCTTGATTGAAATTTATTCTGCATGGTCTTATATCATTACTAGATAGATTGCCAAAGTTCCCTATCTGAACTCAGGCATCCTATGTTCTGCTGAGTCCCTATCTGATAACGTTGTAAGCTTTTATTTCTCTTCGGTGAATGAATAAATAAAATATAGGAGAATTTATCCATCCAAATTAGTTGAATTATTTAATTTCCTTAACCTAAATGATATACTGCAGTTGCAAGTGTTTGTCTTGTTGAGGATGTGAATTCACCATGCGTAAAAAGGAATAAGTATTTTTACCGTAATTTTTAAAGTTGACATACTATTGAATTTATATGCATTTTTATCTATTCTATTATTATTTACTTCTTAGCTCAAGTAGCCAAATAATTAAATTGGTAAAGAGCTTCCAATTAGGATCGGAGTCCGTATGTTTTAATTTCACTAAAAACATACAGTTCGTAGTAATACTTAATTCGGCATTAAACAGTTAAGTCGGTCCCAGGCTACATTAGCCCTATTTAATTTAACTGCACAGTGAACTGCATAAGACTCTGTATTTTAGAATATAGTCTTAAAGTATTTATTTTTTCTAAGTCCTCACAGATATTTCACAATGGAGAACGAAGTTTTTTTTAAACATTGCATGTCCTTTGTTGCTAATTCCGCTACAGACAAACAGTTGTTCGTAAAAATTCGGAATTGGCATTAAAGAATAGGTCCCGGCTTCATTAGCCCTATTTAATTTAAGGAACGCAGTGAACTGCATAAGACCCTTTATTTTGGAATATAGTCTTAAATTATTTATTTTCTTTAAGTCCTCACAGATATTTCACAATGGAGAACGAAGTTTTTTTTAAACATTGCATGTCCTTTGTTGCTAATTCCGCTACAGACAAACAGTTGTTCGTAAAAATTCGGAATTGGCATTAAAGAATAGGTCCCGGCTTCATTAGCCCTATTTAATTTAAGGAACGCAGTGAACTGCACAAGACCCTGTATTTTGGAATATAGTCTTATTTATTTTCTCCAAGTCCTCACAGGTATTTCTCAATAGAGAATGGAATTTTAAGCATTGCATGTTCTTTGTTGTTCACATTTTTGTTTTCCAAGTTTCAAAGCTTTTTAATGTGCAGTTTTTTGGCTTTTGTTTCTTTAATAATAAAAAATACACTATTTTTTTCAAAGTTACCATATTTTAAAAATGTATAAAAAACTCTCGATTTTTTTATTAAAATCTGATTTAACTTTTTCCCATGAGATAAGAAAAAGTGTAAATTAAAAAATAACTAAGTAATTGTTTAACTATAATTAAACAATAGTTTAATTTTATTTTTTACACAAGTGGTCTACTAGACCGAGCCACTCTAGTTATGTGAGAAAAAATGTTCACAGCAGTGAAAAGCTAAAACAAAAGTGAACATACGAAATAATTTTTACCATTGAACATGCCTAAATTAATTTGGACTAGTTTTAGCTTTACATCTGTACATGTGTAAAAAGAAACTTAATTTTGAAGCTTTAAATATTGATTTTGACTATTCCTTAATTAATTTTGACTACTTTCAGCGTGGTGCTTGTACATACGTATATCATATAAATCACGTAGATGGCACATAATCGTAATTCCTATAGACGTATAAAGTTAAAAGTTTGTTAATACGACTGTTGTAACATCTAGTTGTGTACCTTTCTTAAATCTTAATCTGAACTCTGTATAACAGAAAATTTTTATATAAAAAAATATTTAAACGCTACCAGTCGCTGGCAGATGACAGTTCCACTCACACTTGAATTAATATATACTACTCACTGTTAAATACAATCATACTCGTTGATTTAATATCGCGTAAATTTTAATTTTTATTATAAAGAAATATTTTAGCAATTGTGTATACGTCCGTTTTATTGTAGAATTAGAGGATTATATCCTACATTCAAGTAAAATAAATTAATGTGCAGTGAAGTAAAAGATATATGCAATATGATAGGCTTACAAGGAAGTCACGTGGTGTCCACATCAGATTTTTTTAAAATAAAGCATATTATTAAAATTTCATTTTTGCTTTAATTTAGGAAAATATAATGATATATTTAATACAGCAGAACCTTTTTTTAACGACCCCACGATACAACGACCCCTTCGTTAGAACGACCATCTTAAAAAGTCCCAATTATTTTACCATAGGAATAATGTTAATTTTGAATCATTACAACGACCCCAAGCGTATTATTTTTCGTTAGAACCAATTTTAGTCCGCAATACTCATGAGCAAGTGTACTATTTCAAAATTATTGTACTGTTGTGGTGCAACTTCAAGAAACCCGTACTCCTCTCTTTGTGTCTGTTTACAGGAGAGGAGGGGGCGTGACGAAAAGGGGAGAGCTAAATCTTCAATTATCTTTTGATGAGTTTGTTGCAGTAGACGAAATTTACAGTGCTGCGGAGAAAATTTGAATGAGGACGATTTTATTGTTCGTATTACCGGAAATGAAGAAATCTGCGTTTCTGACGACGGAGAAGAAATCGTCCAAGCTTTTGAAAAAGTGAATGAAAAAGAAGCCTTCAATGCAATCAGTGCCTTGCGTCAATATTTTGAAAGATAATTTAATTCTGAAGAGTTCCTTGAAAATCTAAAGGATATGGAATCAGTGATAATGAAAAATTCCCAAATGAACTTGAAACAGGCGTCAATCAAATACTTTTTTTCAAAAATTTAGTAATGGAAATACAAATAAATAGAAATGTTCTCTAGGTATGCACTGTTGCATAATTTCTTTGATCAATTTTTTTAATTATTTTTCAATTCGTTACAACGACCATATGATGTTGGTCCCACAGGGGTCGTTATACCGAGGTTCTACTGTACCAAATTTACTTCTGTAATATACTGCTTACAAACGAGGAAGATAATGCGAATGTAAAAAGTACTTGTAATCATATAAGTGTACTCCAGTTTATCGGAAATATAATATAGGTTTACGGAGAATATTCTATGGAGATCTATTTTCCGGGGATATATTCATTTTGTGTTTTTTCTATTAATTATCTAATTATCTAAATACTGTTTTCCCCCTGATTTTCAGTCATTAATAGGCTTTAATCTTCTAAAACAGTTACTATTTTAACTTACGAATTAATTTTACTTAAGTTATTATTGAAAGTATATATATATATATATATATATATATATATATATATATATATATATATATATATATATATATAAAGTAAGGTAAAAGTACAAATGAGAAGTAACTTAGTATGTATTTGTAATAATCAATGACCAAAATTCAGTACCATCCCATGGGGAAATGTATAGTTTTATATAAATTTCTTATTATTAGATACCTTCTATTTTTTAGGTTTAGAATTCTACAACTTTATCATGACTGTCGTTTAATTCAATCATTTTGGACTTCTAGTCAATCATTCATTCTAAAAGAATATAACAATATTATTCTCTGTATTTCACTTTCTGTGTTTAAACCACCAAGAATTTAAAACATCAAAATGGGAAGATCTATTGCTGTAATTTCACCAGACTCTCCAAATCCATTTTCCAATCTTAGAAAATAGAAAATATATTCAATGATGAATTTGCATTGTGATTTCGTTTATTCTAAATTTATTGAAAAATATCTCGAAAACTGTTGTGATTCAAAATTACGACTTGTTCAAATATATTTATGTTTACGTATTTTTATGTTGTTTACATCAGTAGAAATATTTCTTTTAACCCCAACGTAACTGAAGAACAAATAAATATACTTAATGATACACCTATATATATCTATATTGTTCGAGATAATAATATTTTAGAGTGAAAGTTCATTAAAATGATAAATAAAAATGATTATCTGTATAAAATCTTATGTTTGTATTTTAGCCATTTCATAAAAAGATATATTGAACATTCATTTCTGAGAAGAATGTTCTAGAACTTACCTTCCTTCAACCTGTTTACGGCTCTTTCGTTTTTGCACCAGTTTACAAACTATCTCTGATTAGAGAAAAAATTCTCTTCGATTTATTCAAGTTTAAATCAGTGTACTACTACATTCGAGCTCAGCACTCTTTAATCAGACAAAACCACCTTCAAGTCGCAGGTTAAAATATTTACGCCCTAACTGGACCGTGAAGTTAAGAACTTAACTCATGTGCGACAACTTCATTAACCGAAACCGTCATTCTGAATCCACTTCTGAGTTCATTTTCAATAAAAAAAGATCTGACAAACCCTCCCACCGACTGCTGAGATTCTTGCCCGCCATTCGGAAGAACGTCCGAGGAAGTATGTGTCTGGCATCGAGGTTCTTTAGTTAGTACCTCAACCACACACCAGATGGCGCGTTTCACCGGATCGATACTTGAGGGAGGGATCGCCAGACGCAGATCATCTCGTGGAACATCGGGAGCAAAGGAAGAGGAGAGAAGGGATCCACAACCATCCCCTCTCATCCGCTGTGGACATGTACACCACGTGTGTTCGATTGTGATAGTGGATACTCAAAAAAAGGACCTCTGGAGTACCTTAAGCGAAATGTACCCTCCTGTAGCGTCGTCTCGAGTCGTGCTTTTGGTAATGTTTGTGGTGTTCGGGTGGATGGTGGAAGTGCCTCGTGCAAGCGAGATTCTGGAACGCGGCCTGCGGCTGAAAACTGGAAGGTTTGGCCGCAGGATGTTGAAGATAGCCGGTGCTCTCAGAATGGCCCTCAGGAGGAAAAAAAGAGACGGTAAGATATCGAAGATTTTCCACTTACTTCCCCCCTTTCGGTTTTCCTATAGTTCTTATTTCTTAACAAGCTTCGAGTTCGTGAAACTTACTGGGTCCCGAGAGTCGAGGACTCTTAACTTCTAAGATCAGAGTCTTTGAAAGAGTGGATTTCACATCTGGCTTAAAATAAATTACATACTGAAGTGCTCATATGCTTTTACAAACCAGTGATGGATTTCCGTAAACAGAATTTAACGAGTATAATACATTATAGTTCCATGTGAATTTTGTGAGGATTTTTGAATTCATAAAACTAAACCAGGTCTGAGAGTAAAGAATTTCCTAACTGGGGCTAAATTTTGTGATATTAATTAAATTGTTATAATTGACTAAATTTTATGATAATTTTCGAGTTCACAAAACTCTCTTAAGTACCAAGAGTCGAGGAATTCCTGACTTCTAAGATCTGACTTCTAAGAGTCTCTGAAAGAATGGATTTAACATTTAGCTTTAAAGGAATTATTTTTTAAAGAGTTCATAAGCGTTTATGAAGTAGGAACGGTGTTCCCGCAGACAGAATTGATCAAAATATAATACGCTGGAATTCCATGTAATTTTGGGATGATTTTCTGGTTCATAAAACTTGCTTGGTATAAGAGTCAAGAAATTCCTAACTGGGACTAAATTTCATAACATTAATTAAATTGTTATAATTGACTAAATTTTATGACAATTTTTGAGTTCATAAATTTCAAAAGCTCCGAGAGTTGAGTAACTACTTCTAATATCAAAGTCTGAAAGAGTGCATTTCCCATTTAGTTTAAAATAAATTACTTATTGAAACATTAACACACGTATACAAATTTGGGATTTCGTTTCTGTTTGTAGTATTTAGATACAACTATAATCTACTAGAATTACATGTAAATATTGTGATAATTTTCGAGTGTATGAATTTCTTTAGGTTGAGTGTAGGGGAATTCCTAACTTAAAAGGAGAAGAGCCTCTAAAAGAATGAATTTCCTTTCCATCTTAAAATAAAATTTCATAAGGAGACATTTATAGAGGTTAACGAAGCAGGATCGTTTTCCTGCAGTCAGAATAGGAAAAATACAATCCACTGGATTTCTGTGTAAATATTTGGTATCAGTTTCACGGTTGGGTTTAAAATAAGAGAGACGATAGAGTAGTATGATTTGAACTCTGATTTCTTTACATACTTTCGGTTTTTATTTTTGTTTTACAACTTGAGCAAGTTTTGAGTTTATGAAAATCATTAAGTTCCGTGAATCAAATAATTCATAATTTCAGAGAACAGAGTCTCTAAAAGAGTGAAATTTATTTTTATCTTAAAATACAGTACGTAACGTTCATACGCGTATACGAAGCTGTGATTGGTTTCATACAGACAAAATATAAACAAATATAATACAGTGAAACTCTGTGTAAATTTGAAGATAAATTTCACGGATGAAGGGAAAAACAAAAGAGATAGGAAGCAGCATGGTTCGAGGTGTAATTTTCTTTACTTCACTATTTTTATTTTTCTTCTGCCATTTGAACAAGACCGAATTTATGAAATTGTTCAGGTTGAGTGCCGAGAAACTCTCAACTTTTTAATCAGAGTCTTTAAAAAATGGATTTCCCTTTGAGCTTAAAATAAAAAAATGCTTGAACACCGGAATGGCATATCCACATAGATATATGAATCATAGATGGCTAGTTAGTAGTAAGTATAAATAAATATGATTCACTAGAACTCTGTGTAAAGTTTATGATAATTTACATGAATGAAGTTAAAAATCCCACTTTTATTAGAGCTTTTCTACTATTCAGAAAGTAAAAAATTTGTAATGATATCCGAAATATTTACTTCTTGTAATATACACTTTATACTATATTTAACTGAACTCTGACGATGTATTATGGAGTGTTATATGCTTAAATTGATGTTTGTATATTTTGAGACAAAACTTAAAACCAGTGTAAGAAAAGCTTTATATAGTACATGCAAGTATTGTAGTTCTTTCACCTTCACTTTAAAGCTGATCTATTTCATTAATTTTTCTATTATAATCAGATTCATGTATTCTATATTTGGACCCACGATCGGGTTATGTTTCTTACGTTACAAGTAATATTTATTTACATTTAGGATAAAAATGTTTTCTCTATAAAAGTCAGGGAATAAATCAGTATAAACCAAAGAGTGAAATTATTAAAAACTGAACATTTATATTTCTTTTTAAAACTTTCGAGAACACAAATCTTTTAGTATGAAAGACTTTTGAAAGTAAACTGAAAATTCTCAAACCTGTAACATAACTAATATTTACTTCTTTACGCCAAAATCCCTTTAAATATTAAGTTTTAAACTTTGGGTTTGAAACGTTGATTTGTGACTAACCTATACTTACATTATTTTTTATTTGAAAATATTAGATGAATCTGGTATCAAATGATTTATAACAAATATTTTTAAAGTTTTAACTTAAATCTGAACTTTTTTCTCTTAAGCCATCTAAACTGTGTATTTTTAATATTTTTATCTTTACGTTAAAGTCCATTTAAATTTCAAGTTTTAAACTCTGGGTTTGAAACGTTGATATGTAACTAATCTATACTTACATTATTTTTTATTTGAAAGTATTCGATGAATCTGGTGTCAAATGATTTATGACAGATATTTTCAAAGTTTTAACTAAATCTGGACTTTTTGTTTCTTAAGCTATCTAAAATGTGTAATTTTAATATTTCCATCTCTACGTTAAAATCCATTTAAATGATTTATAACAGATATTTTCAAAGTTTTAACTTAAACCTGAACTTAAAATCTGGACTTTTTGTCTCTTAAGCTATCTAAACTGTGTAATTTTAATATTTCCATCTCTAAGTTAAAATCTATTTAAATGATTTGTAACAAATATTTTCAAAGTTTTAACTGATATCTGAAATTGAAATCTGGACTTTTGTCTCTTAAGCTACGTAAACTGTGTACTTTTAATATTTACATCTTTACGTTAGAATCCATTTAAATTTTAAGTTTTGAACTTTAGATTTGAAACGTTGATATGTGACTAATCTATACTTACACTATTTTTATTTGAAAATGTTAGAGGAATCTGCTGTCAAATGATTTATAACACATATTTTTAAAGTTTTAACTGAAATCTGGACTTAAAATCTGAACTTTTTGTCTCGAATGCTATCCAAAATGTGTATTTTTAATATTTTCATCTCTACGATAAAATCGATTTAAATTTTATGTTTTAAACTCTGGATTTAAAACGCTGATTTGTAACTAATCTATACTTACATTATTTTTTATTTGAAAATATTAGATGAATCTGCTGTCAAATGATTTATAACAGATATTTTCAAAGTTTAAAGTTAAATCTGAACTTACAATCTGAACTTTTTGTCTCTTAAGCCATCTAAACTGTGTATTTTTAATATTTCCATCTGAGGTTAAAATCCATTTAAATTTTAAGTTTTCAACTCTCAGTTTGAAACTTTGATTTGTGACTAATCTATACTTACGTTATTTTTTATTTGAAAATATTAGACGAATGTGCTGTCAAATGATAACTGATATTTTTAAAGTTTTAACTTAAATCTGGACATTTTGTCTCTTAAACCATCTAAACTGTGTATTTTTAATATTTCCATCTCTACGTTAAAATCCATTTAATTTTTAAGTCTTAAACTCTCAGTTTGAAACGTTGATTTATGACTAATCTATACGTTATTTTTTATTTGAAAATATTAGATGAATCTGCTGTCAAATTATTTATAACAGATATTTTCAAAGTTTAAACTTAAATCTAAACTTACAATCTGAACTTACAATCTGAACTTTTTGTCTCTTAAGCCATCTAAACTGTGTATTTTTAATATTTCTATCTGACGTTAAAATCCATTTAAATTTTAAGTTTTAAACTCTCAGTTTGAAACGTTGACTTGTGACTAATCTATACTTACGTTATTTTTTATTTGAAAATATTAGATGAATCTGGTGTCAAATGATTTATAACAGATATTTTCAAAGTTTAAACTTAAATCTGAACTTACAATCTGAACTTTTTGTCTCTTAAGCCATCTAAACTGTGTATTTTTAATATTTCTATCTGACGTTAAAATCCATTTAAATTTTAAGTTTTAAACTCTCAGTTTGAAACGTTGACTTGTGACTAATCTATACTTACGTTATTTTTTATTTGAAAATATTAGATGAATCTGTGTCAAATGATTTATAACAGATATTTTCAAAGTTTAAACTTAAATCTGAACTTACAATCTGAACTTTTTGTCTCTTAAGCCATCTAAACTGTGTATTTTTAATATTTCTATCTGACGTTAAAATCCATTTAAATTTTAAGTTTTAAACTCTCAGTTTGAAACGTTGACTTGTGACTAATCTATACTTACGTTATTTTTTATTTGAAAATATTAGATGAATCTGGTGTCAAATGATTTATAACAGATATTTTCAAAGTTTAAACTTAAATCTGAACTTACAATCTGAACTTTTTGTCTCTTAAGCCATCTAAACTCTGTATTTTTAATATTTCCATCTGACATTAAAATCTATTTAAATTTTATGTTTTAAACTCTGGGTTTGAAACGTTGATTTGTGACTAATCTATACTTACATTATTTTTTATTTGAAAATATTAGATGAATCTGATGTCAAATGATTTATAACAGATATTTTCAAAGTTTAAACTTAAATCTGAACTTACAATCTGAACTTTTTGTCTCTTAAGCTATCCAAACCGTGTATTTTTAATATTTCCCTCTCTACGTTAAAATCCATTTAATTTTTAAGTTTTAAACTCTGGGTTTGAAACGTTGATTTGTGACTAATCTATACTTACATTATTTTTTATTTCAAAATATTAGATGAATCTACTGTCAAATGATTTATAACAGATGTTTTTAAAGTTTCAACTTAAATCTGGACTTTTTGCCTCTTAAGCTATCTAAACTGTGTAGTTTTAATATTTCTATCTGACGTTAAAATCCATTTAAATTTTAAGTTTTAAACTCTGGGTTTGAAACGTTGATTTGTGACTAATCTATACTTACATTATTTTTTATTTGAAAATATTAGATGAATCTGGTGTCAAATGATTTATAACAGATATTTTCAAAGTTTAAACTTAAATCTGAACTTACAATCTGAACTTTTTGTCTCTTAAGCCATCTAAACTGTTTATTTTTAATATTTCCAACTGACGTTAAAATCCATTTAAATATTAAGTTTTAAACTCTGGATGTGAAACGTTGATTTGTGAGTAATCTATACTTACGTTATTTTTTATTTGAAAATATTAGATGAATCTGATGTCAAATGATAACTGATATTTTTAAAGTTTTAACTTAAATCTGGGCATTTTGTCTCTTGAACCATCTAAACTGTGTATTTTTAATATTTACATCTTTACGTTAAAATCCATTTAAATTTTAAGTTTTAAACTTTACATTTGAAACTTTGATTTGTGACTAATCTATACTTACACTATTTTTATTTGAAAATGTTAGAGGAATATGGTGCCAAATGATTTATAAGGGATATTTTCAAAGTTTTAACTTAAATTCGAACTTAAAATCTGGACTTTTTGTCCCGAATGCTATCCGAAATGTGTATTTTAATATTTTCATCTCTACGATAAAATCGATTTAAATTTTATGTTTTAAACTCTGGATTTAAAACGTTGATTTGTAACTAATCTATACTTACATTACTTTTTATTTGAAAATGTTGGATGAGCATAGTGCCAAATGATCTATAATAGATATTTTCAAAGCTTCAACTTAAATCTGAACTTTAAAATTTTTTTCTTTTTGTCTCTTAAAGTCAACCAGAAGTGTGTATTTTTACAAAATAAGGATTTACTTTATTCTTTATAAAAATCACGTTCATTGAACCTTCCAATGAACTAAACTAAAATCTAGTTTAGATCAATGAGAACATGGCCATTTTCATCCTTTGACACTCTATCAATAAATCAGACAGAATCTAAAAGTTGGGTAAAATTTTAGTGAAATAAAAACGTTGGAAGTGTTTGATGGGAGTTATTTCATCGTCGCTTCTCATATATTTCAAAATATCGATTGCATTCATCAATAGATGCAAAGCGTAAAATTGAATAGAACTCTTAAGTTAGTAGCACGATATTTTATCTGTATTTTAAGATTAATTGTTCAAATTGATCTGTGAAGTTCTCAATCCTTCTCTAGTTGCAAAAGAACGAAAACGTATAATTTAGCTTATTTTTGGAGAAAATGTATCCCATGATTTTTAGTATGGAAATCATGTGCTATCAATTGAAGAATCAGATAATAGCTTGCGAACTTTAAATAGAATATCTCTATTTCTATTTAACTTTGCGATTTCCAGGATATAAGTAGTAATTTATTGGGGAATAGCATTTTAGTAAGGAATATACATTCGTACACGTGTATTCTGTTTCAATTATTTATCGAACGTCATATATTTTTCGTCACGTTTCATCATATTTTAGCCACTTTCAAAGTCATAGTGAATATTTTGTGTCAGTGATGCATTTATTATCTTGTACTGATCTTATGTATGATCCCACATTATATTTTTTAAAAGTAACGTTAATGATATAAAAACAATTTTTTCGGAAGAATCAATAAATTTGTATGTATAGGTGAAATATCTCAAATTGAAAAGCATGTTCCACATAGAGCTATTAATTTAGATTAAAAAATGTAAAACACGACATTTATTCTATATTCTTTCTTAGTACTACAATATTGGAATTCGTGGGTTCGAGTCCCACTGTGGCAGGGATGTTCGTAGCCGTTCGGAATCGGCTTTAAACAGTAGGTCCCGGTCTCATTAGCCCTCGTGTAGCAAAAAGTAGACCGTAGTGCTCCCAACCAACCAACCAACCAACCTTAGTACTACAATATATATATATATATATATATATATATATATATATATATATATATATTATCAAGATGTGACATCATTCACAGTTGTTTTAGTAAACGGCTTTTGCTTGCAAATTCTAATTTTGAGTATAAAAATGGAAGATGATTTTTTGGAAAAGATTTACCAGAAAGAAGTTAGCAAAATTTTATCAGAGTAAAATAAATTGCTAATGAAAAATAAGTCACTGTTGTTTGTTTATATTGTTTCTGAAAAGCACTTTAGATATTATTGAAAAAAAGAAATGCATTGCTGATTTGACTACTCCAGATACCAAATTTGTACTTTTGGAGGAAAACTTCTTAGCAAAATCAAAGATGCTTTGGACTAGTCAAACTCTTACA
>CM063498.1:44517209-44524709 GCA_032207245.1 Pardosa pseudoannulata
TTTCCTAGGTAAAAAGACACAAAACTTATATCTAGCAATTTTCTTCTGTTTATAGGCTTTATGTTTTCCTTATTACCTCACAGACGAAAGCTTTTCACTAAAACCAACCCGATTCAGACAAACTAGTAAAATGTTTTTACTGAGCTCTCCTATAAAATTTGAAATTAGTGACACAGTGCCTTATGCTTACGATGTATAGATATATAAACAAATATATACATACAGTTCAGCCAGCCGGCATATGATGTATTTTCAAGCAATGCATTTCATACATTTTTCATGTCTGTAATGCATCTCACACATTTTTCATACATGCAATGCATTTCATACATTTTTCATGCAAGCAATGTGTATTATGAAATTCATCCATTGCATGTACTCCAAGGAAGTCTCTTGGGTTTACGAGGCCGAATGATAGTTGAATGGGTAGGGTGCTGATCTTCGGTACTGGACATCTCGAGTTCAATCCCACTATTGGCTTGGACGTTCGTAAGCGTTCGACTTTAAGCAGTAGGTCCCGGTCTCTTTAGCCCTAGTGGAGTAAACCAGTAGACTGTAACAACTGCATCGCGATTTCTAATGACCATAGAGAAAATAACTGAAAACTGTTTTCGAAATCTAAAGGTCCAATATTTAAAATAAGTCAATTATTTTTTTATTTTTTTTTACTAGAATTGTTATTTGAACGTGGTCGGTTATCTTAACTCTTTAATGACTGTTGTATCTTTTAAGGTACATCTAAAACCAGTTTGTAGAATTTTTACGTTTTCTTAGAACGAATATTCCTCTTGAGAGTAGGTAGAGGGCAATCTTATAAACATTCTTCAAAGTGATCCAATAATTTCTATTATGTATAAATTTTCCACTTGGATTGACACTTTATGGTTTTTCGAACAGTGCACATAATTTTACTTTTCCGCAGATTATAGAATGAAGTGATATCCAATTGGCTTATTTGTAACAAAACTCCATCATACAGCATTACATGCAATACAAAATAAATCTCTTTTCGCAACATTTTTTCTTTTTAAATTGCATTCTCTGATGAATTGGTTTGGTTTGGTTTTGGAGCGCTACGGTCTACTTTTTGAAGCACGAGGGTTAATGAGACCAGGACCTACTGCTTAAAGCCAATTTCGAACGGCTACAAACATCCATGCCAGAGTGGGATTCAAATCCACGAACTCCGGTTCCGAAGGCCAGCCCCCTAACCATCCGGCCATCGTTTGGCGCAATCTCTGATGAATAAGACGATAGTTGACCACTGTTTTGACGTGCGGTAGCATACGAAATTGATTAAACTTTATATTTATTTTATTCTGTGCAGTCAATAATAACCTAGATGCAAGATATGCATCGATATATAATCGGAAGAAATAATTCGGGCATTAAAGAGATAGCTAAAAAAATACAAAAGTGTATATAAATAAAAGACAATCGATTGTGCGCATAAGAGATACAGTGATCCAAACTGTCTTTTTCAATAAGATAATATTGTAAAACAATAACACTAACTTCAGCAAAAAATTATAAGATTTAATCATGACCCAACCATTCCCCTGACTTGAAACCAACTGTAAATTTGCTTGTCATGTTTAATGAAATCTGTTTATGAAATTAGGTCATTATTCTCCAGTATTTAAGCTCTTCAAAACGTGCTACTTAGAAATCCATCGCAAAATACTTTAACTTGATAGACTTTATTTCGAATATGACATTTTCATTTTTATATAATAATATAAAACCTTAACTTTAGCAAAAAATAATAAGTTTAAATTATGATCCTCTCATTCCCCCGACAGAAAACCAACAAGAAATTTGCTCGGCTTGTTTTAATGAAATCTGTTTATGAAATTGGATTATTATTCTCCAGTGTTCAGGCTCTTGAAAACTGTTACTTCGATATAAATCCACTATATAATAATAGCCTGAGTTATCTGTCTGTTAGTTCTCGAATTTATGAAGCGGTTGGACCTGGAATAGATAGAGGCATCCATATTAGATTTTTGATGACTTAGGGTTAGCAAAATTCAAAGCGAGTAAAGTTTATCTTCTCCTAAACTACAGATCCGATTCTAAAATAAATTGGTATAACTATTCTTCATATCACAGCTTAAAATACTGTCTTTTTGAAAACGTTCGAAATTCACCCCTTCCCTCTTTTCGTGCTTTTAATGCCATTATTTCAAACCCTATGTTCCCCGGTTAAGAGCAGACGGTTACATTTATCTATTCATTACATAATAAATAGGTAAGTCATTTCTTACACTGACCCATCCGAAGATAAACAGCAGCAATAATAAATAGGTAAAAATGACATTTTTTTCTATCACTATGACGTCATTTTTTTAACCATCTCATTTAATCATTTCTTATTTTTAATTATTTTAATATCATCTACATTATTTTCATACGTTTTATAACTTATATATTTCATAATTTTCTTTCATATTTGGAGTAAATAATAGATTAAGTATGTGATAATTTTAAATTGAATCATCGATTATTTTTTGTTGCAAGATAATTATCAGCCAAAAAATGAACCATTTTTTACCTGCCTCATAAGGTACTTTACAGTTCTGAAAATTAAAAATTTTTCTGATCCCGTCATATAATGGGCTATATGAAACAAAAAATAATCGAAGACATCAATTATGTTTTGTTGCAATGAAAATTATATCGCCGGTATTAACAACAACTTCTTATCAAAATGTCTAGGAGTCTTTTTCACGGACTAATAAATATCTATCCTTTAAGTTATATACCTTTGAAAATTAAGAAGTTTGTTCGTTTGTGTGTTTATTTTTTTATGCATAACCACACCATTTGTAATCGATTCTCTAAATTTTGGATAACCAAACACAAAAAACAAACCATTTTTTTTACCTGCCTCATAGGGTACTTTACAATTCTGAAAAATTAAAAGTTTTACTGATCCCGTCATATGACGGGCTATATGTTAGTCCAATGGATAGTAATGTAATTCGATCCACTTGATTTGGAATATGATATTTTCCGTATTATAAAATAACATAAAACATTTATTTCAGCAAGAATAATTAGATTAATTCATGACCCTCCCATTCACCTGATTTGAAACTAACAGGTAATTTGCTCGGCATATTTAATGAAATCTGTTTATGAAATTGGATTATTACTCTCAAGTGTTTAGACTCTTGAAAACTTGCTACGTAGATAGAAATCCAATTCCATAAACAGATTTCATTAAACACTGCGAAATAATGTAATTTGATTGACTCAATTTCGAATATGATATTTTCGTTTTTATAAAATAATGTAAAACATTTATTTCCGCATGAATAATAAGATTAATTCATGACCCTTTCATTCTCCTGACTTAAAACCAACAGGAAAATTGCTCAGCATGCTTAATGAAATCTGTTTATGAAATTGGATTATTACTCTCCAGTGTTTAGGCTCTTGAAGAAAAACGTGTTACTTTGATAGAAATCCAATGAATAATACTGTAATTTGATCCATTTGATTTGGGATATGATATTTTCCTTTTTATAAAATAATATAAAGCATTTATTTCAGCAAGAATAATTAGATTAATTCATGACCCCCCCATTCACCTGATTTGAAACCAACAGGTAATTTGCTCGGCATGTTTAATGAAATCTGTTTATGAAATTGGATTATTACTCTCCAGTGTTTAGGCTCTTGAAAAAACGTGTTACTTCGATAGAAATCGAATGAATAATACAGTAATTTGATCGATTTGATTCGGAATATGATATTTTCCTTTTTATAAATAATGTAAAACATTTATTTCAACAAGAATAATAAGATTAATTCATGACGCTTCTATTCTCCTGACTTGAAACCAACAGGAAACTTGCTCGGCATGTTTAATAAATTTGTTTATGAAATTGGATTATTATTCTCTAGTGTTTAGGCTCTTGAAAACGTGCTACGTAGATAGAAATCCAATTCCATAAACAGATTTCATTAAACATTGCGAAATACTGTAATTTGATTGACTCGATTTCGAATATGATATTTTCGTTTTTATAAAATAATGTAAAACATTTATTTCCGCAAGAATAATAAGATTAATTCATGACCCTTTCATTCTCCTGACTTAAAACCAACAGGAAAATTGCTTGGCATGCTTAATGAAATTTGTTTATGACATTGGATTATTATTCTCTAATGTTTAGGCTCTTGAAAACATGTTATTTAGATAGAAATACGATGAATAATACTGCAATTTAATCGACCTGATTTGGGATATGATATTTTCCTTTTTATAAAATAATACAAAACATTTATTTCAGCAAGAATAATTGGATTAATTCCTGACCCTCCCATTCACCTGATTTGAAACCAACAGGTAATTTGCTCGGCATGTTTAATAAAATTTGTTTATGAAATTGGATTATTATTCTCTAGTGTTTAGGCTCTTGAAAACGTGCTACTTAGATAGAAATCCAATTCCATAAACAGATTTCATTAAACATTGCGAAATACTGTAATTTGATGGACTCGATTTTGAATATGATATTTTCCTTTTTATCAAACAATGTAAGACATTAACTTCAGCAAAAAATAATAAGAAGAATAATTCATTACCTTCCAATTTCTGTAACTGGAAATCAACAGGAAATTTGATCTGCATGTTTAATGAAATTTGTTTATGAAAGTGGATTATTATTCTCTAATGTTTAGGTTCTTGAAAACGTGTTATTTAGATAGAAATCCGATGAATAATACTGTAATTCGATCGACTTGATTTGGGATACGTTATTTTCCTTTTTATAAAATAATCTGAAACATTTATTTCCGTAAGAATAATAAGATTAATTCATGGCCCTTTCATTCACCTGACTTGAAACCTACAGGTAATATTTTAGGCATGTTTAATGATATCTGTTTATGAAATTGGATTATTACTCTTCAGTGGTTAGGCTCTTGAAAAAACGTGTTACTTCGATAGAAATCCAATGAATAATACTGCAATTTAATCAATTTCATTTGGAATATGATATTTTCCTTTTTATAAAATAATGTAAAACATTTATTTCAACAAGAATAATAATATTAATTCATGACCTTTTCATTCTCCTGACTTGAAACCAACAGGAAATTTGCTCGGCATGCTTAATGAAATTTGTTTATGAAATTGGATGATTATTCTCTAATGTTTAGGCTCTTGAAAACGTGCTATTTAGATAAAAATCCGATGAATAATACTGTAATTCGATCGACTTGATTTGGGATACGTTATTTTCCTCTTTATAAAATAATCTGAAACATTTATTTCCGTAAGAATAATAAGATTAATTCATGACCCTTTCATTCACATGACTTGAAACCTACAGGTAATTTTTTCGGCATGTTTAATGAAATCTGTTTATGAAATTGGATTATTACTCTCCAGTGTTTAGGCTCTTGAAAAAACGTGTTACTTCGATAGAAATCCAATGAATAATACTGTAATTTTATCTATTTGATTTAGAATATGATATTTTCCTTTCTATAAAATAATGTAAAACATTTATTTCAACAAGAATAATAAGATTAATTCATGACCCTCCTATTCTAATGACTTGAAACCAACAGGAAATTTACTCGGCATGTTTAATGAAATCTGTTTCTGAAATTGAATTATTATTCTCCAGTGTTTAGGCTCTTGAAAAAACTTGTTACTTCAATAGAAATCCAATGAATAATACTGCAATTTAATCAATTTCATTTGGAATATGATATTTTCCTTTTTATAAAATAATATAAAGCATTTATTTCAACAAGAATAATAAGATTAATACATGATCCTCCCATTCTCTTGACTTGAAACCAACAGGAAATTTGTTCGGTATGTTTAATGAAAAAATAGAAATCCAATTCCATTAACAAATTTCATTAAACATTGTGAAATACTGTAATTTGATTGACTCGATTTCGAGTATGATATTTTCCTTTTTATAAAGCGATGTAAGACATTAACTTCAACAAAAAATAATAATAAGAATAATTCATTACTTTCCAATTTCTGTGACTGGAAACCAATAGGAAATTTGATCGGCATGTTTAATGAAATCTGTTTATGAAATTAGATTAGTATTCTCCAGTGTTTAGGTTCTTGAAACTTGCTACGTAAACATAAATACGTTGCATAATACTATAACCTAATCACCTTGATGTCGAATATGATATTTTCAATCATAAAAAATATCAAATGTGCTCAAAAAATTTGTAGATTTATTTTTATCTTTATTTATCTGTAAATGTATTAACCTTATATTAATCTCTCCTATTATAAAAGTTCTTATATTTTAATGTTAAATGCATATTTTTTCAATTTTTATATCCTTTTTCGTCATGCACATAACTTTACTGAAACATTTGGCATAATATTATGTTACAGAAATGCATTGTTACCAAATTTATACTCAATGTATTCAAGTAACGGAAAAATATTTGGAGCTTTATGAAGAAATGTTTTATTTTTCATAAAAGAGAATGTATATTCCATGTATATTTAGATGATTCGCAATCCAGAAGAAAAAAACTTGAGAATCAAAAAGGAATTCTGTGACTTTTTTTTATTTTAAAGTTTCTTAACCCCTTAATGCAGTCAACCGAGTTGACTCGAGTCTTGAATTTTTTTCCATTCACCCGAGTTAACATGCGCGAGCTCGAATTTTGGTTAGACATAAAAATAACGTATAAATTAAGAACAAAAATGTTGAAAATAAAAATAAAACAGATCCCTTCTTGATTTTTATCTGGTGCATCCTAGAGTCAAGGTTATCTTAAAACTCGGTTGGTTTATACAAGTTTTAAAGTAGAAAATTGAATTCATAATAAGCCAAATATTCCTACTGTTTTATATTTTGTATTTCTTACTCAGAGCTGCTGTTTATTGGCGAACGTATGTGCAAATTAAGATCTACTCCTTGTAAAGAATTTCTTGCGCCTAAACGGAAAATAAATAAATAGAATGTTCTTCGTTGCTAAAAATAATTTTAATATTAGTTCAAATATTTAATAAACTATTAAAATATTGATTAATACATTTATACTATTTTTTCCATTAAAAAGGTTAGTGTCTTAGACGGGAACACTATTTTGTTTTCAGTTATACACACACACACACACACACACATATATATATATATATATATATATATATATATATATATATATATATATATATATATATATATATATATATATATATATATATATATATATATATATATATATATATATATATATATATATATATATACATGAAATGATGGGTAAGCGAGACCCAAATTTATACGGGAAAACCCCTTTAAATTGCCCCTATTATGTTCCACAATCCGGACATGCTGGGTTGCTAAGAGTCCCGCTACACTTCTATCTTGAATAAACACATCAGTCGTCGTGGCCGAAAGTAAATTTTATTTCATCTTATCAAAACAGGATAATATATATATATATATATATATATATATATATATATATATATATATATATATATATATA
>CM063498.1:44529709-44564709 GCA_032207245.1 Pardosa pseudoannulata
TAGATGTTTTTAGCGGCTTTTAAGTAATAAGTCCTAGTGTATTTAGAACTATTATCGCAACAGATGAACTTTATTCTTCCAAACTGAGCAATTTTTATACTATTTTATAATGACTTAATTTCTCAAGACAAGTTACATATTTTGTTTAAAATAATCCACATTTTTAAAACTTGTGAATAGATACAGAAAATCCTTATCAAAAACTTTATTGCGAAACACTGGTATCTAGAGAAGAATTGAACACAGATAATTTGTGTTGCATTGTGATGCTATTTTAAATGCAGAAAAATGATTTAACCTATTAATACCTAGTTTCCTTTTTTACGGACGTCTAAAAATAGTTTGTAGAATTTTCACATTTCTTCAAAATGAAGTTTCCTTTTCAGGAAATTTAGATATAATTACAGTAATAAACATTTGATGTAGTAATAAACAACCTACTAACTTGGTACCTTATATGATTTGTAATTCTGATAGACATTTTATAATTTTTCGAAATTTGCTAATAATTTTGCTTTTGCGGCAGGCACAGATAGATTTATTTATTAAAAAAGCTTCAGTTTATAGTCCCGTTTTTCTATGTGATAACAAATAAAACTCTTATCCTGCAGTTTTTCTATTTTTATAAATGTTATCCTATGATGTTTAAAATGATAGCTTATGACTAACAACGACAGGTTGTAACATTCAAAGCTTTTTAAATTTCATCGTTGTTGTATTTTGTACAGTCTATAAGGACGTAGATTTAACATATTCAACAATATACAAGGTTATTCATAATCCCTTCCAGGGTTTCAAAAAGCTATAGTGAAATAATTATCCAAGACGAATACAGCAAAAATGAACTTTGCATTAATTACAAAAATTATTAAAGGTTAAACCGCGGTAGATCAGTTGGCAAAGGCAGTGATCTCGTAACCGGTGAGTAGCGGGATCGATACTTGAACCTTGACATGAATTGCCTTGACAATTAATGGCTGCTAGGTCACATAAAATAAGTTCACCGTCGTAATGTACTCCATGTTCTCAAACGATATCTCTGGAGGTAATAGACCAAGCCAAGCGATATTCTGTTTGGTCCTTGCTTTTAAATTACTTGACCCCACTTTGAGCAAAGCCGTTCCTTGCTCGTTTAGCTTGTTCTTCGCTCGTGGGTTTTTTGTTTGGAAGATCACCACTAAGGTTCTCATCAAAAAGAAAGACTCAGCCCTTCACCTTATTTCAAGTAGCCTCTGTCTAACACATCCCTTCGCTTGATGTCAGTTGGCTTATCCAACTGGTATCAGTAACAAGAACAAGTCAAGGTTTATTTTCAGCTCTTATAGGTGTTCTGTGCGTGAACCCCTAGTCACACAGTATATATTAATGCGATACTCCCCTTCCTGCCAGAATTTAGTCAGCACGATGCTATTAACGGTATTCACAGGTCGTGCGACCCTTTCAAGCTGTTCTGCTTATTGACGTGGCAACGGGGGAAGAGAAAATAAGGTGTTTTAGATAGTTTCACTAGAAAAAATAACATGGTGTTGAACCTGGCGAGCATGGAGGCCATGGTAAAAGAATTAAGCCATCTCTGGAAGCTTGCCCAATCCAAATGTACTGTTACCCACTGCTAACTGCTATAATAAAAAACTTAAACTATTTCTGTGATAAAGCAAAGTTCGTTTCTGCAGTATTCGATTTATATACTTATTTTTAATATAGTTGTTCAAAAGGAACTGATGAATAGCTTTGTAAATTCAACAGAAATGTCTTGGGTTTTAATGGGTTCAAAGACAAATATTTTGATATTTTATCAACAAAAAATCTTATGTTTAGGTATAAATATTCTTATTTCAAAGTTAATATTGATTTTGTTTTAGATACTTGACACACCTTATTACTCAATCTCTAAGCAAACAAGACCTGAAATAGGAAGCAAATGGAGTATGTTTGCATTGCCATTAAGCATCTATGTTCTATTATCTAAGTTCTTATTTATCAGACAGTGCAGAATGTCCTCGCTAATGAATATAATGCATACGTGGGTGGGGTCACTATTTTATTAAAGACATTACTTTGGGACAGACTTTTGTTGTGTTATAGATAGTAGGTTAATGAAAAATTATACTTTCAATCAACCGATGAATTCCTCATACTTTAATTATGAAAACAGTATGACTAACTGCATTGCCGCCCAAATTAATAATGCACGCAACTAAAATGCGATTCATTGTGTTATTTGTTAAATTATTTTTCCGCTAGCATTCTATATCAGAACATTCACACTCATAAATAACGCATGTGAATTATTAAGTATCATTAGGAATTTATGTATTTCTATTTCTGTTTATATTAACATCTGGTAAAACACACAAAATATTTATCTTTTTAACTTCTACTAATGTCTATTATTTATCTATAAGCATCTATTCTATTCATAAGTTATGATTAATTGCAGCTCTTATTTATATAAAAAAGTATTTATTTTTGTATAGTTGCTAATAAATAAATAAGCAATTGTACATTAACCTCTTGCCTTATGAATCGAACGACAATTGTGTGTGCCACTTTCGATGAAAGCTTTTCTTATGCGTCGTGACCAGAAGCAGTTTCATAACAAACTAAATTTTGCACACTTTTTTTTACAGGACAAACTACAATGCTATCATATTCATATGTATTCAAATCGGTATCTGTTTCAGTTTCTAAGGTGTAATCAGGACATTTTCCAACACCGTTATTAGTATCAATTTTCCTTTTTGCCATTAGGTTCAATTTTTAGATTTTTAAAGAATTTTTTAAGCACCAACAGTTAATTATTTATTGCACTCCTATTACAATTATGCATAAGAATAAACGACCAACTCTTATATTGCAACTGTAACAAACAATAACGCAAAAACAAAAACTTTATCGCCTAAAAACAATAACATGTCTGATACCAGCTTTTCACTTTTGGCCAGAAAAAAATCATCACTCGTCTGACAAGAGCTTTTCACTTTTGGCCAGACAGAATCATCACGTGTCTGACACGAGGTTCTCATTCTAGGCACAGCACTACGATCACGTCTCCCATACGCTGTTTTAAGGCAAAGGGTTAAATAATACTAACAAGGCACCCACTTGCTTATAGAAAAAAGATGTAAATACGTTACTATTTTTCTTAGATGATACTAGACTATCCGACAGATGTTGTCTTTTTATAACCTTGTAAATCTAAAAATTGTAAAAAGTTTTTAAATAAATTATGAATTGGACTGGTTTGATGGAAAAGTAAGGAAAAAATATTTTAAAAATATGTGACGCCATCACGTGTACAGTCATCTCAAATGTAATTAGATTAAATTAAAATTCCCACATCATCTGTACGGGATTCGATCCTGGGCCTTCTCGTACTGAAATCCGTCGCGCTGACCAGTGGGCCACAGATATGTTGCCTGTGAAGGGTTTCAAATGGCATTATAATAATCTCAATAAGCGCGCAATTCTGGATTTCTAATAAAAACACATTTTTATTGGATCAAATTGTGAATCTAAACCATTATCGAATCAACTTAATTACATACACAAAATTTCATCAAATTCAGTCCTGTCGTTTAGGAGGAGTTCTATGTAAGAATTTTATATATAAAGACAACAAAAGTAATTATCCATAAAATTAATGTATTAAGAAATTGTTTCATTAACACAAGTAATTTTGACACATATGAAATCGATGTTAATTCGGTAATTTATATAGTGTTCAATGTAAAAATGTACAATCCTAATATTTTTTAATCTAATATCTCACTGAATGTGCTTAGAATTTCAGTATAAGGAAAAACTTAAGCCATATATGAATATACTCAATTACACTTATTACTATGACGGAGTAGACAAATTTTATTATCAAGATGAATTTCTGCCTCCATTTGCAATCTTGTTCATGTATCAGCATCTGTATTCATAAACATATCTGAGGATGTAAGATTGAAATGAATATTGTAAAATTTGGTTTGTAGACATATTTAGAGAGTAGCCAAAATAGTGAATTCCTCCGTAGCTTTTTCCATTGTTCCAACTGCATAACAAGTAATGGATTCACATTTGAATATGTTTAAATTTGAGACAGTGTTTTGCTTGCTACACACAATAATATACTGCTAAGCGTGTACTACCTGTAACCCAGTCTGCCGAAGTCGGGTGTAGGGTGTTGAATTGCTGGTTCGGTCTGACCGTTTGGCAACAATGCGTTACTCAGGGGCCAAGTCAGCATTCCGCCCATAAAATTTAAAATAACAACAAAAAAAATGTAGACAATCTAGACAAATAAGTACAACCAATGCAGTTTCCGGGGATACTACACAGGAGTCCTGCCCAGGTTAAAAGTCCGGTTGATCCAGTGTACTACATGGCACTTTCTGACATGAGAGTGTTAGTGAGGGAAGCAATATCTGCACAGGGCAGTTGTGATGGTCATTAGTGAAGGGGTACTTTGACCCTTGCTGTGTGGCTTTAGGTTAAAATCTTCATGACCGCATGATGGCGTCTTGATTAGCGGTGAGCGAGTCAACTAGGCTCCTGGCCTTCCTTTCCGACAGGATACGTACATCTATACCATTAGTGGGATTCGAACCCACGAACTCCAGTACCGAAGAGCAGTTCTCTACCATTCGGCCATCGTTCAAATTGAATCTGTTTAAATTAAACAGTTGTTTCCAAAAAGATCTTTTATGGATAGCGAGTTTTCAATTTTTTTTTATACAGGAGAAACTACGAAAACTCGTATCTATTACCAAACTAAATTATCTTTCCCATGGAATATTAGCTCCTTAAATTGCTCAGTCAAACTATGACTGAATGGTAGGGCGCTGCTTTTCGGTACCAGAGTTCGTTGGTTCAAATCCCATTGCTGGAATTGATGGTCATAGCCCTTCGGAATCACATTTAAGGTCTCATAAACCCTACATGTAGCAAAACAGAAGCTTCTAGGGGGAGTAGGTTACATCTACACTACTCGTAATCACAAAGGAATGAAGAATTGGAAGTGCAATTTAGATGGGGTTGTTGTAACGAATTTTGTCCAGGGCTTATAGGCAAAGTGTTTAGTGTTTTAATTCTGTCACCAAATTTGCATCATGGTGATATTTTAGGTGTCATTGTTGGCTTTTATTCCAGGACTTAGAATATTCTTGAATTTCAGATTTTATATAAGGGTTATCGAGATAAAGCTTAAAATATGTCATGACTTTATTGATAAAATTTACCAGAGGTTTTGTAACGTGAGCCCCGCATGGGATCCCCGACTTTCAGTGTATACTCAACGGCTTAATCAGGCCTCCAAAATTTCGCTAATAAGTCATAACAACACTTAGTAACAACTTTCCCTATCTTGTTAGGATTACATTTCCAATCCTGCATTGTTTTACGATTCCGAGACGTCTAGGCGTATGTGTTATTCCTCTTGGAAGTTTGTATCTGTCGGTTTCAATCATCCAGTATATATCTATTTCCATCAGTACAAGTATTTTCATGTAACTATTAGAATTATCATGTGATACACGCATTTTTATTAGGCTAAAAACTAAACAACTATAAGTGAATTTTTCTACAGTGTGGCTTTTTTTGTCTCTCGTGTATATATATGCTGTGAAATTATATCATATATAATATGCCGAGCGATGGAGGAAGGGTTGGGGCGCTGATCTTCGGTAATATAATTCGTGTTTTGTGGAATGGATATATGTAGCCGCTCGGAATTGGCTTTAAAGCAGTAGGTTCCAGTCTCATTTACCCTAGTGTTACAAAAAAGTAGATTGTAACTTTCCAAACCAAACCAAACCATATGTAATATACTTCTAGATGTAGCGATGTAATTCCATGAATGAATAAAGTATTCATCGAGTCGAAGATATTCATAGAATCCAAGGTGTATTCCGAACTATTGGGAATAGTTTGGAATATACTTTCTGCTAAAAATATGTTTTATTTTCAGAAGAAAGCACATTCTATTTGCTTAATAGAATCTTAACCCCTTTCCGGTTTTTCCCGAGCTGAACTCGGGCACGCGAAATGTTCCATCCTGGCTCATCCCGAGTGTAGCTCGGGCACTGTGAAATTTTACACTGTGCAATCAGTCTTTCCCGAGTTATTTCACATGTGCTTTTTATGGTTTCGAATAATTTTGTTTACTTTTCTGGCTACTAGATTATTTTCTGCTCAAAGAGAGACATTAGAGGGAAGAAGGCAAGGAGAGAAACAAGGTTCTAATGTCCAGATTGCGATGTTAGACTCTGTTCAGTACCGTGTTTTCGATTGTATCATACACGACCGAATTTTAATTAATAATTTCATAATCACTTATGTAAATGCATAGGAATATAAATAAAATTTAATTCAATATAAAATCTAGGTATTCTAAGCTTTATATTTATAGTTAGTGTGAATTGACTCCAAAGTCTGATTTCTGTCGTACAGAAAGCCAACTATACATGTAAATTACTTCTTTATTTAAACTGACTTTCTTTACATTATTTTTTAGGAAATTTTGTATGCGAATGATGCTATTATGTTTAAAAAGCTATGTATGTATAAAAGTAAGCATAAAAAATTGACATTTTTAACCCATAATCCCGAAATAAAATGAACCTGGAAAGGATCTTAAATAACTATAG
The DNA here is from genome assembly GCA_032207245.1 of Pardosa pseudoannulata. NCBI lineage: Eukaryota > Metazoa > Arthropoda > Arachnida > Araneae > Lycosidae > Pardosa > Pardosa pseudoannulata. The sequence goes on from CM063498.1 coordinate 44,536,345, forward strand.
GAGATTATGAAAGTGACAGACAATCCGAGTAATTTAATTATCAAGAACTTTCATTTGATAGAAGACATACCAAACTAAGCAGAAATGTTACCAGTTTAATATAAACAATTTTTTAAAATTAAAAAATTTTGAAGTAAATGGTAAATAGTTTTGGAGATTCCTCTAACAAAACAACGTTTGGATTTCACCCTAATTAAAAAGAAAAATGTCAAAATGTTAAATTTTAAACGCAAAATTGTAACTATTACGTGCAGAGATAAAAGAGTCTAGCGATTCAAAAAGAGTCAAATTGCTTTCGGATAAGAGAAATCTGAGAAAATTCTCACTTTTACTTCAATTGATCTTTGGTAGCAGAAATAAAATACCGCAGAAGAATGGCACACTATAGATTGTTTCGAACATTCTTGTCCATTTCTTCACATTCTTTGCGGCTACGGTATTCTTGGGCGTAAAATTTATCCCACAAAATATCTTCAGAATGCGGTCACGTCTGTTTAGAAATATGTATTCCATTTTTATGAAGAGAAAATACCATGCAGTAATCTATTAAAAGTTGTGCTGAAAAATTTACAGGAAGTCCATATGGTAGAGTTATAGTTTTTAGTAACAGAACATATATCTTTTATCTTTTTACTGCTAGAATCCATGCTAGAAATGGTGCAGTCATTAAATTATGAAAAAAGGTAGTAAAATTTAAAAGAAAATATTATAAAACATTTAAAAGAAGTCAAAGTGATAGAGTTATAGTGTTTAGTAATACAAAATTTATATTTACATTCATATATTTTTAATGGGTGTTTTGGACCACTAGAAAGTTAATACAGAATCCATGCTATTATTGGAAAAGTCTATTAAATTGTGAAAGAAAGGCTGCAACATTTACAAGAAAAATTATAAAAAAAATATACAAGAAGTCAGCTTGGTAGAGTTATGGATTTTAGAAACAAAAAATTTATATTTACATTCATATATTTGTAATGGGTGTTTTGAACCACTAGAAAGTTAATACAGAATCCATGTAAGTAAAATTTAAAAGCAGTAAAATTTAAAAGAAATATTATAAAACATTTACAAGAACTCAAAGTGATAGAGTTATAGTGTTTAATACTACAAAATTTATATTTACATTCATATATTTGTAATGGGTGTTTTAAACCACTAGAAAGTTAATACAGAATCCATGCTAGAAATGGTGCAACCATTAAATTGTGAAAGAAAGGCAGCAACATTTACAAGAAAAAATTACAAAAAATATACAAGAAGTCAGCTTGGTAGAGTTATGGATTTTAGAAACAAAAAATTTATATTTACATTCATATATTTGTAATGGGTGTTTTGAACCACTAGAAAGTTAATAGAGAATCCATGCTAGAAATAGCGCAATCATTAAATTGTGAAAGAAAGGCAGTAAAATTTAAAAGAAATATTATAAAACATTTACAAGAACTCAAAGTGATAGAGTTATAGTGTCTAATACTACAAAATTTATATTTATATTCATATATTTGTAATGGGTGTTTTGAACCACTAGAAAGTTAATACAGAATCCATGCTAGAAATGGTGCAACCATTAAATTGTGAAAGAAAGGCAGCAACATTTACAAGAAAAAATTACAAAAAATATACAAGAAGTCAATTTGATAGAGTTATGATTCTTAGAAATAAAAAATATATATTTACATTCATATATTTGTAATGTGTATTTTGATCCACTAGAAAGTTAAAATAGAATCCATGCTAGAAATGGTGCATCCATGAAATTATGAAAACAAGGCATTAAAATTTGCAAGAAAATATGATAAAAATGTACAAGAAGTCAATTTGGTAGAGTTATAGTGTCTTGTAACAAAAAATTTATATTTATATTCATATATTTGTAAAGGGTGTGTTGACCCCTAGAAAGTAAAAATAAATTCCATGCTAGAAATGGTGCAGCCATTAAAGTATGAAAGGCAATAAAATTTACAAGAAAAAATAAAACATTAACAAAAAGTCAATTTGCAGAGTTATAGTTTCTAGTAGTACAAAACTTATATTTACATTTATATATTTGTAATGGATGTTTTGACCCACTCGAAAGTTAAAATAGAATCCATGCTAGAAATAGAAAACCTATTAATTTATGAAAGAAAGGCAGCAACATTTACAAGAAAATATTTTAAAAATTCACCAGAAGTCAGTTTGGAGAGTTATAGCTTCTAGTAACAGAATATATATATATTTACATTCATATATTTTCAATAGGTGTTTTGACTTACAAGAAAGTTAAAATAGTATCCATGCTAGATATGGAGCAGCAGTTAAATCATTAGAGAAAACAGCAAAATTTGAAATTAAAAATATAGTTTATTCAGACAACCCGTTTTTCCGCTTTGTCTCCAAAGCGTGTAACATTTGCTTTTAAATAATGAGACGTCAACAGTAAGACAGCCAATGAGAGTGTGAAGATTAATCACATGATGGGGCGTAAGAAGTGAGACTAAGTTAAGCAAAAGAGTTATATAAAATTAATTGATCTAAATAGGAATTAATTCTGGTGTTCTCAAAATCGCCAAAGGTTAACACAAACAAAAGAGAATCAAAAGTAACTCTCAAAAGGTTGTAATTTAGGGGATAGAAACACCAGAAGTTTACTCTAAAATGTAATTATTGGTTGATTGGTGTTTTTGAAGATAAGCAAGGATATGCTATAAAAGATATAAGAACCAATATATAACAATAGTATACTATATATAAAATTTACAAAAAGTAACTATATAAATATTTAAAAAAGAAGAAGTAAGTAAAAACGATTGAAAGATTGATATAAAAAAAATTTAAATTAAACAAGGTTAAAAACGCCAATAAGGATGAGAAAATCAAATAGTTTTATATCTCACAAAAGTTCGCTCAAACTATAAAAATTTAAAGTATATATTCAAAATCGTGTAAAAGCGTTCATGAATTAAATGTGATGAATATGCGATGAGTATGACAGAGAGAACATTGTAGCATCAGCCAAAAGTAATGTTTAGTGAGAGTGTGACCGATGCAAAGTTAAGACTACATCCAACTTGCGATTCGGGATGTTAAAAATCGATGGTAAACAAACGTGAAAAAAGTAATTATAATTGAGGTGTTTGTTTTATTATGAGCTAGCTCCATATCGCGATCTACAGCCGGGATTAAATGATCATATATGGGTTTGCGCATGATTGCTTAAAATATCCGCTAATAAAAAGAGACCTAAGGCAATTCGAGCTAAAGAAATTAAGCTTTTTGTGTGTTTGAAAAAACTTTAAAAAACCTAAAAAATACCAAAAAAAAAAGACAGTCATAAAAAAAGGAAAGATTTGTAAAAATATTTAAAATTCTAGATAAAATTATAATATTTGTGATAAAATGACCATGTTATTCAATGTTCACACCCTATTTTCATATTCTACTGGATAAATTCCCAATGGTCAATATTCTCAATTCTCATTGGCTGTCCCGCGACAGCCAAGATCTCACAGAACATCCAAACAACTCATTCTTGAGTAATTCTTCGACGTGAACTGATGCCACGACCGCAAAAATATCGTGCTTTTTTTTTATTTAAAATCTCTCCACTCTAGTTATTTTGAGACATGAACTTACAAATGCATCTACATCTATTCTTTAATTCCTGTTCAGTTGTTTTATTTTCTCACTCGCTGCTATTTTTGCTCATTGAAAGAAATCTCGGGATTAAAGGGCTAGACTCATAATCCTTTTCCTCCATGTGATAAAGGTCATAAAGGTTAAAATATCATTACACACATGCACATCCAAATTATGTATATATATATATATATATATATATACATATACATATATATATATATATATATATATATATATATACATATACATATATATATATATATATATATATATATATATATATATATATATATATATATATATATATATATATATATATATATATATATATATATATATATATATATATATATATATATATATATATATATATATATATATATATATATATATATATATATATATATATATATATATATATATATATATATATATATATATATATATATATATATATATATATATATATATATATATAAATCACATACCCTATTAATGTCCTTTTTTTTCATTTTATGCTGTTTATTTTCACTTTATACATAATTCTGTTTAAGTTTCCAATGTCATTATCTGATAACTTACAAAAATTTAATATTGTTTTCATTTCTGTATATAATTATTGATTTTGTTTTATGCATATGTATACTAGTTTCGTGTTAATCAAATCAGTATTTGTTGATTTTTTTTGCATTTTACATCTTTGTATTTAATTTTTGGAAATGAGTGTATATATATATATGTATATATATATTTATACATATATATATATACACACATATACATATATACATATGTATATATATACATATATATATATACATATATATATATATATATATAAGGAAATATATATATATAACATATATATACATATATATACATTTATACATATATATATACATATATATATATATATAGATATTACATATATTATAATATATATACATATATAATATATATATATATATATATATATATATATACATATATATATATATATATATATATATATATATATATATATATATATATATATATATATATATATATATATATATATATATATATATATATATATATATATATATATATATATATATATATATATATATATATATATATATATATATATATATATATATATATATATGTCAGGTCTAAAAAAGAGGTAGTTGGAAATTACGTGAGTTATAAACGTTTAAAAAGGGAACTCTTTTATAATAATAAAATAAATGAAAAAGACCCACGCTTGCGTAACCTTTTGGAGTAATTCGATCAAGTGGAAAGATATTTGAGGAATTTTATAATTAAGCGAATCGTGAGTTAGTTCGTGGACATGCAGCTGTCAACACCTTTCCACGCTTAGCTTCGCCACGAACAAATGAAAATGGCCCAAGTTTTTCTTTTAAATGAAACGATGATTTATTAAACTTATTATTATCAAGAAAAACTGTTTTTCATTCACCTTAACACTGGACCATGTCATATACATATATAGTATTTTTCCTTTAACGGTCAAACAGGAAAAATACTGAATACTTGTTTTATGGACACTTTAGGTAAAAAATATTCAAAATTTCAGAAAACTTAAAATGGCAAAAAAATAGCTTTCCTTGTAAAAATCGAAAATAGTTACGATATAAACAAAAATATTTTATACGTGATAGTTTCTAGTTAAATTCGATAAAGCATTAAACTGAGGTCGAATATATATCGCCTGCTCAAAAATGCGTGGAATCGTAAAACATGGGGTGAAAATTTGATTTTTTAAAGGGAAGCGTTTATGACCTAGAAATCGACATTACTAGTTTAAGCATCATATATCACTTTCTATCTTTTTGCAAATTTTGTATTTATTTGGGTAGAGAACTTTGATGGGTAACAACTTTACAGCTATATGCCCTCTATAAAACTGTACAGGTTTAATTGAGAATTAATTGATCTGCGCTTCATGAAATTGCAATGCATTAAATTTCAAAAGGGAATATACTATAAAAAGTTAAAAATGGCTAGGAATGTTTTGTATTTAAATTTATATATTTTTCAAATCATTAAGACTGAATCTATCCATATAAATACAATTTTAATTGTATCATTTTTGTTGTTGTGACGTTTCTGATGCCATTTGGTCAAACCAAGCTCTGTCGAGCCATACAATACTCGTATTAAGGCAAAGGGGGAGCCTTTCGTTTCAATGAGTGCCGCTAAGTTGAAAGTACGACTTTTGCTCAAGTGGGTCCTCGTAATTTAGAAGCAGAGACCAAGTAGATGATCCATAGGCATGGCCTGCCACCCCCAAAAGTTTTAATTGAGAAGTTGGACTTTCTGAACACGGACATATATTACTTGCCCCTGTCACGTAACATATGTCACACACGTTATAACATGTCATAACCTGCCCTATCTCTTTTAACATATTTTTCAATTGCTAAATTCAATTTTCAAAATATTGTTTAGTTAAGCATGTCTCTTTTAAAATATTTGAAATGATTAAATTTCTTTTACAAAATATAGTTCAGCTATGTCTCTTTTACTTACTTTTCAATGATTAAATTCAATTTTCACAATATAGTGTAGGTATGTATATCTCTTTTAAAATATTTTAAATGATTAAATTTCTTTTACAAAATATAGTTCAGCCATGCCACTTTTTATTTACTTTTCAATGATTAAATTAAATTTTCACATTATAATTTAGTTACGTATGTCTCTTTTAAAATATTTTAAATGATTAAATTTCTTTTACAAAAAGATCAGCTATGTCTCTTTTTACTTATTTTTCAATGATTAAATTTAGTTTTCAGAGTATAATTTAGTTCCATATGTCTCTTTTAAAATATTTTAAATGATCAAATTTCTTTTAGAAAATATCGTTCAGCTATGTCTCTTTTTACTTATTTTTCAATGATTAAATTTAGTTTTCAGAGTATAATTTAGTTCCATATGTCTCTTTTAAAATATTTTAAATGATCAAATTTCTTTTAGAAAATATCGTTCAGCTATGTCTCTTTTTACTTATTTTTCAATGATTAAATTCAATTTTCAGAGTATATTTTAGTTACGTATGTCTCTTTTAAAATATTTGAAATGATTAAATTTCTTTTACAAAATATAGTTCAGCTATGTCTGTTTTTACTTACTTTTCAATGATTAAATTCAATTTATACACTATAATTTAGTTATGTATGTCTCTTTTAAGATATTTTAAATGATTAAATTTCTAAGATATTATTCAATTATGTCTCTTAACAAACTTTTCAATGATTAAGCTCAATTTTCAAAAATAGGTCAATTACATATGCCTGCGCCCCCAAAAGTATTAATTGAGAAGTTGAACATTCTGAACATGGACATATTTTACGTGCCCCTCTCACCTTTAACGAACACGGTGAATGTTAGGCCAGCTCCGGTTCCGAAACCATAACCCTCCAGTTACGAGAGCGTTGCCTTTGCCAACTGAACTGCCGCGGATCTATATTATTTGTTATATACCCATCTAAAATGAAAGTAAAAATAAAATTTTTATTAAGCCATTTACTTCAAATGCTTGCAGATAAGGCTGCAATTGAAGAGGAGTATATTAGTTAACACAAGGAAAAATTTAGTTTCGGACACATTTTGTGAAAGGTTGGCACTGCCTACCATGAGCACCCAGACTGCACATCTTGCTGTAATGGAAATGAATTAGCACTATTGAATTCTCAATACTATATCTCCTATCAAATGATAATTAAAAAATATAAAAAGATATATAAATATTCTATAAAATATATAAATATAAACCATTTTATCTCCTATAACACACACATATATATACATATATATACATATACATATATATATATATCTATACATGTATATTTACATATACATACATATAAATACATATATATATATATATACATATTATACATACATACATATACATATATATATACATACATATACATATACATACATATATATATATATACATATAATACATATACATACATATATATATATATACATATATATGCATACATATACATATACATACATACATATATATACATACATAATATACATATATATACATATATATATATATAATATATACATATATATATATATATATATATATATATTTATATATATATATATATATATATATATATATATATATATATATATATATATATATATATATATATATATATATATATTTTAACGATGGTTTAATAAACTTATTATTATCAAGAAGACTTCTGGATCACATGTCATATATATATATATATATATATATATATATATATATATATATATAAATTATTCGAAATCATGATATTACGTAATCCCACAAATGCCATGATTTTGAATGATTTATGAACAAATTTAGTATGGTAAACATACTTCTCTATTTTCTAAATTGTCTTGCACTTTTCGGACATACGCAGAATTGAAGAGGAGTCTCTTGTCAATGAATAGACTATCATATCCCCAATAACAGTCTATCATATTTCAGCTATTAAAGTCTCTTGAAAATATATGTTTGAAATTTCTCTCATGTGAAGAGGCACAGTTGGTAGCGACATACCTACTTTATTCAGAAAGAGTCTCTCTTCAGAATACGTCCATATTCGGGCATTGATTACCACCATTAGAAAGCACCAGTTCACTTTAGTGGACAAAGTTGGTTTACTACCTGATGGTTATTACTATTATTGAACAATCATTTACATTGTTAAGTCTCCTATAACTCGATTAGTTCGAATTGAATGTATGGAAACCATGTTATAGGACATGAAGAGTTAATCGAAGTCAGGAAATGCACATTATGAAAACCGCATTATGAGAATAATAGGAACATGACAAATAAGATTAATTTATAAGGCTTTATATGGAACTCAGATCAGTACAAATTAAATGAACTCATACCAAGTTATATTTAACTCAGATTCAGCACAAATTAAACAAACTTATACCAAGTTATATGGAATTCAGATTTAGTACAAATTAAATGAACTCATACCAAGTTATATTTAACTCAGATTCAGCACAAATTAAACGTACTAATACCAAGTTATATGGAATTCAGATTTAGTATAAATTAAATGAAATCATACTAAGTTATATAGAACTCAGATTCAGTACAAATTAAATGAACTCATATAAAGTTATATGGAACTCAGATTGAGTACAAATTAAATGAACTCATACCAAGTTATATTTAACTCAGATTCAGCACAAATTAAACGTACTAATACCAAGTTATATGGAATTCAGATTTAGTATAAATTAAATGAAATCATACTAAGTTATATGGAACTCAGATTCAGTACAAATTAAATGAACTCATACCAACTTATTATCTCAGATTCAGCACAAATTAAACGGACTAATACCAAGTTATATGGAATTCAGATTTAGTATAAATTAAATGAAATCTTACTAAGTTATATAGAACTCAGATTCAGTACAAATTAAATGAACTCATATCAAGTTATAGGAAAATCAGATTCAGTACAAATTAAATAAACTCATATTTAGTACAAATTAAATTAACTCATACCAAGCATATGGAACTCAGATTTAGTACATATTTAATGAACTCATACCGCGATATATGGAACTCTAATGTAGTAGAAGTTAAGCGAATTCATACCATGTTATTTACAATCACATAGCAAGGCTTTATTTATCTCTCATTTTTAGATAAATTCTTTGATAACTGGAATTGGGAATACCCCATAAAATCAAGAACAAGAATTCAACACGTTGAATTAACCATTTGAGCTTCTGGAATGTTCTGGTACGAAAAACCCGACTTCGGAAATTTCGATGTAGGATAGCTGCTATAATTTTTGCTCTTCGTTATATGGAAATCACGTTATAGAATACTTGATTTTGTCATAAATAGATAAGCTAATATAGCAAGTGTGTTGAAGCTTGACCTGGATAAGCAAATATAGTAAAAGTAACTACTTGCGTTGGAAACAATAATAGTCGTAAGTACTATAAATAATTTACCTGATTATCTTAATTACGTCTCATCAGTTGGAAAAAAATAATATACGGTTATATGGTCAGCTCAGCGGTCCAGAAAAATCACACCATATAAGCGGGGTGACCATATATGCGGAACAATACAACCCTATTGAATTATGGCAGGATTATATTCACCTAATAAACAAATAATTATACTTTTAAGAACATTTTAAAAATTAATCTGAGAAGTAAAGACTACATTAAAAATGTGCAATATATTTTTTTGGGGAAATTTATTAGCTTACCTTATTAATCAAAGTACAGCATACGTACATACGTACATTCACATTCAATGAATTTAAAAATAATCAGGTATATAAGTTTGCTTCCTTTTGTTGGTTGTTAACACAGCTTTTTCTAAATCCCTAATAGCTTTTAAATGCTCATCTGCTGCTTCGGAATTAGTAAAATGACACCCGATTTCATGTATGAGAGAGATATAACTTCAATAAATAGACAGATGTACACTTGTTATTAGGGGAGACGAGAACCGAGAGAGGTGGAAAACCCCGACGATGAGTCTACACAAGCAAGAAAGGGGGAAAGGGAGGAAAATAAAGACTTGAATTCAGGTCCTCTCCAATTTCGCACTGACTTCTTAAAAAAAGAAAAAAAAAACGGAAACTCGTTGAAAACATGAAACTGACCATATAACCGGTAACAAGAAAAAGAAAATGACTGTATAAGCGGTGAACTTTAACACATATTCCCTATTAAGTCAGACGGGACCTTAGAAAACTGACCATATAAGCGGGGTGCCCTTATAAGCGGGTGACCATATAGCCAGTACTGACTGTACTTGGGATTAACTTTATAAAAATTTCATTCGTTAGATCGCAAATGTTGATCTACTACAGTTTTCAGTCACTTTACTACTCAATACTCCGGTAAAGACAAACAAGATTTGTCGAATTTGTTTTAATTCCTACTATATAAATTTCCTGTAAACCTTTTAAACTAAATGTACTGTTTACTTCCTACTCTTGCCTTATATAAACGGAGTTACTGGCCTCTTAGCTATTTTGAGATAGCTCTTATTCAATCTAAATCGCTTGTGTTGATCGATTTTTGTGTGTGTTCTATTCATGGAACGTGACTTTCACTTTTCGCTTTTCTTTTGTATGATAAATCTTTCACTGGAACGGGAGATATTTCTTTATGGCTAAAAAAATTTTCTTAACTATCCACATGTACTTAGGCATATCGGAGTAATAAAACGCTTCGATGGTATGGTCAAAGAAGATGAATTTTATTTCCTTCAAAATACTCCATAAAAGTGTGTGTAAGTGGGAAACAAAATATTCCATGGATTTCACTCTTTAAAATAGTTGTATGTAAACTACGGAATAAAATGAATTTATAACAGTATTTCTTAAATATTTCACTCATGATCCTTTTTAAGCATTTAAATATTTTTACGACCTTAGATAATAGACACAGTAAAAGATGCAAAAATAAATACTTCCCTATAAATAATTTATTTTCGTTGGTAAACAATAGGCATATGGAAATCAGTTGTATCAGGAAGGGTTTGTTGGAAGTATACGGAAATTAATAAACAAAATATTCCATAGATTTTCCTCATGTTAATTTCTTTAAAATAATTGTTTGTCAATTACAGATTAAAACGAACTTATAGTAGTAATTCTTAAATTCTTTTTTTCAGGATTCATTTTAAACATTTAAACATTTTTACGACCATAAATAATATACATAGTAAAAGATGCAAAAATAAATACTTCCCTTTAAATAATTTATTTTCGTTGGTAAACAATATGCATATGTAAATCAGTTGTATCATGAAGGGTTTGTTTGAAACATACAGAAATTAGTAAGCAAAATATTCTACGGATTTCCCTCACGTTAATTTCTTTAAAATAATTATTTGTCAGCTACGGAATAAAATGAATTTATAGTAGTAATTCTTAAAATTACGGAATAAAATGAATTTATAGTAGTAATTCTTAAAATTTTTTATTCATGATTCTTTTTAAGCATTTAACATTTTTACGACTTTAGATAATAAACATATTAAAATGCAGAAATAAATATTTTTCTTTAAATAATTTATTTCCATTCGTAAACAATATTCACATTATAATCAGTTGTGTAAGGAAGAGTTTGAAATATATAGAAATCAATGGCAGAAAATCGCATTTTAATGAGGTGGATGCCTTTATATGGATCCTTTAGACCAAAATAGTTGCATAGCAAATTAAATATCGCAAGATTGGACATTACTAGGCATAAATAATCTTCAGCATGAATGTTACTTTGTTTAATAAGAACTAAAACAGCAAAAATCAATACACATACGTATATGGTATTGACAGACAGAAGAATAATTTCTTAAAAATTCATGTGTTTGTATTAAAGTTTCGCGACCTCCACATGTTTTTAAGCCCCATTTGAGGTCGCTATCCATAGTTTATGAAGTGTTGAAGTATAACAAATGTCCAGACTTTAATTACCTATTTAATCATTTATTTGCCATGCAAATATAATTTACTACTTAGGCAAACGCCTTTAAAAGCGGAGACAAATCAGTGGGCCAATTGTATTTCTTGGGCTAAAATTTCAATAACTTTAAAAATATTTCTATTACCATTTATTTTTGATAGCATGGAACTTTGAATCAAATTTCCATTTTTTAAAACATGTTTTGAAATTGAAATATTTTACGAATATCCACAATAACCAAACAAGCAGTAGTGCAACATTTTTTAAAAGTAAGTTCTTCACTTTTCACATTGTTGTTAATTTCTCGACAAGTTATTGTATAAAATAAGAAATATTAGAGCTTGTGCAAAAAGAGAAAGGCACTACAAGTAAAAGGAACAATATATCAAATGAGAGCTTTAATTCAGCATACTGGAATCTTTTACTAAAGAAAGTCTTATATTTTTTAGTTTGAGATAAAATCACTACGTATATAATAATACCAGAGTGGAAAAGGGTTAACACTACATTTGATATGGAGATAATAATTATTGTTACTAAAACTTATTTCATTATATGAATGTTTTTTTATTCGCGGTTGGCTGTAGGGTAGTACCTTATTGCAGTCGAGATATGCCACAGCTGATTTTCGTGTTTTAATGACGCCAGAATTCACTAGAGAAGGGAATTTATAGCACCAAATTCCGGTCTCTGGCGATAATTTTTGATGTTATTATGACGCAAAAGTCACCTGTGACATATCTCGACTGTAATATGGAAAGATCCGTAGTTTTCTATCTCTAACCCATAAAAACGTGCTAATTTCTCTACAGCAACATGTATAGTGTAATATATAATTACTACAATTTGTTGATAGAAAATTTAATTTTTTTAATGTCTCGTATTTCTACGCGAGGCGAATAGTATTAGCATTTAAAGTGAGGTGAATCTAAAACCTTTGAATTTTTAAGGTTTTGTTTTCATACAGCGAAAATAAAGACTGTAGCGAGTACAATTATTCCCCTCTCCTTATATGATAGGTGGCACTAGAAAGGAAATATAGAGGCATTAACAATTCTATTAAGGAACATTTTTGCATTTTATTTTCTTCCTTGAATGCTTGTTTGTATTTATATACATATCGGAGAATTTCAGGAAGGCAATAAAAATTATTTCGTGTAAAATCCGTAATTTTAATTTTGACTTAAGAGACTAAAAGACGCTAAGAGAGCCATCTAGTTTGTTTTCCATAGTGCCAGTGTATAAAAGAAGTGCAATAGTAAGGAAATATAGAAGCAGTAACAGTTCTATTAAGTAACATTTTTGGTTTTTATTTTCTTCCTTGAATACTTATTTGTATTTATATACATATCGGATGATTTCAGGAAGTCAATGAAAAATTATTTCGTGTAAAATGCGTAATTTTAATTTTGACTTAAGAGACTAAAAGACGCTAAGAGAGCCATCTAGTTTGTTTTCCATAGTGCCAGTGATCTCTCTCAGTGTGTGCGTTGTATATGTTGTTGTTTTTGTACTGTGTTGTGGAACATAGCGAACGAAATAAAAATGGTTCCTAAAAATGGACTAATTATTTCACAACGCCTTTTCGAATAAATGAGTCTCGTCCTTCTATAGTGGCGTCCAACGTGAAATTTTGAAGATATAAAAAAGTGTCATCCAGACACATGCCATGTTTTTTTACGTCCTGGGAAAGGGCAAAAATCTTTCTGTTAAGGTATCGATTCACCTCGACATGTGTTACCCTAACACGATGTGAAAATTTCTGTGTGTTTGTTCTCCAGTGATCTTTGCCGCTTCCACCAAGAATTGTGTGCTTGTAAGTATTGTGCTTTTGTTTAAGTGAAAGTTCCGTTTTCAGTGAAAGTGATTCTTCCAAGAATTTTGTTGAGAAGAATGTTGCAAGATATATAGACTAGTAGCTTTAAAATATTTTTCTTTAGTTAAAATATACTCTCTAGATTGTAATCAAATTGCTACACGGACCCAAAGAATTAAACTCAAAGTCTCTTTCAAAGTCTAAATACGGTTCCATTTTTAACGAAGTCCTTCACACTTGATATACCTTGTTTAAGGCCATTGTGAGTGTTTGGGCTATTATGAGATGACTGTGTTTAAGTTTGATTTGACCTAAAATTTTTTAAAACAAATGTGCTTATAGTTACAAAAGTTAAAACGGTATTAAATTTTTAACTGTTCTCTTAATTTAAATTTATTTAAAGCGTTTCCAAAAAGAAATATCCCATCCTTACATTCTTATTAAATCAAAAAATTAAACAGGAAACAAAAAAAAGTAGCAGCTAACAAATGGTCTTTTTAAATGCCACAGAACTGAATGAGTTTTTAATAAATGATTCCAGATAATTTTACATACTTTTCGATAGACATAACTTAACATTCCGTAAGTTAAACATTCTTGTAAGTTAAAGCTATTTCTAACTTAATTATCATAAAAATTGTCAGTCTTTTCAAGTATATTATCTAGATAGTAGCAGCTATCATGAAATAAAAACGAAAAAAATTTGTCAGGAAAGAAAATTATACTAATTGTTACTTACATCCAGGACCATCGGATATTATTAATCCAAGGACTTCAAAATATAACACTACTGGAGATCCTACAGAAGATATTATAAGAAGATCTAACCCCCCTCCTTTACAAAATTGCTAAAACAATTACAGGAGAAAAAAGTACCCAGTAGCAGTGTAGAATGCGTGCTGCATAAAAAAAAATCCTTTACTTTTTAGTTTAAGTTTTTCTGCCTGCCATTGTATAAAGGTTTATATTTTTAACGGTACCAAACAGTACAAAATTACTGAAGACCTAATTTTAGAATTCTTTTTAAGTAAAATTAAATTTTAAGAAGGAGTTTTTCGATGTAATTTATTTTACTATCCAGAAAATTCATACTTCGTACTGTAATGAGGCGATTTAGATCAGTAATATAATGGATTAATTAATACGAGAAGTAAAATGCTTGGGATCTAAATCTGACCTCATCACATCTTTTGTAAAGGGGTGAGGACAATAAAAAATATTTCAACGGTTTTCGTCTTGTGCGGGATTCTCGGGGTTCTGATCCCAGTCCCAGATTAGAAACACGTCTCCGTACATGACACTAAATAAGAATGTGCCTTTGTGGAGTTATTTATGAGTCTCTAAGGGACAATGCCTAATTTGAAGGGATAAGGTTTTTCCACGTTGGTGGTTTCAAGGCGGGGTTAAGGATACCAATTAGATTTTTACAACTATCCCGACTGGACGAAAAGGAGGAAGAGGGAACAAAGAGGAAATTAATATAAAATAAGAAAGAAAGAGGGTGTTAGAGGTGGAGTCGAATCGAGGATAGCAGGGAGGTCAGAAGTCGGAGGAGACGATTGTGACCGCGAGACTTCTAGAGTCCAAGAAGAATAGCCTTGAGCTCGACAGAGACTCCGGAAACGTCTGGAACATTACTCGGCTACCAGCAGTGTTCCTGGCACACCATATTAACCCACAAAGGTACCCCTTTTTACATATATTTGAAATTGTGATTAGGTCCTCTCTCTTATATATATATTTACCTAATTGATAGAAAATTATTATCAGACCTAAATTAGTGTGGCACCTAAATTGAACGTGTTGATAAAGTAAATTTTATGAAGATTAAATCAGATTGTTTGTATATACATCTATGTATATCATTATAATAAATTTGCTTTTTTTATTTTAAGCTGAATTCAGTTACTTTTAATTTAGCTTTTTTAGTTTATTTTCTTATATGTAGCTTCTCAGAACCTGTGGTTGAATTTAGTACTTAAATATTTTACACAACGCAATTAAAATAATACTTCGTCTTTGTGACTAATCAAAATAAATACCACTATACATTTGATCACAGGTGAATACCTAAATATAAACGAGAGCTACACGACACGTACTTTTTCGAATTGTGAAAATATACATAAAATAACGAAAAGCCTCTAGATATGAACTACGAAAAGCAATTATATTAATTTTATAAAAAAATATAGATAAATGGGAAAGATATCACAAAAGCTGTTATTTAACTCTCACTACCAATTTAAGAAATAACGCCGAACTTGTTCTCATAAGAGCCGGACGGTTAATTGATAACATGTACTTAAAAATGCTATTACATATGAAGTTAAATTCTGCTGCAAAAGAATTTTCAGTTAAAATAACCTTCTCTTAAAAATTGAGTCTTTAAAAATGTTGACGGCATTGTATATTAAGTATTTTAATTGTTTTGCTTTATGATTATCATTTGCGTACAAGTAGAAATATGAGTAAGTATGAAATTTCTTTCATTAAGGAAAAGTCAATAAAAGGAAAACAGAATAAATTGTTTTTAACTTTTAAATTGAGAAGTGCCATAAAAATAAATTTCATCCAATAAAGACAATGGTTCAGCAGCAAATATTTGACTTTATTATAAAAAAAGAACGTCTAATTTTATGTTTGTGGGATAAAAGATTCACTTTCTTGATCTTTCGTTTTGAATGTTCTTTAGGGATGGAATAAAATTTTAAATTCAGACGTAGGTTATTAAATCCTTACAACTTATATTTTATATCATAAAATAAAATTTCAGATATTTATTATATGCTTTTTTATAAATACTCGATGTGAAATTGTATTCAACAGCTTCGAATACCTAATCAACTATTAACTATCCTAAGAAAATCCCAATCTTAAACTTGATTACATTTTGCAACAAACTCTGCAAAGCCATTTGTATTTCACTAAAATGGAACATACACAAATTACTTTTAAGGCTACATGGAACGTAAGATCAGAAAGATTTTTGCTTAATGTGTTTTAAGAAGTAAGAAAAGAAATTAACGTGAAAAGTATTTCTTCTGCAGTGTTAATATGCAGATGAATTAAAAATATTTTTTAATGATCAAATTTATTTTCCAAAATGTAAATCAGTTATGCCTATTTTAAAATACTTCCTAGTTATTAAATTAAGTTTTTAAAATCTAATTCAGCTCTGTCTCTTTTAAGATATTTTTAATGATTAAATTCAATTTTCAAAATATCGTTTTATTACGTATGTCTATTTTAAAATATTTTAAATAACTAAATTTCTTTTTCAAAATATAGTTCAGTTATGTCTCTTTTAACTTACTTGTCAATGATTAAATTCAATTTTCAAAATATAGTTCAAATACGTAAGTCTATTTAAAAAAATTTTATATGATTCAATTTCTTTTTCAAAATAGAGTTGAATTATATCTCTTTTAACATACTTGATTAAACTCAATTTTTAAAAGATAGGTTAATTACGCATGCCTACTTTGAAATAATTTAAATAATTAAAATCCTTTTTCCAAATATAGTTCAATGTCTCTTTTAACAAACCTTTCAATGATTATTTTCAAAATATAGTTCAGTTATGTCTCTTTTAACTTACTTGTCAATGATTAAATTCAATTTTCAAAATATAATTTAGTTACACATCTTTTTAAAATATTTTAAATGATTAATTTTCTTTTTTTTAGGATATTGTTCAATTATGTCTCTTTTAACATACTTTTCGATGATCAAGTTCATTTTTTAAAATATAGGTCAGTTACGTATGTCTGTTAAAAATATTTTAAATGATTAAATTTTTTTTTCAATATATAATTTAATTGTGTCTCTTTTGACCTATATTTTAATTTAATTTTTAAATATATATGTCGATTACGCATATCTGTTTTGAAATAATTTAAATATATAAATTCCTTTTTCCAAATATAATTCAATTATGACTCTTTAATATACTTTTTTATGATTAAATTCAATTTCAAAAATATAGTTTAGTTACGTATGTCTATTTAAAATATTTTAAATAATTAAATTTATTTTTTTTTAAGATATATATCAATTATGTCTCTTTTAACACACTTTTCAATGATTAACTTCAATTTTTAAAACATAGGTTAAATTACGTATGTCTGTTATAAAATATTTTAAATGATTAAATTTCATTTTAAACTATAGTTCAGTTATATCTCTTTTAACATACGTTTCAATGATTAAGTTCAATATCCAAAATATAGTTTAGTTACGTATGTCTCTTTAAAATATTTTAAATGATTAAATTTCTTTTTTTAAGATATAGTTCAATTATGCATTTTTTAACATACTTGTCAATGATTAAGTTCAGTTTTTAAAATACAGGTCAATTATGTATGTCTGTTAAAAATATTTTAAATAATTAAATTTCATTTTAAAAATACAGTTCAGTTATGTCTCTTTTAACATACTTTTCAATGATTATATTCAATTTTCAAAACATAATTTAGTTACGTATGTCTCTTTAAAATATTTTAAATGATTTAATTTTTTGGATATAGTTCAGTTATGTCTCTTTTAACTTACTTTTAAATGATCAATTCCAATTTTTAAAATATAGGTCAATTACGTATGTCTGTTAAAAATAATTTAAATGATTAAATTTCTTTTTCAAAATATAGTTCAATTGTGTCTCTTTTAACGTACTTCATTAATCCAATTTTTAAAATATAGGTCAATTACGCATATCTATTTTAAAATAATTTAAATAATTAAATTCCTTTCTCCAAATATAGTTCAATTATGTATCTTTTAACATACTTTTCAATGATTAAATTCCATTTTCAAAATATAGTTTAATTACGTATGTATCTTTAAAATATTTTCATTTTTAAGATATAGTTTAATCATGTCTATTTTAATATAAATTTTCAATGATTCAGTTCAATTTTTAAAGTATAGGTCAATTACGTATGTCTGTTATAAAATATTTTAAATGTTTAAATTTTATTTTCAAAATATAGTTCAGTTATGACTCTTTTAACTTACTTTTCAATGATTAGACTAAATTTTCAAAATATTGTTCAAATATGTAAGTCTATTTAAAAATATTTTAAATAATTAAATTTTTTTTTCAAAATGTAGTTCAATTATATCCCTTTTAACATACTTGATTAAATTAAATTTTTAAAATATAGGTCAATTACGCATATCTATTTTGAAATAATTAAATTCCTTTTTCCAAATGTAGTTCAATAATGTAGCTTTTAACATACTTTTCAATGATTAAATTCAGTTTTCAAAATATAGGTCAATTAAGTATTAATGTGTTTCTGACCTAGGGAATACACATAAAATAGAGACTGATAAGTGTGTGTATCCATTTTTACTGCTTTGGGAATTTGATTGATCTTCTAAACCCCTTCACCCCCGCAGTAGAGTTGATGTTGTGCGTGTTTAAACACATTAAGTACTTCCTTTGAAGAGAAAGAAATGCCTTTCAAACTGCATGTGATAGTATTGATTCCTTGAAAGTAATTTAAAAGATATTAAGGTCCGGAGTTACCTGAATGCTTGCGAGATATCCTTTAAATAGACGAGAGTCATTTTAAATTAAAAGTATGACTAATTTTAGTTTTATAGTTCCAGCATGACTCTAACAACTTTAAACACTATACCACCTACAAAACTGAAAGAGATTAAGTATTTTTAAATCAATTAACTGCACTCCAGACTCTATCTTACCAACTGTTCTTAAAGCATCAACTCATTTAATGAATTTCGTAGAAACTTTATTCTTCAGATGTTTAGACAGTTTTACCGTTCACTAACTTTCTTGAAGATTTCCATTTAAAGGCTTTACTGAATTTGATTTATTGGAAAACAGATTTACTTTAGTCTGAGAGTGAGTTAAAGCGTGATATGTTAAATTTGTAATGCCCAGCAAAGTTGTTTGCAGTATTAGTTTACATCATTCGTTCATTTCATTGGAATTTACCGTCATGATTTTTGAATTTATCGAATCATTCATGTTATAGGGATCATCATTCAATTTCCTGAGACAGAACTGAGATATTTTGAGAATTTTTTGTATTTTTGTTTCGTATCATTCAAATAAATTAAGGTTAAATAAAATTAAAAGATTTAAAAATATACATTAGCCGTATAAAAAAGGTATCCTTGTCTTGTATTACAACATATTTTATGTTGTTGTTGACTTATTCCACTTGGTGGAACCACGCACTATTGAGCCGGAGGCTACTCGTATTAAGGAAAAAGTGTGAGTCCCCACAAGGGTGAAAGTACGACCTCTCAGAATTTTTCCAATAACTACTAAACTGATCTAGCATAAGAAGAGAACTCTTCTTGAAGAATGCATCTTTCCTTCTATCCCACACTTTGTTAAGCCGACCGATGGTCGAATAGTTAGGGTGCTGATCTTCGGTACCAGAGCTCGTGGATTCGAATCTCATTGTAGCATAGATGTTCGTAGTCATTCGGAATCTGCTTTAAGCTTTATGTCCCAGTCTCATTAGCCTTCGTGTTGCAAAAAAATACACCGTAGTGCTCCAAATCAAACCAAACCTACAGTGTGTTAATCCTTAATTTCATACCGGCCTCGAAAAGTGTTAGCAAGCTTGTGAATCTTCTCAACTGATGTTCTTCGCACCGGTGCACAGCTGATGCCAGGTGAAGCCAATGTTACCAGATAAAAATGGGTTTCCCACGGCATCGAATATATGATCACATTTAATCCTGGGGAGGAATTTTAAATCAAACGCTGGATATTTTTATATAAATTTCAAGTATGAGAAGCACCTAAATATTGCAGGCAATGTTTCGAACAAAAAAGTACGTCTAACAGTACATAAAATAGGTAAGTTTTAGTTACAGGCTTGTTTGTAAAGTGTGTGAGTGCATAAAAAAGTATCTATATCGATATAATCGATACTGTTCCTAAAGAAACTGATAGTGTGATGGTACAAACTCGGAAGTGAAGTAAAAATCTTTAAGTAATTTTATTTATTATTTAACAGAAAAAATGGTAATTATTTGTATTCACATAAAGGCAATAACTTGTTATAATATTATTCACTTATTACTTTTTAAAATAAAATATACATATTTAAAGCCTCAATAACTTAGTTGGCATAGACAACGATCACATTACTAGAAGGTTGTATGTTCGGAGCTCGAACCGGCTTAAGATCTACTGTGTTCGTTAAAGGTGGCTGGAGTACTTAAAGTATGTTCGTGGTCACAATGTCCTCTCAGTTCTCAAACAATACTTCTGGGAGTGGCATTTCTATGGGTTTTCTGCTTGGTCCCTGTTTCTAGATTACGAGGACCCACTTGAGCAAAGTCGTCCTTTCAAACTAGCAGTGCTTATTAAAACGGAAGACACACTCGTTTGCCTTAATTCCAGTAGTGAATGGCTCATATCGTGTTTGATTGGTCCAAGTGGCATCAGAAATATCAACAACAACACATATTTAAATGTAATTTAAAATAAAATAATAGAGTAGAATTTTTTAAAAATTTATTACGTTGTACAGGAAGATAATAATATTAATTTAAAAAACTAACATAGCAGAAATATGATGCTTAAAATTTTCAAACTCTTGTAATCTAAATAATTAAATATTAGGAATTCAGAGATCGCCCTTTCTCCAGTTGTGTTATATTGTGTAATGTAGTAAAAATAGCACAAAATAAGACACAGTTCTGATTATATATTTTTAAAAACAAAGTCATTTAATAACCTGAATCAAATGAACCGGCTGTCAAATTGATTCATCATTGAAGTGGGAAATAATTCAATATGTATAATGATTGACAACGCAGTAATTTGCTTTAGGTACTTCTGTGTCAAATAATAATCCAGTTCAATACCCCGAGACAATATGTGTTCGATACACAAATGGTCAATGAATGTTGGCCAATGAATGGTGGCAAATGAATGGTGAAGTGATCCAATTGTTTGCGATTGTTTGTGAATGAAAGGAAATTTTACTATATAATTTTAGTTTATAATAAATGCTTCCTGAATGCTCAAAAGAGTCTTACGATATCTCTTTTCGGAAAACACACAGAGACTTTTTTTCAGTAAATGTTTTTAACACTTTAAAGGAGAGTTGGTTCATATTACCCTTCATGCTTTTGAAACACTAAATTTACAATTTCAGACATAATCAAAGTGCTGTAAGAAAGAGTATTGTTTAAATTTACAAAATAAAGACGTCTGTCAGGTTTTTTAACCCTTCATTTTCATTGAATTATTAATTTAAAGCATTTTGTAAAAGAAATACCTCTCCTTACATTCTTATTAAAGCAAAAAAAAGTAAAAAATAAAATAAAAAAGCCGTTATCAAATGTTCTTTTTCAATGTCACAGAGTTTAATCAGTTTTTAATAAATGATTCGAGCTAAATTTGCATATTTTTGGATCGATTAGATCTTAAACGGAATGAAAAAAAAAATTATGATTTACTTTATTAAGCAAATGATAAATGTTATTTTCTTTCCCGAACCATTAAAAGTAAAGGCGTTTTTCGAGGATTTTCGTTACGCATTTTAATTCTTTTCTACATGAGAGTGTAATGAAAGAGTAAGGATTTACTTATATACGAAATAAATAAAGCATTGTAATCGCAAAAGTCTTTAGACTTCAAAGGTAATATTCGTTTTGACTTTGCCTCAGTTAATTTTGACAAGTTTAAATATTACATCTATGTACGTACAAGGCAACATTGATGCTTTTTACACTTATCTTTTATAATAACCCCCTAACCTTTCTGTACAACCGTGTTTCATATATAATGCCGAAAACAAGTAGCTGACTCCTGGATAATAATATATCACTAAGTTGTCCACAGGGACATAGTGGTGACAAATAAACATTTGGACAAGTATAAACATTACATCTACGTACATAGAAGAAAACTTTGATGTCTTTACACTTAGCTATTTTTTATAATAACCTCCTAATCTTCCTGTACAGTCGTGTTTCATATATGATTTCAAAAACAAGCAGCTGACTACTGGATAATAAAATGTTTCTCTAATTTGTCCACAGGGAAATAGTGTTGACAAATAAACATTTGGACAAGCATAAACATTACATCTACGGACGTAGAAGGAAACTTTGATGTATTTTACACTTATCTATTCTTTTATAATACCCCGTAATCTTTCTGTACAGTCGTGTTCCATATATAATTCCGAAAACAAGCAGCTGACTACTGGATTATAATATGTTTTCCTAATTTGTCTAGAGGGACATAGTGGTGAGGCTAATGTTATTATATATATATATATATATATATATATATATATATATATATATATATATATATATATATATATATATATATATATATATATATATATATATATGTATATATATATATATATATATATATATATATATATATATATAAATATATATATATATATGTATATATATATATATATATATATATATATATATATATATATATATATATATATATATATATATATATATATATATATATATATATATATATATATATATAATAATAATAATAATAAAATGGAAAGCTTCCATGATTTGTGACAAAAATTTCAGTATAACATTCGGAAATTCATGGTTTTTAAACTGACAATATTTATAATTTTATACCATTTCCTATCCTTAACAACGTGAGTTCATATTTTTGGCTAGTTTTCCTGAATTATGTTTTTTGATTATCTCAAATAAAGGTTCTTGGAAATTAAATTTCTTCTTCAATGTAAATGCTAATTGAATACTTAACCAGTATATCTGCCTACTAGTTTTTTGTAATTCAATTATGTCTCCTAATCCAGCATACACTCTTTATTTTGAATTTGAGTGTGTTTTACTAATTAATTTTAATTTGAGTGTTAGATTAGTAGGAATAAATATAATTGATTGACTATCTGTTCATAGAATTATATTCCATCCGATAGTCTTATTCCAAATCTTTTAAAATCGGCAATGGTTTATAGCCATGTTCAGTTTATCGGTCTGATAAACTGAAATTTACTGAGGATTTGGTAATGGTTTATCGCCATGGTTCAGTTTATCGGTCTGATAAACTGAAATTTACTGAGGATTTGGTAATGGTTTATCGCCATGGTTCAGTTTATCAGTCTGATAAACTGAAATTTACTGAGGATTTAAGAATTATTGCACTATTTTTAATAATAACAAATTCTAGGTCGAGGCCATTTCACTCTTTTTACCATCTGTGCAGATCTCGATAGTATTTTCTTTCTGCTCACATTTTGAATACACAATTTTCAAGTCTAAATTCTTAGGATAATTTATAGGGTTTATACTCTTTTTCAGATTATTTCTTTCCAAATCTTAGAGTTATATTTTAGTCCAAGACCTTTACTGTTATATTTCCAGCCCAATAGACTTTTTTCTTCTTAGTACAAGTGTAAGTTTAGACTTGATAATTAGCGGTTATGTCATATGGTGGTATTCCAGACAGAAAGTAGGCCACACCGAATGAAACTGTTTATATTCAGGACTACTGTAACATCTTAAAATATGTCTTCCTTTTTGATTGAAATCTGCACTATATATAACGAAAATTTTCAATATAAGGAATAGTGATGGTGTCTAGCATAGCTGAAAAGAGATTAGACATGGAGTATTGAAAGTTTGTATTCAGGAACTGTTGTAACATCTAAATGTGTATTAGGACTGGTCGATTTCAAAAATTTAATATCACTATATATCCATGAATTGATATTGATATCCTTCATATATCTAGTTAATACTTTAAAGTAGTAGGATATACTACTATTTTCCAAAAGCCTTAACTTTTTTCCATTCCAAACAATTTTTCTTGGTAATTAAAATTTTTAGAATTACAATTTGATCTTAAAAACTAAGATTTCTGAAAGGTAAGAACAACTTTTTAGGAATGATTCATTTTAATACTTAAAAGAATACGATATCACGATCTAGCGCGTGGAGGAAAAATAGTACTGCTGACGGGAAATATATCAGCAGAGTTGAATTTTAATATTGTTATCGGGATACTTAAAGTATATCAGTATTTGAGAATATATTATAAACAGTCCAGACCTACTGAGGAATATGTCAGAATCAAATTTATAAAAAGTTTAATTTTTAGAAACACCCCTTGAATAATTAAGAAAATTATTATTGAATTCATTCTATTGCTGAAAATTAAAACTCCAGATTGATAATTAACCATTTCATTTTCCTCAGTACAAGATTAAAAAAAATATCCCAGTCAAAACTTAAGCAATTTATTACGAAGTAATGCATCAAAAACTTCATTCCCTTCGAGAAAGTTTACCTTTTACCACTTAAACGAAATGGATAAAAGAAAGAGAAAGGCAGAGACTGTGGTTTATTAATAATGTGCTTTGACATTTTCTGCATTAGACAACTTTGCAAGTAAACACAAACTTATAAATCATAAAAGAAATGAATAGGAGAGGGAGATAATTTTTGAATATGCAAGGAACAGCATTCGTTTTCTATTCTTTAACAAATACTGTAAATGCGGTTGATTTGAAACTTTTTTAAATGAAGGAAAATAATTAACTGCAATGTCGGATAAGTAATTATATATTCATATCCATATAGATGTATTACTATATATATAAGGAAAAGTAAACTAGATCGGGAAACTAATATGGGCATTTTGTATAAAACCCTTAAGACACCCCAAGAAAATTCTCAGGGGTTTCAAATCTTGGCTCAAGGCCAAAAATTCTCTCGTCCTTTTGGTTTTCCCTTTTTAACCCCTAATCTAAATTGTTAATTCGGACTACAGTTTACGCCCTCAGAGAAGGGGTCTAACCAATTATAACTCTACATTGCCCTAGCGGACAATTTAGGATATTATCAAAGAAAGAGAGCACGCTATCGGGCGCAGATTTTCCTAGAGATTTCCCACAGATTTTAACTGAGATGTTGACCCAGATGTTAAGGGTCTGTTACTTTTAACTTCATGTTAGCTGACCCCTCAGTTTGTCTGTTCCTATGATGAAGTGGGAACCTGTCCTTCAACGGTCTGTTAATAAAGGTCTTTAACTAAAACGGTGTCATTTTTATGTGCCATGACTGCAACTACCCATCGTGAAGTCCGTCTTATATATATATATATATATATATATATATATATATATATATTTATATATATATATATATATATATATATATATATATATATATGTTTATATATATATGTATATGTTTATATATATATGTATATATATATATATATATATATATATATATATATATATATATATATATATGTATATATATATATATATATATATATATATATATATATATATATATATATATATATATATATATATATATATATATATATATATATATATATATATATATATATGTTGTTGTGACCGTTCTTAAAGGGGAGCACAGTAAAAATATGATACCTTATTTTTTGAACTAACACATTTATTATGTACACTAATTATTTACAAACATTATTTCTTGATTAATATCTATGTATAACATTCATTACTCGACGTTTATCATTACAATAATTCATTAATTTCTTTTTGTTTTTATGCGTTATTCCTTAACCAAAAGATTCCGAGACTCAAGGTAATGATTTATGAATAAGATCAAGTTTACCCCCAATAATTACAGAGGAGCAGGCTGGGGGTTTCATCAAGCTGTACGATGGTGCTGGACTTCGGGCGTCAATGGCGTCGGTACTGGCGTAGCAGCCGTTATTTTGTTGTACGTCTATGTTGGCATGAGAGTTCGAGACTCGATTGCTGATCCGGGCTCTCTGGATGTCCAGCAACTCATCAATACCGACTTGGACTCCTTTTTTCCACTCTCTTTCCCAACTCATCACCTCGGTTTTAACGCCCCTTTTGTTTTTTTTTGCCAATCGCTAGTTGGTGAAATTTTCCCACATCTGCACCCCCTTCGGACGTGCAGGTGGGCTCATTAAAATAGCCCCTTTTGTGAAAGCTGCCATTAATTTTTTAGCCCCTGTCCCCATAACTCACGGGTACATCTCTATGAGAGCTTGTGCCATTCCGTGATCTATAACTCCTCTGCAGGGGTCCCTAGAAGTCGAAGTCAACAGCTGCACTTAAATTCTTCTTGGAAATTTCTCCCACAGCTGTGCATGCACGTGCTGACCATCTTGGGAAAGTACCTTGATACAACATATATATATATATATATATATATATATATATATATATATATATATATATATATATATATATATATATATATATATATGTATATGTATATATATATATATATATATATATATATATATATATATATATATATATATATATATATATAATTCTTCTGTCCCTGTCTTTGTAATAGAACTCCTCCTAAATGGATGGACTGATTTTGATGAAATATTGTGTAAGTAATAAAATTGATTCTAGAATGGTTTGATATATATATATATATGAAATGCAGGCTGTATGCCCGATCTCAAAATGTGTTCCGAGAGGGTATTTCTATACTGCAGTGTTGTTGAGTAGAGGAGAAGCACAAAAAAAATAAAAACAATGGAATGTTTAGACCAATCATCGTAGTTTATTCATATTAAACTTAAGGACGAACTGAACTAACTGTTCGTAAACACTGTACATCTGTTTAAATAGTTGTATCAGCCAATTAACAAACACCAAGTCACGTTGAGCATGTGTCAGAATCTATTTTTAGCTATGAAACCGGAAGGAATCTACCGGGGAACATTCGAGAACATTCGCTAGGGTTGCTAGAAAGGAACATCGGAAAAATAGAATTTAAACCGAAAGTGATAAAAATGTCATGACACATGTATGTATGTACTCAAATAAAACATGGCAGTTGACAAACATCGAGCTATAATGATACTTGCAAAGAGAATGATGATTTATTGACAACAACTCAACAATAGAACAAAATAAAAATAAAACAAAATGAGCAATGTTTATCCTGAAAGGTATTTATCTCACTTTCGAAAACGAGAGTCGTGAAAAGAATGTTTTTTTAAGTTGTTATTTATGCAAATCCTTTTAAGAAACATAAACAGTGAAAACCTCTCAATTTACTTAAGAACTACTTAAATATTTCCCCAAATTTAAATTCTCAATAATTAAATACTCGAGAGTACTTGAAGTCGCATTCTAATGAATTTTGCGTTTAAAAAATATCTTGTTTCTTTGGAAGAGATACCAGTGATTTTTCAAAGAAAGGAAAACCTTCTGAATTATAAATTTTCTTTGTAAAAAAAGAAAATTCAGTTACGAACTTGTTTATTATTGTTTTAAGCTGTCTTGTAAGTAAAAGTGTTTTCAGAAGAAATGAGGGTAGACTAATGATTCGTCGTATGGTTTAGTTTGGTTTGGTTTGGAGCTCTAAGATCTAATCTTTTGCCCCACGAGGGCTAATGTGACCGGGACCTACAGTTTGAAGTC
>CM063498.1:44579709-44589709 GCA_032207245.1 Pardosa pseudoannulata
CAGCAGACATTAACGAGCACTGCAGATCTTAGGCCGGTTCGAGTCCCGAACCTGCAACTCCAGTTACGAGTTCGTTGCCTTTGCAGATTAAGCTATCGTGGTTCGTTATGCTTATAAAGTAATCCATAAAAAAAGCAGACCGTTTCATACTAATGACGATTACATTTCAATTTTGTTATTACTTTCGTTTGGTTACAAGTTGTAAAATATTTTGAATTAATATTAAATAGCATAAACATAACTTAAAACTTAGTTTACATATTTTAATTAAACTGGAGTAAAAGAGCTTCGATGCTTTTATGTATTTTATTATAACAGAATATAATTTTGGAAGACATTGTGACCAAGAACTTACGTTACGTGCCCCAGCAGACATTAACGAACAA
This sequence comes from Pardosa pseudoannulata, assembly GCA_032207245.1. Lineage (NCBI taxonomy): Eukaryota > Metazoa > Arthropoda > Arachnida > Araneae > Lycosidae > Pardosa > Pardosa pseudoannulata. The sequence goes on from CM063498.1 coordinate 44,580,096, forward strand.
TGCAGATTTTAGACCCCCTCCAGTTACCCCCCAGTTATGAGTTTGTTGCCTTTGCAAACTAAGCCACCATGGTTCGTTATGCTTATAAAGTAATCCATAAGGAAAGCAGGTCGTTTCATACTAAACTTGTATTCATACAGAAATGTCGAATCACTCTAATTATGTGTTATTACAATCTCTCAACACAAAAAGATGATTTTGTTTATAAAGAAGGATTTCTGTAATCGTTAAATGTTTTTTTACGACAATTTCTTTTTGTTCATTATGAGTAAACAACTCCAGAAACGACTTTCAAGAAATTTGCTTAAAAAATAGTAATTTCCCCTAATGTTTGTCTTTTCATTCATTATTACAGGCTTTTACAATTTCAGGCACAAGTATTTTTACTTTTCACCGCAGTTTTCTTTTAGTGAAATTAATTTTAAAACTGTTTCTTTGAAAATTTATTTCAGTCTTCTTTTTTTTGTATGATTAAATTTTTTTTTATTATCAAAACGCTTTGTTATGTAACGTATAGACGAAACTAAATAAATACAGCCTTTATTAAAACCTCAAGCTAGACCTTAGTAAATAATAGTTTTAATTTAAAGCTTTTCGAAAATGTTATTTTCTTAATATCAGGGTCTTCTATTTTTTTGTATGATTAAAATTTTTTTTTTCAAAACACTTTGTTATGTAACGTATAAATGAAACTAAATAAATACAACCTTTATTAAAACCTCAAGTTAGATCTTGTGTAAATAATAGTTTTAATTTAAAGTTTTTGAAAATGTTATTTTCTTAATATCAAGGTCTTCTATTTTTTATATGATTCAAAAGTTTTTTTTCAAAACACTTTGTTATGTAACGTATAGGCGAAACTAAATAAATACAGCCTTTATTAAAACCTCAAGCTATATTTTAGTAAATAATAGTTAGTTTTAATTTAAACCTTTTCGAAAATGTTATTTTCTTAATATCAATGTTATTCTATTTTTTTGCATGATTAAAAAGTTTTTCTCAAAACGCTTTGTTATTTAACGTATAGACAAAACTAAATAAATACAGCCTTTATTAAAACCTCAAGATAGACCTTAGTAAATAATAGTTTTAATTTAAAGCTTTTTGAAAATGTTATCTTCTTAATATCAAGGTCTTCTATTTTGTTGTATGATTAAAATTTTTTTTTCAAAACTCTTTGTTATGTAACATATAGAAGAAACTAAATAAATACAGCCTTTATTAAAACCTCAAGCTAGACCTTAGTAAATAATAGTTTTAATTTAAAGCTTTTTGAAAATGTTATCTTCTTAATATCAAGGTCTTCTATTTTTTTTTGTATGATTAAAAAGTTTTTTTTCCAACACGCTTTGTTATGTAATGTATAGACGAAACTAAATAAATACAGCCTTTATTAAAAGCTTCAAGCTAGACCTTAGTAAATAATAGTTTTAATTTAAAGCTTTTCGAAAATGTTATTTTCTTAATATCAAGGATGAACGAACCAAAACCATAAAGTTTAAAATGGTTGAAATACTCGTCTCACTCTACCCTGTGCAAAATATAAATAAAAGAGAAAACTGTGTAAAGAGATATTTGTTTTTGTTATATCTATCAATATTATAACTTTTAGACGGAAAAGATGTTTTCGAGATCTCTATTTTTGTTAGATATTATAGATGTTTCCTTGACGACAAACGTATACTAATAAAGCAGAGAACGGAAATGTAAGCTTAAGGCGAATCATCTTCTCTGTTCAAATCAAAATCTTTGTGTTACGGTGAATGATCGAAAATATTCTTTGAAAAACAGTCTTTGTACTTTGAAAATTCTACATAATCATTCAAGAAGGATATCCGTTGGAATAGCTTGAATGTATTATGAATATCTTTTAACTCTATCGCTTTCTTATTATATGGAAAAGGAGGAAAAATAATTTTGTGAATTGTTATATTTAAATTGGATTCTAGATTACGGAGGGAAAATAATATTTACATCCTATTAAGTAACATTCAAGGAGTTTTATAAGAAGCTTGAATAAATGAGTGTGGGGGGGGGAGTTAAGAAAACGGAAGTATTAAACAAAAACAAACAATGGATTAAGATGAAAAATTTTATGCTTATAACAAAATTTTATATAGTTATGGATAGTATTTAAAATATATTAGTAGTGAAGAGATACAAATTAGACAGAAACCAAATTTTTTCTTTCTTTAAGCTCTTAATCGTTTTGGGAATTGAAATGCGTGTATTCAACTTTTTATAATAATTTAACACAAGAAAACGATACTAGTAGAAATCTTTATGAAAAAGGTAACTAGATAATTTTAAACACGTTTTCCAACAACGTATTAGTGAATGAAAGGAGTATATTATAACTGTTTTTAGTACCCGACAATTTCTATGCGATGATTCCAGATGACATTATTGTTCATTTGAAGAGTTTGGTTTGATTTGGTTTGAGAGCTACGGTCTACTGTTTTACTTACGAGGGCTAATGAGATCGGGGCCTACTGTTTAAAGCTGATTTCAAGTGGCTTTAAATATCCACGCCAATGTCAGTACCGAAGAGCATGTCACTATCATTCAGCCACCGTTTGGCTTTTTTGAAGAGGGGCGGAGTATTAATGTTATGTTGAGAGTGTTTATGGTCAATGAATTAGAAACGAGAGTTTCTACAAATTCTCACTAGTAGTGTGCATAAGCCAAGCCTGTTTGTAACGAGAATGAAACGTCACCAGAATGCTAGTTCATTTAATGATAAACGATGTAGAATAGGAAAAATGAGAGATTTTACATAATCTTAAAAGAGATTGTAGTCTGAGTCCGTTTAACAGGAACCAAGACTGTCAAGACAGTAAAAATCATTTGGTTTTCAAAGCTAACTTTTCAAAGGTGTTCAACAATTTGAAGCAGAACCCGCTTCCCGATCCAAAAGAATTAATTATAGTTCGAACATAATCAACCAAGGCCGTGGTCAGCGTTGTCTGCGACAGATTATAGGGCACAAAATTGTCTCTGCTGTATTTAAACTGACAGGAATCTTCAAACAAAGTTCATCCCAACTGATTTAAGTCCGAACCACGCCCAGAGAAATGCAGAGGTTGAAATCATATAGTCTTATGCCTGTGAAGAAATCTCTAATTTCTGCTCAAAATGACAAAATTTGTTTGCAGTGATGCTTTGAAAGTAGAAACTGGACAAAAGAAGGCTGTTAAAGGCATATATGGTCTGAGAAATTCCGCTGTGCCTCGTTTTCCGTTTTGGCGAGAATCCTATGAAGCCATGAACTAATATTAACTTGTTCGCGATGTGCCAGGGTATGGGGAGAGTTTATGGAATGGTGCATGTTCTGCTGGTACAGACGTGGTCGCATAGGGTCCAGAGTAAAGCAGACAACCATGCAAGTCTGGGCAGATCATGTGCATCCTGTCATGCTACATTTTTACTCTCCACTTGACAGATACTTCATGGACAACATAGTTCCAGAATCATTTGGTTTCAATATGTGAAATTTGGTGTATTGAATATCAATCCGACTTCCAACAGAATCCCTAGCTCCGAAACAACTGGATCATAATACAATAAAAATGTTTGGGACATATTTAGACAGAAGCATCCGATAGTAATCTCTTCTTCTAACCAATTTACAGGATTTTAAGGTCTGTGTAGCCTGTGCATGATATTTTCTTTAGATTTAAATGCATCCTTGAAGCTTGTTAAATTTATGCCTTGAGGATTACGGGCTGTTATAAGTGCAATAAGAGGTCCAATAAAATATAAAACCTATTTTTCGAATTCATTGGTAAGTGGTGTACTTATATATAAATATAGTATTATGAGTTTAATAAATGACTGTATATAAAGAAAAAATCTCGTTTGATAATTCCTTTTAGATCTACTAAATTTTAAGATGTAGGATATATTTGCCAATAAGAAGAGATTAGACGCTATAATGTACATAAAACCATTTTCACAGTTTTGCTTGAAAACCTTATGCGTGTCTGAGAAAGCTCTTTCCATATTTGGCTGTACGCATTTTCAGCAGCTTATTTAATTAAATCAATTTACTGACACATACACCTATATACATATACATACAGATGCCGTTATAAAAACTATTTACAACATGAAATAATGATATGACACTCCTTTACTACCATTTATCGTCGACAGGCAAGATTAATATTCGTTACGGGTTTACTCCGCGTGACAGGGTGGGTGAATAGAATAATTTTTTAAAGGCTAGTAATTTTTTGATGCTACTCAGGAATGGCTGTCCAAGATTTGGCACGTCTACAAGCCGTGAGGATCTCTAAAAAGGAATAAAAGTTCCCACTAACATACATTTATATATAATTAATATAAATTAATTACGTACTTTTAATTATCCGTTTTCAAAATTGTTTTAAAACAATACTCGGCAAAGAAACAAAATTTCTTTATCAAAATTTTCCTCCATTTGACGGTATTGAAACCTATCCATTCATGAATGATTGATTGATTCTTAAATTGGTTCATTAGTGATACAAGATATCTATCGAAAGGGGACAAAGAAGTTCAATTAAGCGAGGATGTTTTGACTTTGTTAATGAAGTAGAACATAATTGTTCACCAGGGCCTAATTGATAGGTTTGCAACTGTTAATTTGCGTACTACCGGGTCACTAATACCACATTTTAGTGATTAAGATCCAAAATTAATTGGAGTTAGGTGTGTATTAGACCGCTTTGTGTTTTGAAAATTGACAAAAAATCATGGTTTTGGTTTAGTTAACAATGTTTTACTGCCAGCGTTGCCTAAAGGGATTTTTATGCGATAATCTAAGGCACTTAAGAATTAAGAGTATAGTGACGTTACAACAATTTCTGAAAGCTATTAACTCAGAGTTGTTAATCTTTGTAAATATATATTAGTCAACTATAATATAAATATATTAGTCGCATTTAAAAAAAGTAACAATTAGGTAGTTTTTTTCAAAAAAATTAAATTACAAAAATATTTTGTTTGTTTTCAATATATTCTTTGTGTATTAATTTTCAATTTCTTTTAATTTTTGCGCTAAGAGTATTTAAAACAATTATTAAACATTTTAAAGTGCTACTTTGAACAGCGATTGAATATTCGAACTACAAAAAATACCTTTCTTTCTAGAATTTCTTCAAGAATTCAGACTTTTCTTTATATTTGTTTCATAAGTGAATAAAATGAGTTTTGGTTATCTGTGCATCATATTATATAAATATACATTCATGAGCCAAAACGTTATGACCACCCCTATATTTTGCAATGAACTCGCCTGGATGACGTGGAAGGCATGTAATCAGGTGAAAGTGATATTTAACTGCTGCTGGAGAGTCTGAAGAACCATTCTTTCACTTACTTCTGTGTGTCATGGGAAAGGCTGCGGATATAAGCGATTTTGATATAGGACATATTGTAATGGCTCGAAGGCTCGGAAAAAGTATTTCCGAAACTGCGCGACTCGTGGGTTGTTCGCGATCAACAGTTGTTAGTACTTATGCAAAGTGGATGAATGACGGTGAAACCAAAAGTAGACGACATGGTGTTGGACGTCCACACGCTATCAAAGAAAAAGGTCGTCGGAGACTGTCTCTCTTGGATAAGCGAAACCGGAGCCAGACAGTGGCTCAGCTGACAACCCAATACAATGCATATATATATATTTATATATATATCTATTTCGCATATGTGTGTGTGTATGTGTATGTGTGTGTGTGTGTGTGTGTGTGTGTGTGTGTGTGTGAGGTCTAAAAAAGGGGTATTTGGAAATTACGTGAGTTAAAAGTGATTTTCAAAAAGGAACTCTTTTATAATAATAAAATAAATGGAAAAGACCCAAGCTCGCTTAAGCTTTTAGGATAATCCGGTCAGGCGGAAGCATTTTGAAACAATTTGATGAGCATGCAAACAGATAAGTTTTCAGTGAGCGAGTGGACATAGAGCTGTCAACAACACTCTACGAATGTCTTGGACGGAAAAGTGAAAATGGCGCAAGTTTTACTTTAATGATGGTTTAATAAACTTATTATTATCAAGAAGACTGTTTTCCATTCGCCTTAACTGTGAATCACAACATGTCATATATATGTAATCGTCCAGGGGGTCTAACCAGTCCCGAACTTACACTTGATGAGTTCATTTTAAATTGCCCCTATTATTTTCCTCAGCCCGGGCATGGTGGGCTGCCAAGAGTCCGCTAATCGTCTGTTGGAAAGAAACGCATAGTCGTCGTGGCCGAACGTAATCTTTATTCATCCGATCAAAATTGCACAAAATCCAGAGACGTCTGAACCGGACGGTGTCAGAACGCTCTCTCTCTAAGTAATGCCAACCTTCTGCGAGAGACGACTAAAAAACGTGTGTGTTTTGCTTGTAACCTTTGATTAGAGCCATCTGCAAAAGTGTGGCGTTCCAGATGATTATTATAGCTGATCATTACAGATTTTTCCTGGGAGAGTTATAACTTCCTAATTAAAAATGCCAGATATATTATTTTCTGTTTTGGGAATCATAGAAAGAATTTCGGGGTTCAGCTGAAGGAATGAAAACATCCTCGTTTAAATTGGATGGCTGGGAAATATGGTTAATATAAAGAGAAGAAATTAAGATCTAGAATAATGAATGGGGAAAAGGGATAATTTTGGATATACTTTAGGGCTTAGATATTGATATTATTACACACACACACACACACACACACACACACACACACACACACATATATATATATATATATATATATATATATATATATATATATATATATATATATATATATATATATATATATATATATATATACAGGCAGGTGTAGCTCAGATGGCTCTTATATTCGGAGTCTAGGATAAGCTCTAGGATAAGCCAAAGATCCTCCATGTTCTTTAATGGCTACTGGGGCACGTAGAATAGATATATAGTCACTTTTTTTAAGACAGCTGGAAGTCGCAGTCTAAGTCTGATAGGTCTTATGCTTGATACCTGCTTTTAAATTAAGAGGATTCAGCAGGCACAATGTTACCGTCATTCGAAGCATTTCTTAAGTTACTCGTGCTTTTCGGATGGTGCAAAGTTAGTAACAGCTTTAAAGCTGTGTTTGGCATAAAGCTATCTGTCTATATTGCCATCTTCATTGGAAAAATATTAATTTAAATAATACTGCGTAAATACTCGTTATATAAGTTAAATTTCAATGTTTCCTATTCTTGAGATAGTTAAATTAGTTAACATATTAATAAATAATAATAAACTTTTAAATACATGTAAGAAGTTACGAGTAGTTATTCTAGTAGTATATTCAAGTGCTCCTATTTGCTAATGATATTAATTTTTCGATAAGTTACTTTAAATTAAGTATAGGAAGTATGTCATGGATTAACTGTGGCTTCAATTCAGTTTAAATAATAGAATATAACACGTATTTAATATAAGCATTCTAGATACTTTCCTGAAAAATTTCGCATATAAAATCACTGCGTAACAAGGAAAAGTTTTTCTAACTATAGTTAATACCGTACTCATTTCTACTATTTTATTTTGGATTCATAAAAGATGTATAGTTAAAAAAGTACAATTATAAAAACATTTAAAAACGAAGTCCATTAATAAAGATATTGTATAGAAAACGTAACTTGAGGTATTATAAAACTACCGGTTCTTTCATTTAAAATGATCAAACTCCTTTAGTAAGACCAGAGAGCAATTAAGTAATTTAATTACCTGCTCTACTGATTACATTAAGGAAAGGATTTGATTAATCCATTTCCTTTCATTGTTGCATTAATTACCAACACCCAAGGGACACGTGATTTAAGAGAAGATTGCTTCATAAAGTAAGTAATAAAATCTTAAGACATTAATAATGGAAATAAAAAGAGATCTTATTTAACTACTATTTTTATATGTTTTTTATTCCAAAAACTGCACAAGTAAAAAGATGAAATTTAAATTATATCTGTTTAGAAAAGTATAATATGTTTGTGCAACAGAAGCCTTTATTTTATTATTCACAAGAAAGCCTCTTTACGAATCATTGATTGTCAGTAATTTTTTTGCGATATATTTATCTTTATGAATGATTTAAAATATTTAAGAAGACGTGGCTGTCTCAGTAAAGTGAAAGTATTTAATTTTCTTATTGGCTCAAATTATCGTTCTAACTTTTCTGCAGATAGCCAAAATTACCCGTCTGTAGCTTCAATCTTTTAAAAATTATTTACGTATATGATTTATTTATAAAGACTTATTTTGCAAACGAAAACTTTATCTTTTATTCCATGTTTAATCCCCTCCTACATCCAAGCATTTAAAATGCTAAACCTTTTTCGTTTTTAAGCTATAAGCTCTAAATGTTTTATGCAAGTTCTTTATAATGACTTGAATAAAAATTTCCAAGAAATCACCAATAAGTTTTTAATTTATTTTATACACAGATATAAATAAGAAATTGCCGAATTTGGCTGTTTTCCATTGGAAATATTAGTAAATGTTTGTATAAAATATAACTTTAGCGATGTCTTAAAATATCCGCATAATCTTATATAGAATTATTTAATAGAGCGAAATAATTTTGGAGAAAAAATAGCAATATTTGAAAAAGTTCTGAGATTAAAAAAAAATAAAAATCTATTTATTTTTACAACGTTTACAAATCTGTTTGAACAATTCATTTAAATACAATGAACTGTTTATATAGATTTTGCACCTTTGAATGTATTTTAAATTGGACTTTACTACAGAATTATACTTACCATAATAGCTAACATGATATAAATTTTAAAGGATGCAATACCCCCTCAAAAATATATATTTTACTTGCTTCCAGGCATGTAACCTTATTTAAAATCAAATGGAGGAGTCGAATCCGATCAGCAAAACTGGTTATCATCGTGTACAGGGTTAGCAAGATATAAGTTCCCCACTTTTGAGGACCCTAGAATGCGTTCAATTGGTTCAAATGAGATACAATTGGAACCACAGATAATTCAAATGATGGGCTTGACATTTATTACATAAAATTTTTTAGTTCAAAAACCACCTATAGGTAAAGCTGTGATACACATAAACACATTTAATAAGCTTTATAAATGTGAAATATTATTAAAAAGATGCATTAAAAGTGCTCAATGTGTCCCTCTGCATGTTCAACAATGTTCTGTTTTCACAGAAACATATTTTCCATAGTTTACCTGATTATGGAGAGCATGGCACCGAATGCTGTCCTTTAGATCTGGTACAGATGCTAGCATTTGACTTTTCCTTCAGGAAACCCCAAGATAAAAGTCGAGAGGGGTGATATCTGGCGAATGAAGAGCCTGTGCTGTTGGAAAATGATAGCAGATCACCCATGTCTCTGTGAAATGCTGTCTTAACAGTTTCTTTACACTACGATCTTGTGAGGATTGGCACAATCTTGCATGAAAATGATATCCTGAAGGCATCCACGTTGTTGAAGTTGTGGGATTACAAAATCCCTCAGCATATCATGGTACTGTTGCCTTGTGACGGAATATGTTTGGATTCCTTTTGCAATTATCTTAGAAATACTATCCAATAATACAATCACCACAAATCCATATCATAATGTCAATTTTTCAAGATGAAATGATCGTTAC
>CM063498.1:44594709-44599709 GCA_032207245.1 Pardosa pseudoannulata
AAAGTAAAATAATGAATTTAGAAAATTTAATACTAAACGGTTTATTAGCTGAAGTACACAGCGTAGCACATGTAGAGATGGGGTTTAATATTTCATTTAGATTAAAATGATTATTTTGATTACACGGATATTATTACAAGGATATAAATTAAATAAATAGCTTTTAGAAAGTAAAATAATGAATTTAGAAAATTTAATACTAAACTGTTTATTAGCTGAAGTATTCAGCGTAGCACATGTAGAGATGGGGCTTAATATTTCATTTAGATTAAAATGATTATTTTGATTACATGGATATTATTACAAGGATATAAATTAAATAAATAGCTTTTAGAAAGTAAAATAATGAATTTAGAAAATTTAATACTAAACTGTTTATTAGCTGAAGTACCCGGCGTAGCACATGTAGAGATGTGGTTTAATATTTCATTTAGATTAAAATGATTATTTAGATTACACGGATGTTATTACAAGGATATAATAACTTTTGGAAAGTAAAATAACACGAAGAAATTTATTACTAAACTGTTTATTAGCTGAAATACACGGCGTAGCATAGGTAGAGACGGGGTTCAATGTTTCATTTAGATTAAAATTGATTATTTTCATTACACGGATATAACTTAAATAAAATAATTTTAAAAAGTAAAATAATGAGTTGAGAAAATTTAATACTAAACTGTTTATTAGCTGAAGTACCCAGCGTAGCACATGCAGAGATGAGGTTTAATATTTCATTTAGATTAAAATGATTATTTTCATTACACTGATATTATTACAAGGATATTATTACAAGTATATAACTTAAATCACTTTTAGAAAGTAAAATAATGAATTCAGAAAATTTAATACTAAATGGTTTATTAGCTTAAGTACCCGGCGTTTCCCAGGTAGAGACGGGGTTTAATATTTCATTTAAATTAAAATTGATTATTTTGATTACACGGATATTATTACATGGATATAATAACTTTTGGAAAGTAAAAATAACACGAAGAAATTTATTACTAAACTGTTTATTAGCTGAAGTACCCGGTGTAGCCCAGGTAGAGACTGAGTTTAATATTTAATTTAAATTAAAATTGATAATTTTGACTACACGGATAATATTACATGGATTATTACACGGATATAAATTAAATAAAGAACTTTTGGAGAGTTAAATAGCATCAGTTGAGAAAATTGACTACTAAACTGTTTATTAGCTGAAGTACCCGGCGTAGCCCAGGTAGAGACGGGTTTTGATATTTCATTTAGATTAAAATGATTATTTTGATTACACGGATATTATTAAAGGATATAAATTAAATAAATAGCTTTTGAAAAGTAAAATAATGAATTGAGAAAATTTAATACTAAATGGTTTATTAGCTTAAGTACCCGGCGTTTCCCAGGTAGAGACGGGGTTTAATATTTCATTTAAATTAAAATTGATTATTTTGATTACACGGATATTATTACATGGATATAAATTAAATACATACTTTTGGAAAGTTAAGTAATATGATTTGAGAAAATTTATTACTAAACTGTTTATTAGCTGAAGTACCCGGTGTAGCCCAGGTAGAGACTGAGTTTAATATTTAATTTAAATTAAAATTGATAATTTTGACTACACGGATAATATTACATGGATTATTACACGGATATAAATTAAATAAAGAACTTTTGGAGAGTTAAATAGCATCAGTTGAGAAAATTGACTACTAAACTGTTTATTAGCTGAAGTACCAGCGTAGCTCAGGTAGAGACGGGTTTTAATATTTCATTTAGATTAAAATGATTATTTTATTACACGGATATTATTACAAGGATATAAATATAATAAATAGCTTTTAGAAAGTTAAAATAATAGGAATTTAGAAAATTGACTACTAAACTGTTTATTAGCTGAAGTACCCGGCGTAGCCAGGTAAGAGGGGTTTAATATTTCATTTAGATTCAAAATGATTATTTTGATTAACGGATGTTATTACAAGGATATTATACATACTTTTGGAAAGTAAAATAACACGAAAAATTTATTACTAAACTGTTTATTAGCTGAAAAATGGCGTAGCATGATAGAGATGGGGTTCAATATTTATTTAAAAAAATTGATTATTTTGATTACACGGATATAACTTAAATAAAGAACTTTTAGAAAGTAAAATAATGAGTTGAGAAAATTTTATACTAAACTGTTTATTAGCTGACGTACCAGCATAGCACATTAGAGATGGTTTAATATTTCATTTAGAAAATGATTATTGATTACACGGATATATTATAAGGATTTAAATTAAATAAATAGCTTTTAGAAAGTAAAATAATGAATTTAGAAAATTTAATACTAAACTGTTTATTAGCTGAAGTACCCGCGTAGCACAAGTAGAGATGGGGTTTAATATTTCATTTAGATTAAAATGATTATTTGATTACACGGATATTACAAGGATATAAATTAAATAAATAGCTTTTGAGAGTAAAATAATGAGTTGAGAAAATTTAATACTAAACTGTTTATTAGCTGAAGTACCCAGCGTAGCACATGTAGAGATGAGGTTTAATATTTCATTTAGATTAAAATGATTATTTAATTACACGGATGTTATTACAGGATATAATAACTTTTGGAAAGTAAAATAACATGAGAAATTTATTACTAAACTGTTTATTAGCTGAAATACATGGAGTTGCATAGGTAGAGACGGTTAATATTTCATTTAGATTAAAATTTATTATTTTGATTACAAGGATATTATTACAAGTATATAACTTAAATAACTTTTAGAAAGTAAAATAATGAATTCAGAAAATTTAATACTAAATGGTTTATTAGCTTAAGTACCCGGCGTGGCCCAGGTAGAGACGGGGTTTAATATTTCATTTAAATTAAAATTGATTATTTTGATTACACGGATATTATTACATATATATAAATTAAATACATACTTTTGGAAAGTTAAGTAATATGATTTGAGAAAATTTATTACTAAACTGTTTATTAGCTGAAGTACCCGGTGTAGCCCAGGTAGAGACTGAGTTTAATATTTAATTTAAATTAAAATTGATAATTTTGACTACACGGATAATATTACATGGATTATTACACGGATATAAATTAAGTAAAGAACTTTTGGAGAGTTAAATAACATCAGTTGAGAAAATTGACTACTAAACTGTTTATTAGCTGAAGTACCAGTCGTAGCCCAGGTAGAGACGGGTTTTGATATTTCATTTAGACTCGAGGTTTAATATTTCTTTATATAAAAATTCATTATTTTTATTACACAGAATTATTACACGGATATAAATTAAATAAAGAACTTTTGAAGAGTTAAATAATAGGAGTTGAGAAAATTGACTACTAAACTGTTTATTAGCTGAAGTACCCGGCGTAGCCCAGGAAAAGAGGAGGTTTTTTATTTCATTTAGATTCAAGATTCAATATTTAATTTAGGTTTAAGTTCATCTTTTTGATTACTTGGATATTACTACATGGATTATTGAAAAATAATAACGATGACGAAAAAGTGGTGTATGTGGAATATTTTGAAATCATTACTTGGATATAAAAATTGGAGAACATGATTTTTAAGTTTTAAAATAAAAATGTACTACTAGAAACAGATTTTAGTGAAATAAAATAATCATTCATTTGAAAAATGTCATTGTATTTTGAAATAGGATATTATAATGAAGTGAACTGCAATTACACAGTACATTTTTAGGAGAATGGTTTTACAATGCTAAATTTACCCTTAAGAAATTCCTTATGTTGGGGGATTTCCATAAAAGGTAAATAAATCTTTTAGATAAAGGATGTCGGCTGTCACAGGTGGGTAAGAACAATTACTCTGGTGTGTCGGTATAAAGATAGGAGTGGATTTCAATTGATGCGTTTGATTTGGAGTGCTAAGGTAAATTATTGCAACGCGGAAGAGATAGGTTGATATCCCTTCAATCATGCATGACAGTAGCACTTAGGAGCTGATTCAGAGAATATAATTATTAAAATACAATGGATAATTTAAATGAATAAAATTTAAAGAATATGGATGTTATATATACTGAGAAAGTGTAACAAATTAAGCTTTTGAGAATTACATAAGTTTCACACACACACACACGTATATATATATTTATATATATACCGGGTGGCCATAATTAAACTGACAGTGCTCACATTGATCTGTAGCATGATCTATTTGCGAGAATGACGCCACATTTTGTAGAAAGATTAAACAAAACAGGGGATGAAGGATTCAGCGAAAAAACAAATTAGTTCAAATAGTCACAGCTAGGGGAATTTTTGGCGCTGTGTAATAGAAAATAGAGTGTTAACAAATGCAAATCAATACGGAAATTACCTTCTGGCACTGTGCCAATAGATGTAAAGTGAAATTTGAATAAAGAACTTTTTCTCCTGCTCAGCGTACGTGATATTGCAGATCACGAGACTTTATCAGTATTTATGTAGATTTGACGCTTTTTTAAAAGTGTTGCCATATTGCTCTTGAACGAAATCAGAAAATGTGGTGCAATAAAAGGTAATTTTATTCCGTATTAATTTGCATTTGTTAACACTCTATTTTCTATAACACAGTGCCAATTATTCCTCTAGCGGTGACGTTTGGAACTAATTTGTTTTTTGCAGAATCCTTCGTCCCCCGTCTTGTTTAATCTTCCTACAAGATGTAGCGTCATTCTCGTAAATAGATCGCGCTACAGAACACTGTGAGCACTGTCAGTTTAATTATGGCCATCCGGTATATATATAAATAAGAAGGACTTCACTATGAATGGTTGCAGGTATGGACCATAAAAATTAGTCAAAGACCTTTATTAGCAGAACTTTAAAGGACGGGTTCCCTCCTCATCATTTTGCCGAACACTGGCCGATTGGTTAAGGCGCTGGTCGTCAGTACCGGAGTTCGTGGGTTCGAATCCCACTATGGCATGGATGTTCGTAGCCGTTTGGAATCGGCTTTAAGCAGTAGGTCCCGGTCTCATTAGCC
>CM063498.1:44609709-44619709 GCA_032207245.1 Pardosa pseudoannulata
CGATTGAATCAAATGTTACCCGTATTAAGACAAAGGGTGAACCTTTCGACTTAACAAGCCCCACTAGGGGGAAAGTACGACTTATTCTAAAGTGGTTCTCATAACCTAGAAGCAGGGATCAAGCAGAAGATCCCCAGGCTTCGCCTGCCTCATCCAGAGGCACTGTATGGGAACTTGAAAAACACTGAAACCGTGAACTTATATTACGTGTTCCAATCACCATTAACAATGACAGCGGATCTTTGGCAAGCTTGAGCCTCGATTCAGCTACCATCCAGTTACGAGATATTTACCTTTGCCGACTGAGCTACAAACACTGGCTCGTGTGTGTTTGTATGGTGTTAAGATGAGGTCGACATAGCGTCAAGGCCAGCCGCAATCATAGTGTTAATTGGGAAAAAAACTAACTTTTCCTGCTGAATTTGTTTATTATAATATTAATAAAGATGTAATTGGCATATGCTATGTAACATGGTATTTGTGCTATGAGGCCAAAGGAAACACACTAGGTTGAAGATCTATCAAAATGGCGTCTTAGAAAAAAATGGTGCTCGAACTCTTGCAGAAGATCCAAAAATCCAAGCTCCTTCTCCTTTGCTCTCTCTCCGAGGGAGCCTGCAGATCTCCTAAAAAAAGTTCGTTGGGCCGAAGCGGGCTACTCCGCTGTTGGCAACCCCTCTTGACCAATAGGGTCGAAGGAGGGTCACTCCGCTTTCACCTCTAGGTTGGTTTCGCTCTTGCTTTGTCCAACTGTAACTCTTTGTTACATAATGGGAACGCGATAGCTCGAGTACGTTTGAATTTATAGAAATAAAATTTTATACATCACATAATAGTAAATTTTTATGTTTCTATATGTATATTGTTAAAGCGGAACTGAAGAAGTCATGCTGTCATACACTGCATGTATTCTAGTTAAAATAATCTAGAATAAGACGACATTAACATTTAGTATTCACATTTTATTTACATTTTTTACCGTTTAAATATAACGATCGTAGATTAACAGAAGTAACGCTAATACGTATTTCAAATCTTTTGAATACAAGCCAATAAATAAGGTAGAATTGAGTTCAATAAATTCTAAGTTCAATAATAAAATGTTTTAGCTTCTTCGTTCCACCCTTTTTATCAACTTTTGGGTTACTTTCCGGAACCAGAAGAAGCAGTTTACCTGCTATTTTCGGTAACTGAATGGCTAATTTTGATTCCTATCTCGTTTATGATGCTGTTATTTAAGTTTATAAAAAAATGTATTAGCATTGTAAAAAGACAGATATTTTTGTGGTAGTGCTCATATATCTTGTTAAAGCCACAACAAAAGCTTGTCTAACGAAAATATTTACCTTTCATTGCTATGAATAAACTCGAAAATCTAGTTGAGGCGACTGTTCATTTCTTTGTTAAGGGGGAAATATAACTTTAAACCTTCAAGAAATCGAATTTGAGC
Organism: Pardosa pseudoannulata; assembly: GCA_032207245.1. Classification (NCBI taxonomy): domain Eukaryota; kingdom Metazoa; phylum Arthropoda; class Arachnida; order Araneae; family Lycosidae; genus Pardosa; species Pardosa pseudoannulata. The sequence continues at coordinate 44,611,160 of CM063498.1, forward strand.
TTTTTATATATCCTGATTATTTAATCATTTCTGAACTCTATACAAAAACCGCATTAAAAATTTTCAATTATTTCTTGTGTTATAACAGTTCAAATAAGTCTACATATTTGTGGACTACAATGGAGGAAAAACTCAAAATACAACTGAGTTGCTCAATTCATTAATATGGACATTTTGTCCAACAGAAAAGACTCAGGTAGACATGTTATAGAAGCAGATGTTAATTTAGTTATTTTAAACTTTTATAATGGATAAAAAGCTGAATTAAACATTATGAAGAAACTGGGTCTCACACCAGGAGCTCAGAGTATTTTTTCTGTAGAAAATGCTAATAATAGAAGGATAGCGGTGGCAAAAAAAAAACGAGCAATTTGTAACACCTTAGAGGGTTGTAGAGCAAAAAGTAGAGAAAAAAGGAACAAATTGAAATTAAGAAGAGAAGAAAATAAACAAATTGAAATTAAGAAAAGAAATAAAGGAATTGTTTATTCTTCTGGGACATTTTGAACATTAATGTAATAATAAAATTAAGCAAAACGTTGTAATTATAAACTTTGACTTGCTTTTACTCAAAATGACAAATTTTGAGTTTGAGTGCAGTGTTATTAAAAATATAAATGTGATAACCTTTTAAAAATTTCCTGTATAAGCGGTTCTATATTACTTTCAACCTAAAACCAAAGAAAACCCCCTTAAAAATATATTTAAAAAATTGAAAATTTTTTTTTATACTTTAAAGTAGATTTTTTTTAACTTTATCAAAACGTTTTACAAATATTTTGGTTTTAATTCAAATGTTACATTAATATGTACATATTTTATCACAATTTCTTTGCTATATGCATATTTTTGCAATGTATTCTACTTTTTCACCTTTTCGACTAGCTCAAAGGTATCCTAACCCCTTAATACATTCTTTTTTAATTCTTTTTTTTCTATCGTATTAAATTTTGTGTGTAAGTAAATTCTATATTTTTTACAGTGAAATTTTTTTATAGAATTTTTTATGCAAAGACAATGAACATTACATAAATAAAAATAATTCTGAATTCTTCGTTTTTGTATGGATTCGATATACAGTTTTATAGTTATAAAATACAAATATATATATATTACAAATATACATAAATTAATGCATAAAAATGTAAAAGTTATAATGCAAATTACGAAAAAAACCTATTGAAATTTTTTCAGTATACGAAAAGTATTTTTGAAGAGTATTCTTATATTTCTATGTATTTACTTATTTTTAAATTTTAAATGTGGTGAATATATGCAAAAATGTTTACTGCAACTCCTTTCAGAGAACTGAGTTTAAATTAAAGAAAAAAATCTGAAAAAGGATATTGAAGTTCTCGTCCTGTTAAGTGCCTTATTTAAAAGCTTCCATCGAAATATTCTAACTTTCGTATGATCCCTTTTATCTTCCTTGCACTACCAAAAAGAAATTCCTTTTAATATGATGTGTATAAATAGATTTTATACTGCTTTTCTTTTCAACTACTTCTGCAGTGAAAGAAGCAAGACGTTGCACAAGTAGCTTTATGTTTTCGTGTCTCTATAAGGAAGAAATGCCATCTCAGTCATATTGCTAGAGAATACCTAAAGAATATAAAAAGAAATTTATTTCTATTGTTAACATTGTTGAAGAGAAATATATAACATATTAACTTATAAAAAGGAATAGACTTTTCTGCAGTGATTTCGCTGAGTAGGGGTTGCAAATTAATTAAATAAACACTATCATGTATCTAGACCAAATATTTTTTCATATAATGTATAGTTTTTAACTTTTTTATAGTACAGATATTAATACGTTTTATTTTATGGTATTATCTAACTGCTATTTTTTACTGAATGAATATCAAGTGTGTGATATAGTTCTTATCCTCTCCCTAAACAAACGGGTGTAGGAACATCTTGAAATATATATATATATATATATATATATATATATATGTATGTATATATATAATATATATAACATATTAACTTATAAAAAGGAATGGACTTTTCTGTAGTGATTTCGCTGAGAAGGGGTTGCAAATTAATTAAATAGACACTATCATGCATCTAGACCAAATATTTTTTCATATAATGTATAATTTCTAACTTTTTTATAGTACATATATTAATACGTTTTATTTTATGGTATTATCTAACTGCTATTTTTTACTGAATGAATATCAAATGTGTCCTATAGTTTTTATCATTCCCCTAAACGAACTGGTGTAGGAACATCTTGAAATATGAGAATAATCCCTATTATACAATATTTTGTTTTCTTGCCAGTTCCCTGTTTTTCCTTAAATAAAAGTTTGCATAATAGTTCCATATTTACATAAAGATAACGTAATATAAGTAAAAGAATAATTATTTAAAAACATTCATTCTAAAAGATTAATCTTAACACATATTTAAAAAAATTCTCTTCAAGCTCACTTATTGGTAATATACAGAATATATTTTTTTGCTATTGCAGCTATTGACAGATTTTAGGATTTTTTCCTGAACTACTGTCTATTAACAGTATTAATGTCAAATGTCGTGTAGTCCTGGTTATATTTTTAAGTATCAACCTGTGATCAAATGTATAGTGGGATTTATTTTAAATTGCGTTGTGTTAAATATTTTTTTTACTACAATTTAACCACAGATTCTGAGAAACTACAGACATAAATATGAAGAATAAACTAACTGCTAAAATGATAGGAACTGAGACTAGCTTAATATAAAAAAAGTAAATTTATTATAAAATATTTATACATCTGTTTACAAAACCAGTAATAAGTAATAAGTAATAAGTAAATAAGTAAGCTTAGTCAATCTATTCAAAATTATTTCTGACAATTTTTTATACACTTAAGCAAATATTGTAAGCAGAGAGAGGACTTAATCTTGATTTTAAAATGTAATGCAAAAGGGGACCTTTGTGGGTCTAAAATGTTTGGCCCGGAACATTTCTGGTTGAAGGGTATCAATAGCTGATCAGGAGAGGGAATCTTTACATCATCCGTTGATCTGTTACAGACATCGTCAGGGGCTTTATCCTGAGTCTTTGGGGTGCGGCTGTACTACTTTGTGCAGGAAACTTTCTGGCTGACTTGGCTGGAATATCGAGCACCTTCTTTTTGGGACCTCCGAACCAATCTCTTCTGGGACCTTCGAACCAAACTCTGGGACCTCCTAATCCATATCCTCCTTTTTTAGATATTTCATATTTTATTATCTCAAACTTTGTCCTCTCCTCCTTTTTGTCTTCCAATCGGGATAGTTGCCAGAATTTCATTAGTCTGACCAAATCCCGCCCTGAGACCATCAACGTGAACAACCTTATCCCTTCTACTTCGGCACTGTCCCTTAGGGACTCATAAATACTCCACAAATGTACATTATTATTTAATGTCAATTACGGAGACGGGATTCTTATCTGGGACTGGAATCAGAACCTCGCCCGAGACAACCGTACAAGACTACAATATCCGTTAAATTATGGTCCTCTATCTCTTTACAAAGATGTGATGAGGTCAGAAATAGATCCCGAACATTTTACTTCTTTTATGAATGAAACAATTATATATCAGATCTAAATCGCCTCATCACAGTCAAATACTTAAAATAAATTGTTTTTATGATCTACCTAATGTTAGAGTTTTCTAAAAAGATTTATTATGTATTCACTTGTGACAAGAATTCAGTATGGAATTTTCTTACCCAGTTCCACAAAATTAACCCCTTAACTGTGACTGGCGTATATATAAGTCCTGCTCAGTCAATGCTCTCACTGTCTTGGTCGTATAAATCCGCCTACTGTAATATATTTCTTAGTCATTTTATGTTTGTCTCTTAAGTATACTCTTATATAGCTTTTAAAGCACAAGAGATATACGCATATGTATTATGAGACAGTTAGTGCATTAACTTTCAAAGCGTATTGCTAAAACCGATTCAAAGCGAGTGCTAAAACTTATTTAAACTGTTTATTAACGGTAAAAATACAAATGGAGATGTAAGAATAATGTTATCTCATAATACATTTAATTTGGCCTATGTGATATATTCCTGACAATGTGGCATTGTTTTTTTAGAAAGAAAATTGGGATACATGAACTACCGGTTTGTAAAGAGGTTACATTATTGTTGTAGCAAGTGAATACAGAAAGTGATAACCACTGTAAGATAAAAGAAAATATCGTTACAGGCATGGTCATTATTATAGAAAGTATCTTTATGTACCAGTTTCACTGTACATTTTTAATTTATAAAGAATGGAAAATAGATTACGAAAATTTAAATTATGTTAAGGAGATTCGAGGGAAGTTCGACATTACATTAAGCTGAGTTTCAAAATGTCACGATATTAGTAATTCATTTGTAATTTTATCTGCAATCTTTACTTAGTTCCGAAGAGATGAAAGAGACATTGCTAATTACAAACATAGTTTGCTTCATTTTTAATATGCTACCGTACTTTATTCGAATATCTTAGAGGTGCTAAGCTAAAATTCTCTATGAAATGTAAATCAGTGAATAAACTTTAAAATGACTACAGAACATTTTAATAAATTATCAAGGGTAGAAATGCAAATTTAGGAAAGTCAACAGTATTCACTGACGATAACGGTGTTGCATTTTACGCTACCTCGCAATGTTAAAAGTTATTATTTTTGCGTATGTAATCCCATGAGAAACCTTAAATATCAGTAAATGCAGATTCTATTAAAAATTGGAGATTTGCTTTCTTATATCACTTTCAACTCTAACATAAAACACTGAGTTCTTCGGAATTTATTTTTCCTTGTTGTAAATGATACATTGAAATTGCCTGATAGCTAATCTACTCATATTTAAAGTGATTTGAAGCAACAAATATTCTCTTCTGCATAAATTTGTTTCTACGGAAGAAATATAAAATATAGCTTAAAATGCAAACCCAAAGTAAGTAAGGCGAAATATAGAGCTTGACGCATACAGCTGTTTTGTTGCTTCATGCAAGTAAGATTCTCAGTGCGAAAACTATAAAAGGAAACTAAGACTTGGCGCAGCTTTGATTTCCCAGGCCACTGAGTGTTCTTGAATTCAGAAAGTTGCTTACTAGAAGCAACTTGTAAAAACTCACCCGTTGATAAAACCTGAATTTATAAAATTTCTGTAGCTTGTAAAAGTAGATTAAGTCAATGCCTCGAGTGCTTCTAGAAGCTATTGTGTGACTTATATTGAGAATATTGTTCGCTCGAAGCAAACTTGTAAAAGCAGATTGTGCCAAGTCTCATTCAGCCCTGTACACTGAGTAATTAGTCCATAATCCATAAGTTATTATGGATTGGACATATAAAAAAATTTAAAGAACTCTTAGCATATTATATGCCGTTTACTTTAGTGATCAGTAGTCGTTTGAAACATTAAATGATGCCATGTATAAGAAAGAAAAGTTTCCTTATTACAGATCATGTAACAGTGTACTGTAAAATGAAGCTTTATAATAAAACTGTTAAAACTGTTTGTTCTAATTATTGGACATATAAATGTAAACTATGTTGGTCAATATTTTCTCACCTTCACCCAGCATTCGAAATTATTGAGATTTCCACATTTTGAACAATTAACACGTTGCTGTTTAATTAATGGTTCTGGAAAATGTTAACTCATTAATGCCATTTTTCTCAATTATTTATTGGTGAATACCTTAAACATAAGTAATTATGGATTGTATAGTTAAAACAAATGAAATTTCAAGAACTTTGTATATTATAGGCTACTTATCTTAGTAATCAGCAGTCATTTGAAACATTAAATGATGCTATTTATGAAAAAGAAAACTTCCTGGTAAGAGATCTTTAAGTGTCCCATGTAAACACAGTACTGTAAAGTGAAGATTTATAATATTTGTTCTGATTTTAGTTAACTTACCCAACAAAAATGTAAATTTATACACCAGGATGTAAAAATCGCAAATGTTGATCCAAATGTCAAAATTATAAATAATAGCAGATGTACAAAATTTTTGGTAGATTATTTAAATCATTGCCATGTACCTTCTTTGGGAAAAATACTAGTTAAAACAAAATTGTACAAACTAATGTTTTTAGCTGTCCCTAACATTCTCAATGCTAAAACTATAAAATCAAACTAATACTTGACTCAGCATTGCTTTCATAGGCCACTGAGTGTTCTCGAATTCAGAAAGTTGCTCACTCTAAGCAACTTGTAAAAGCTCGCTGGTTGATAAAACCTGAATTTGTAAAACTACTGTAGCTTGTAAAAGTAGATTAAGTGAAGGCTCCGTGTGCTTCTAGAAGCTATGTGACTCATATTGAAAATATTGCTCGCTCGAAGCAAACTTGTAATTGCTCTCTAGCTTGTAAAAGAAGATTGAGCCAAGGCTCATGCCGCTCTGTACTCTAAACTATGTTGGTCAATCCTTTATCACCTTCACCCACCAATCGAAATTATTGAGATTTCCACATTTTGAACAATTAACACTCTGCTGTTTAATTAATGGTTCTGGAAATATGTTAACTCATTAATGCCATTTTTTCAATTATTTATTCATGAATACCTTAAACATAGGTAATTATGGATTGCACAGTTAAAACAAATATGAAATTCAAAGAACTTTGAATATGATAGGCTGTTTAACTCAGTGATCAGTAGTCATTTGAAACATTAAATGATGCTATTTATAAAAAAGAAAAACTTCCTGGTAAGAGATCATAAAGTGTTCCATGTAAACACAATACTTTAAGGTAAAGATTTAAAATAAAACTTTTTGTTCTGATCTCAGTTGACCTACCTAACAAAAATGTAAATTTTTACATCAGGATGTAAAAATCACAAATGTTGATCCAAATGTCAAAATTATAAATAATAACAGAAGTACAAAATTTTTGGTAGATTATTTAAATCATTGTCATGTACCTTCTTTGAAAAAAAACTCATTAAAACATAACTGTGCAAGTTAATGTTTTTATCTGTTAGTAAAAAGTGACACTAGAAATTAATGAGTTAAACCTTAAACTATTGAAAGCTTAAAAGATTAGTTAGTATGGAGTGTAGTGTACTGCAGCAACTCAGATGTATCTGTTCAAATCATACCAGGGTAGCTATCGAGGATAAAAGTAGACTTGAAATTTTTTTTCAAACGAAATGAAGCATTTTCTTACTAGTTAGTCTCTTCTAAGTGACCCCACAGTTGTTCCCACTCAACTGTTAGCATTATTATTTTCTATTTTAAAAATAATACTTGAAGACCCAAATATTGGGCCTATATTGGTTTAATTCATGTGGTGAAATAAATGGGAACATCTATTTAACAGCTTAAATTTTTCCAACGAAAAATTCTACTTTGAATATTATAGGCTGTTTATCTTAGTAATCAGTAGACATTTGAAACATAAATTGATTCTATTTATAAAAAAAGAAAAACTTCCTGGTAAGAGATCATTAAGTGTCCCATGTAGACACAGTACTGTAAAGATTTATAATAAAACTTGTTCTGATCTCAGTTGACCTAACTAACAAAAATGTAAATTTATTCACTAGGATGTAAAAATCACAAATGTTGATTCAAATGTCAAAATTATAAATAACATAAGTACAAAATTTTTGGTAGCTATATGAAAACTTTTTGGTGGATTATTTAAATCATTGCCATGTACCTTCTCTGAAAAAGAAATCGCTAAAACATAATTGTACAAGATAATGTTTTTAGCTGTCCCTAAAAAGTGACACTAGAAATTAATGAGTTAAACCGTAAACTAACGAAAGCTTAAAAGATTAGTTAGTATGTAAACATATAGTAGAAATAAGTAGTTTTAAGTTTCATTAGGTGCCATTATATCGAAACAATGTTATTTCACATCATCTTTGACAATTTTACTTTTAATCTCTGAAAATTGAGGTTATACTTTTTACCGTATAATAGAGGATTTGTTTGGTTTGGAGCTCTATAGAATATTTTTTTACTACATGAAAACTAAAGATATCAGGCCTTACTGCTTAAAGCCAATACCGAACGGCTACGAACAATCATGACAGTAGTGGAATTTGAACCCGTAAACTCCATTATCAAAGACCAGCATCCTACTCATTCAGTGTTCTCTTGTCCACATAGTTAGTATGGAGTGTAGTGTACTGAAGTAACTCAGATGTATCGGTTCAAATCATAGCAGAGTAACTACCAAGGATACAAATAGGGTTGAAATTTTTCTCAAAAGAAATGGAGAGTTTGCTTACTAGTTATTGTCGTCTAAGTGACCCCTTAATTGTCCCCACTCAACTATTAGCATTATTATTTTCACTATTTTAAAAATATGACTTGAAGAGCCAAATATTGGGCCTATATTGGTTTAATACATTTGGTGAAATAAATGGGAACATCGATTTAACAGCTTAAAGTTTTCCAACGAAAAATTCCATGAAATTAAATCAGAAAAAAAATGACGCTAGTAAACTTCACAGCTTCAGTGACACAGTAAACTTAGGGAATAAATTCTTTTTTAAAAGTCAAAAAAATTAATCATTGGAAAGTGGAAAGAAGTCTGGGAACAA
>CM063498.1:44629709-44632209 GCA_032207245.1 Pardosa pseudoannulata
ATTGACTCTATTGAATGTTTTAAAAAAATATTACTTAATGTTTATGGCGTGTTTTTCTAAAATAACTCATACTTTGAGAATAAGAGCGTTATTGCTTGTTGTTCCATAAATTATATAATTATTAAATTAAGAAATAATGTAATAATTATTAATTTTTCATTAATAAATTATTGACGTTCTTGAACGGTTTTAGAGGAAATCAGAGAAATATAAATTTATGTTCATAGCGTGCTTTTTCTAAAATTACTCATATTTAGATAGTAAGAGTTTTATTGCTTGTTGTTCCATAAAATATATAATTATTAAATTATGGTATAATTATATAATTATGAATGTTCCGTTAATAGATTATTCTTGCTATTGAATGCTTGTAAATAAATAAAAATCAATGTTTATGACGTAATTTTTAAAATTACTCATATTTAGATTATAAGAGTTTAATTGCTTGTTGTTCTATTAATTATATAATTATAACTTATGGAATAATTTAATAATTATCAATGTCCCATTAATAAATTATTGATGCTGTTTTATGTTTTTAAAGAAATATAAGTTTCTCGCGTGCTTTTCTAAAATTACTCATATTTAGATAGTAAGAGTTTTATTTCTTGTTGTCCTATAAATTATATAATTATTAACTTATGAAAAAATTTAATAATTGTTAATGCCCCATTATTAAATTATTGACGCTCTTGTATGTTTTTAAAGAAATATAAGTTTATGACGTGCTTTTCTAAAATTACTCATAATGAGATAGTAAAAGTTTTATTACTTGTTGTTTCATAAATTATATAATTATTGACTTATGGAAAACATAACAATTATTAATGTTCCATTAATAAATTATTAACGCTATTGAACGCTTGAATATAAATATAAATTAATGCTTATGGTGTGCTTTTCTAAAATTACTCATATTTAGATTATAAGAATTTTATTGCTTGTTGTTCTATAAATTATATAATAATTAACTTATGGAATAATTTAATAATTACCAATGTTCCATTAATAAATTATTGACGCTATTGAATGTTTTTAAAGAAATATAAATTAATGTTTACGAGGTGCTTTTCTAAAATTACTCATACTTAGATAATAAGAGTTTTATTGCTTGTTGTTTCTTAAATTATATAATTATTAAATTATAGAATAATTTGATAGCTATTAATGTTCAATTAACAAATTATTGACTCTATTGAATGTTTTTAAAGAAATATTACTTAATGTTTATGGCGTGTTTTTCTAAAATAACTCATACTTTGAGAATAAGAGTTTTATTGCTTGTTGTTCCATAAATTATATAATTATTAAATTAAGAAATAATTTAATAATTATTAATGTTCCATTAATAAATTATTGATGCTCTTGAATGTTTTTAGAGGAAATCAGAGAAATATAAATTTATGTTCATAGCGTGCTTTTTCTAAAATTACTCATATTTAGATAGTAAGAGTTTTATTGCTTGTTTTTTCATAAATTATATAATTATTAAATTATGGTATAATTTAATAATTATTAATGTACCGTTAATAAATTATTCTTGCTATTGAATGTTTTAGATAAATATAAATTAATGTTTATAGCGTACTTTTCAAAAATTACTCATATTTAGATTATAAGAGTTTAATTGCTTGTTGTTCTATTAATTATATAATTATTAACTTATGGAAAAATTTAATAATTATTAATGGCCCATTAATAAATTATTGACGCTATTGTATGTTTTTAAAGAAATATAAGTTTATGCCTTGCTTTTCTAAAATTACTCATACTTAGATAGTAAGAGCTTTTATTTCTTGTTGTCCTATAAATTATATAATTATTAACTTATGGAATAATTGAATAATTATTAATGCACCATTAATAAATTATTGACGTTATTGAATGTTTGTAAATAAATATAAATTAATGTTTATGGCGTGGTTTTTTTAAAATTACTGATATTTCGAATATAAGAGTTTTATTTCTTGTTGTTCTATAAATTATATAATTAATTACTCATGGAATAATTTACTAATTATTAATGTTTCATTAATAAATTATTGGTACTATAGAATGTTTTTAGAGAAAAATATATTAATGTTTAAGGTGTTCTTTTTCTGAAATTACTCATATATAGATAGCAAGAGTTTCATTGCTTGTTGTTTTATAAATTATATAATTATTAACTTATGGAATAATTTAATAATTATTAATGTTATATTAATGAATTATTGACGCTATTGAATTTTTGTAAATAAATATAAATTAATGTTTATGGCTTGCTTTTCTAAAACAATTTATACTTAGAAAGTAAGAGTTTTATTGCTTGTTGTTCTAAGAATTATATAATTAATTACTTATGGAATAATTTAATAATTATTAATGCTCCATTAATGAATTATTGACACTATTGAATGTTTTTAAAGATATATAAATTTATGTTCATGGCTTGCTTTTTTTAATATTACTCATATTTAGATAGTAAGAGTTCTAATTCTTGTTGTTCCATAAATTATAT
>CM063498.1:44637209-44642209 GCA_032207245.1 Pardosa pseudoannulata
TGTGAGAGTCCTTGTACCCTTTTCTCTGTACCTAGCTAGATGTCTGGAAAAGCGTATTTTTTCATAAAGAAGAAACAATGATCAAGGATCATCGATATCCTGTTCCGCACCATCTTATTCTGCATCGAGAGAGGCTCTTTCAGTTAGATTTAGTTTGAATTGCAGTACATGATGTTGACAACGAGAAGCCAAAGAGTATCAAATTTAGTAGACTATATCTGCAGCGCTGTGAGACTTGTAAAGTATGAGAAGGTTCTTGAACACTTAGTCCAGTGTTTGTGTCAATGATAATATTATCTTGCAGCATCAACTTAATTAATGGTTTCATTTATCAAATCATTTCCTGCACAATTAGCTGAAGTTGATACAATATATATATATATATATATATATATATATATATATATATATATATATTATATATATATATATATATATATATATATATATATATATATATATATATATATAACCGGAGAATAATCTTTCACCGGTTACATAAGAAATTAGCCCTTAATATATGAATTTCCCGGACTTACTGACCAATTTAATTACTAATCATGGTACAGTCATGGCTACATTAAAGAAAGCAAAGTCTAACGTTGTGGAATTATCAGTTTTTGCAAGGAAAGAGGTTTGAATCGAAAGCACATGTCAATGTCAGCCCCAGAACTACCCAATTTTGTGATTTGATTCTCATGAGACTTATTCAGCGTTTATTGAGAGTCAAGAGTCAGCCTTGATCCTTTAACTTAGATTGAAAACCACACATGCGCAATTAAATTAATGGAGAATAAAAGTCTCCAAAAATAAGCTAAAGTTTTATTGTGTCAGTGACCAAAGTGTTCTATGATTTTTTACTTCACCCTTTGTCGACTAGATTGGAATACGGGAAACCCACCCTCGTTATTGTCCCTTTACTTCCGGTTATAAATAGATATATAAATAGACATTATAGATTGTTAATTTTTAATACACATAAAGCTCGTCAAGTCTCGAAGATCATCCCATAAGAAATAATAGATTCTAAAAGTACAAATAAAAATATTCTTTAAGAGAATGATTTATATTTTTTTACAAAAGTCATCCAAGCTATTTAAGTGGTACAATTAGAGATACACCTGTTACCACAAACGAAATACTTCGAAATAGAGATTTACAAAGCCATGAAAAGTTATCAGCGTCTTTGTGCCTCAGGGAGTAGGGGTGCAGTTCCTAAACAATCGACCAGACCCTCCTACCTCAAAACTCCATGGGGGAAAACACTGGTAGAAATGTAATATACATCCATTTTCGGAACGTTTTTGGAAGTCGAAAATTGTACGTGACAACCGCTTTTAAGACATCAACCGGAATTGTCACACATGGCTTAGAGGGTCCATTAATTTTAAAACTATTTTTTTAGGACAACTGCACATTAGTGCCAGTGTACTGAAAATTAGCAGATTTTTCTCATTAGACATTTTCTCACAATAAAAAACATTTAAGGCGAGAACACTCCTTTATAATGAGACTTATAAAAGATTCATAGGTATTAAAAGAGAATGAGCTGAGAATTTTTTGCTATATACCCTATGGATTATTAATTTTACTTAGGTTTTCAAACCTGATATATATATATATATATATATATATATATATATATATATATATATATATATATATATATATATATATATATATATATATATATATATATATATATGTCACGCATGTGACAATTCAAAGAGCCAATGCTGTCTTGATAATATCTTTATTCATATACATTGCATAATTTAACAGCCAACCATCACACATGGCTAGTGTCCATATTTTAAAAAAGGACCCACATTTAGTGAGGGTTCATGTAGCAGATCTTTCTCAAGACATTTTCTCACAATACTTAAGCATTAACTGTTTTTATAATGAGTTATTAAAGATTCATACGCCTGCACTAAAAGAGTGAGCTGAGTTTTTTGCTCTCAACCCTAAATTATTAATTTTACTTTTTCAAACCTGATATATATATATATATATATATATATATATATATATATATATATATATACATACATACATCTATATGGATATAAATATATAATTAATTACTTATCCAACATTGCAGTTAATTATTTTCTTTCATTTAAAAGAGTTTCAAATCAACCGCTTTTACAGTATTTGTTAAAAAATAGAAAACTAATGTTGTTCCTTGCAAATTTAAAAATCTTTCTCCATCCTATTAATTTCTTTTATGATTTATAAGTTTGTGTTTACTTGCAAAGTTTTCTAATGCAGAAAATGTCAAAGCACATTATTAATAAACCACAGTCTCTGCCTTTCTCTTTATTTTTTCCATTTCGTTTAAGTTGTAAAAGGTAAACTTTCTCGAAGGGAATGAAGTTTTTAATGCATTAGTTCGTAATAAATTGCCTAAGTTTTGAATGTGATATTTTTTAAAAATCTTGTACTGAGGAAAAAGAAATAATTAATTATCAATCTGTAGTTTGGATTTGCAGCAATAGGAGGAATTCAATAATAAATATCTTTATTATTTAAAGGGTGTTTTTAGAAATTAAACTTTTCATAAATTAAGTTTTGACATTCTTTAGTAGGGCTGGATTGTTTATCAATATATTCTCAAATATTGATATACTTTAAGTATCTCAGTAGCAGTACTAAAACTCTGCTCTGCTGATATATTTCCAGTCAGCCATACTGTTTTTCACGCGCTATATCGTGCTATATCGTGGTATATGCTAAACTAACTAAATTCCTTGGCACAACAGCCGCTAGAGGACCAGGGCCTACGGTGCCAAACTCCGTTTCCTAGACCAAGGGCCCTGGGGTGCGAAGCATATGTTACGGTTAGGTGGTTAATCTTATGTGGAAAATTACATGCTAAAATAGTTAAATATTTTTAGCAATTTATCATATAGCGTTTAAATTGTGTTTTCAAATAATATTTTTTTTTACTTTTGGATTATATTTACTTTACTTATCTCATTTTAAGAATTTTAATCGGGCATATTTATTTTATTTTGTATTAGTTGCGTAGTATGACATTCTTGACAGATTTCTCGTTTGAAAAAATATTTACTTTTTATGTCACATGAGTAGCTTTTATTTGCAGTTTACATTTGTTCACTTTAAATGTGAAAAAACTTTGAAGGTTTTATAATTAGTCGGTGTTAGCACAAATCACCAAATACCGGTCAGCTATAAATTTTTTTCTTAAGATAATATTTCTGAAGTTCATGATAAAAATTAAAGTAGTTTATTCATTTTATGATAATGTTTTATTTTATTTTCAAAATAGTATATAAAGTAAATGTAATATAATATTGCCACATAAAGAAACTTTGACAACTAGCTCAGTGGCCGAAAGGTCAAAGCACAAGATCCAGACCGATGATCGCCATGGCAGTTGATCAAAAGTACGGATTTTTAATTTAAAAATGTTATTTATTGTTGCCTTATGTTCTCGAACATTCTAGATCTTTCTGTAATCTGTAAATTAGTTAGTTCTTGAATATTCTATTTGGGTATAAAAGCTGATATCCACTAGTTGTTAGCATCTTCTCGATCTTGTAAAGTTGTGAGTTGCTACTTTGCTTCAATAAATTTGTCTGTTAGTCTAAATGGTGTGTTCATTCGAATTTTCGTGACAATATAAAACATAACTTGAATTTTGTAACAGTATAATTTTTATTTTGGAGTGTTAATTTTTGAGACCGAAGACTTGGTGTGAAGCTCTTAGCAATTTAATAAAACTAGATATTTTTTTTTATTCACAATGTCTATTATTTCCAAAATGTCTGAAATATTTACATAAAAATAGTGAGACATATGCTCGAGTTAACTCGAGCGCGTTAAACCGTGCACACTAGAGATAATTCGAGCAGCGTTGTGCTTTTGTAGATATTGAGCTGTGTGTTGTGCTAAAAGAAATAGAAAAGCAAAAAGGAAAAGAAAAAGAGAGTCGTTACATGTGTAATAGTTGCAATGTTGACCTACGTGCTGCACCTTGTTTCGAACTATATCACACAAAAGTAAATTTTGATTAATTTTATAAATACTAGAATTGTTATTATTTATGTTTTAAAAGTATAAATAAGTACTTGTACTGATAATAATGTTTATTCTGAAATGGGAATTCAAAAAGAAAGATAAAAAAAAAGTCGATGTGAGTATAATATTACAATATTCGACTATTTTCTGCAATGTTATCAAAATCCAAAATTGCAATAAAAATTTTGACTATTTTTATACTATTGTAATTTTATTAGCAAGACAACGTTCTAAATTGTGTTTTTTAGATTTAAAAAATTGATTTTTTTTAACCAGCCGTAAAAAAACGTGTATTAAGGAGTTAAATGTATTTATATTGCATATAAAAAATTACATATTTTATAGTTGGTTGGTTGATATCACAAATACTTTACTACTACGGTAATATTAAAATGGAATATCCTGCTTAAAGCAATACTTTTACTTCAAGAATATTCCTATTTTATTTAAAAAGCTTATACTTTCATTGAAGTTGACACAAACTCCCTTGTGCCTGAAACACTTTAGTAGCGAAGAAGAAAATTTAACAGTGCCCTTTTGTATCACGTGGAGGAAAGTGAAGTCTGAAGATTGATATGAGAAGCAACTCTGAATTAAGAAATCTTCAGAGTTCTTTCTTCCCTTTCAGCTTAAAGTCTAAAGGGAAAACAATTTTCAGCTTATGATTCAGAATTTTGTGTTCTTAACCGATTTATGATTACAATTATTTTTATAGACCTATTTTAATAGCTAATTATTACCTTAATTTTGATTACACTAATTTTGCATCTATCCTGTGGCATATGAAATATTATTTGTAGATGAATTAAGTACATCGTAGTACTGATCTTTATATTTAACTTACTAAGTCCGTTCATCTGTAGAGCTAAATTAGTATTATTCATCTAAATGTTATTGACTATATTCGATGTTGTTATTTTTGCATCTATCATTTGGTACATTAAATATTATTA
>CM063498.1:44652209-44664709 GCA_032207245.1 Pardosa pseudoannulata
CGTTACACTTGTGCCACTCCGTGATCTATTACTGCACCGCAGGGGCCCGCTAAAACTCGAAGTCAACAGCTGCACCTAAATTCTTCTTGGAAATTTATTCTACAGCTGTGTATGCACTTGCTGACCATCGTGGGAAAGTACATCGGTACACTATTATTATATGCTTATATTATAGATCTTTTTTTATTTAATTTATCTATATCTTAATGCTAAAACCCCCTCTAAAAACGTTTGTAAACACGTGCAAATATTGAAATAAATCAACGGTTGCTAAGCTATTTTTCTTTTCTAAGTAGTAAAGAGCAAGAATATTACTTTATGCACTATCTTCTGTCGGAGACCAGTAATGTTAATATCCGTTTAACGTCCCACTCGTGTGCCTTTGCTGACTAACCTAAGTATCATGCATATGTAACATTTGCTGCTGATCTAAGTATCATGGCCAACTGTGCCTATGCTGTGCCCGGCAACATCGCGACTGCTCCATGGATCAGTGAGAGTGAGTTACCTGGTCAGATGAATCACGTTTGCCATTCATCAAGCCGATGGTCGTGTCAGGATATGCCGTCTTCCAGGCGAGCAGTTGCTCCTCAGTGTATAGTAGTTCATACACAGGCCGGTGGTGGCGGTATTATGCTTTGGGGGACGTTTTCTTGTTCCTCTCTGTCTTCGGCCATCTACCAAAGACTTGTGGCATCCATTCCAAGGTGGGGTAAAACTGTGTTGCACGCCAAAGGTGGGCTAACTCGTTATTGACAGGTGGTCATAATGTTTTGGCTTTTGAGTGAAGTATGAAATCTGTCCCAAAATAAAAAATGTACATAATGGGATGAGGAGATTTAGATCAGTTATATAATTTATTCATTCATACAAGAAGTAAAATGCTCGGGATCTAAATCTGACCTCATCCCATCTTTGTACAAGAGAGAGGACCATAAATTTCTATTCAACGGATATTGTTGTCTTGTACGGTGGTCTTGGGTGGGGATCTGATCCCAGTCCCAGATTAGAATCCGTCTCAGTACTTGACATTAAATAAGAATGTACCTTTGTGAAGTTATTTATGAGCCCCTAGGGGACAGTGCCCAATTAGATGGGATAAGGTTTTCCACGTTGGCGGTCTCAAGGAGGGGTTTAAGCAGACCAATTAGATTCTTACAACTATCCCGATTGTATGATAAGAAGGAAGAGGAGACAAGGATGAAATTAATAAAATAAGAAAGATCGAAAAAAAGAAAAAGTGAAGGTGTTCGGAAGCTGAGATGAAAAGAGGAGACCGACAGAAGAGGTTCGGAAGTCGAGATGAGGAGAAAGTCCGACAGAAGAGGTTCTGGAGTCGAATAGACTAGACAAGTCTGATTGAAGGTATTCGGAAGACCGAGGGAAGGTGTTCGTTAGTCCAGACGAAGAGAGGAGTCAGAGGGAACGAGTTCGAGAGTCCAGTCAAGTCCGACAGGAAGTGTTCCTGCATCAAATAGCACGCCCGCACCCCAAACACCCAGGAGGAATCCCCTGACCAGACCGACGAAAGATCCACAGGTACCCATCAACCAGCAGTGTTCCGGGCACACTATTTCAACCCCCCAAAGGTACCCCCTTTTACATACATTTTGAAATTGAGATTAGGTCCTCTCTCTTATATTTACATAATTACATAAGTATTAAAAATTATTGTCAGAACTAATTTAGAAGATGTTGATAAAGCATATTTTATGAAAATTAGCATCAGTTTTGTATATACATAGATGTATATATATTACAATAAATTTACCTTTTTTATATTAAGCTAGTTTCGGATGCTGTTAATTTAGCTTTGAGTTTATTTTTATAGCTTATGTCTGTAGTTTCTCAGAACCTGTGGTTAAATTAAGTACTAAAATACTTTTACACAACGCAATCAAAATAAAATCCCACTATACATTTGATCACAGGTTACTACTCAAATAAAAATGAGGACTACACGACACATAATAATATATCATCTTTCATAAATAACATTTTATTCTCTTTATGCTTATATAATCTGACAATCAATACAATGAGTATTTAGATAAATTAATCTCAAGTAATTAAGCAAGAGCTACACTGTTAAGGAGATGTAAAGCTAGGCTATTTTTAATAAAACGGACAAATATATATTCACTTGGACCACTAGAAATACTCATGAAGCAGTTTAAATGTTAAGATGTTGTAAGACTCATTTATGTGCGCTATCTGATATTTATAATAATCAAAGAAGCTGTTACGAATGGAAGCCATTTCAAATGCAAGCTTTCCTAATAGCTCTCGTTTCAATACAAGCTTTAGAAATCAGTATCTCGAGCGAAATCAAAATTTAACTTTCCTTTTTCTTGAGTCTCCTACAATTTACTTTGAAGATATAAGAGGCAGAGTTAAACTCACATTTCTTTGTCTACAAAAGTCTTAGGAAGTATACTAGAAATGTTTTAAGGGAGAATTTATCTTTAAATTTTCGCATTTATACTTCTGGAGAACTATATTTCGAGAAAATCCTATTTATTGATATTTATGAAAGGAGGCAAGTAGAAATAAAATAAGAGTATATATTTACTCAGATTATAGAAAATCGCCTTCTGTGACTATTATATAGTTTCTGCTAAAGTGGTCGTACTTAAAAAAATCTCCTTTCTGGCAAAATAGTTTATCTTCTAAACTTTCAATAGTAAATTTATAGCTTCTACTTTAAATGTAAAATCATTGCTCTAATTATTGTCGTTACTAGAGCCTAAATTTTATATATTTGTTTAGAGATAGTTTTGACCTTTTTTATCATTTAATAAAGATACGTTTGGGATGAATTTGTAAACATATAAAAGCCCAAAATTATTTAAATAATTTTGGGCTTTTATATGTTTACAAATTCTGCCTACAAAAGTTCACAAAATTTACCCCAAACGTATCTTTATTCAATGATGAAAAAGTTCACTATTTACTACTATTCACCATTAACTACATATGATCTTTTCTACAATAATCAATCATTTATATTTCGACGAAATTCATCTCCATGTCATTCTTGAGAGTAAAAAAGGTTTTCAAGACAGTGTCGTTTTTGTTATTGTTTCTAATCCTAGTTGGTCCAGCCAGTTAGACCAACTCCACGAATGTACATACATTTAAAAAGTCTAAAAACAGAAGAGGTTTTAAGAGAACCCCATCCAGTCTAAAATCAATACAACCCATAATGTGCTAACCTGCACTTTCGCAAATCTAAAATTTTTTTGTTATTGTACACAAGAGAGACACTTCAGGGGGCCACTGGCAAAACTAGACACTCAAGTCTGATCTCTTCTCTCCCTCGAAACGTAGGGCTACACCAGGGCGTTTTCTAAAATACTAGTCATGAGAAGGAAGACCCCTACAAAGATCCTCGTCCCTCATTCTACTCTCAGTATCTCATTAAAAGTGGAAGACATATTTGGCCCAGAAGTCTTCAATAACGCAGATTTAGTCTGAGAGTCAGCAATCTCATTTTTAAGAATTCCAACAAGAGAAGGAATCCATTGAAAATGAATCTCAAAATGCCTTGAAAGACTATAGATCTTTTCCAAAAATTTGCCTTCTGGATATATTTTGGTTGATAGAACAACAAAACTCAAAATAAATGAAAGTTTGCATTTACAATGAAGCTATACACTTCTTCAAAAGGTCCAGATTTATAATTTTATGATAGACGTCTCTACATAAGTATCTAGCCTAACCAATGAACGATCAGCCAGAGAAAATTGGAATTTAGTTATTTATTGGAATTTAGTTATGACTGTTTAAGCATCTAGATGTGTACCTTTTTTTATTAAAACCTATTCTTAAACAAAACAAAACATTTTAGTCTAATAAATGTAAAAACCCTATCGGTAGCCATCAAATAGCAATATTTGAGGATGGATGGGTTAGTTGGAAGTACTATCGTCTATTTTTTCTAACCGGGGATTAATGAGAACTATTGCATCAAGACGATTCCGAAGGGCTAGGAACATCCATGTTAGCAGTGGGAATCGACATACAATTTCTGGCAGAACGTGATTTCTACTTGTTATTAAATCTATATTAAATCTATAAGAATTTTCTCATTGGTAAATTACTAATTTATTTATTTTTTGTTGTACTTAATATTTTAATTAATTATTTTCTTTAATAGAGTAAAAGTCTACAACTGTCTACTCTATTAAATTAGAGGATTACATCTCACATTCAAATAAAATAAGTTTAAAAGGAAATGTAATAAATATCCGTATAATTTAAGACGTGTACAAAAAAGTCATATGATTTCTACATTAGAATTTTAATACTAGGAAAGAAATGTACCATTGTATAGTCAATGTAACAATACCAGGGGTAGAATCTAATGTTTAATTTTACATCAGATATATATCTGTGATTTAATTGAAAAATAATAAGATTATGTACAATACTTACGCAGAATTTAAAATTTAAAGTTCCCTACTACAAATCCTGTTTTTTTTTTCATGAAAAATCCATTTCTTTAGTAGAGTATAGAAACGGGTTGGGATTTAAAAAATTGTTTTTTTTTTACATTTTTAATACTTGATATTATATAAAGCATTTATTTGAATTTTATATCACACTGAGGTAATAAAATCGTTTCGTTCCTAAGTTTGAAGCTGTCACGTTAAAAGTTTCCTACAACAGGATAGCAAACAGTCAAAAAGTGAGTATTATACCAAAGATAAACATATAAAACAGAATGTGATGGTTTGTGGTAAAAACTCGTTTTACTGCAGCGAAAAGAATCGGTACATTAAGCTAGAATGTACCTTTATTCCTATTCTAATGGGTTTATATTTTTGTTATTCTACACAAGAGAGACACTTCAGGGGGCCACTGGCAAAACTAGACACTCAAGTCTGATCTCTTCTCTTCCTCGAAACGTAGGGCTACACCAGGGCGTTTTCTAAAATACTAGTCATGAGAAGGAAGACCCCTACAAAGATCCTCGTCCCTCATTCTACTCTCAGTATCTCATTAAAAGTGGAAGACATATTTGGCAGAGAAGACTTCAATAACGTAGATTTAGCCTGAGAGTCAGCAACCTCATATCTGCGAATTCCAACAAGAGAAGGAATCCATTGAAAATTAACCTCATAATGCCTTGAAAGCCTATAGATCTTTTCCTAAAATGTCCCTTCTGGTTACTTCTTGGTTGATAGAACAACAAAAATCAAAGTAAATTAAAGTTTGCATTTACGATGAAGCTATACACTTCTTCAAGAGGTCCAGATTTATAATTTTATGATAGACGTCTCTACATAAGTATCTAGCCTAACCAATGAACGATCAGCCAGAGAAAATTGGAATTTAGTTATTTATTGGAATTTAGTTATGACTGTTTAAGCATCTAGATGTGTACCTTTTTTTATTAAAACCTATTCTTAAACAAAACAAAACATTTTAGTCTAATAAATGTAAAAACCCTATCGGTAGCCATCAAATAGCAATATTTGAGGATGTATGGTTTAGTTAGAAGCGCTATCGTCTACTTTTACTAAACAGGGATTAATGAGAATTAGACCTACTGCATCAAGACAACTCCAAAGGGTTACGAACATCCAGCAATGGGATTCGACACACAAACTCTGGCAGAAAGTGATTTCTACTTGTTATTAAATCAATATATAGTGCTTTTTGAATAGAATTTACTCATTGGTAAATTACTTATTTATTTATTTTTTGTTGTTGTTAATATTTTAATTAATTATTTTCTTTAATAGAGTAAAGGTCTACAACTGTCTACTCTATTAAATTAGAGGATTATATCTCACATTCAAATAAAATAAGTTTAAAAGGAAATATAATAAATATCCGTATAATTTAAGACGTGTACAAAAAAGTCATATGATTTCTACATTAGAATTTTAATAATAGGAAAGAAATGTACCAGCAGTATAGTCAATGTAACAATACCAGGGGTAGAATCTAATATTTAATTTTACATCAGATATATATCTGTGATTTAATTGAAAAATAATAAGATTATGTACAATACTTACACAGAATTTAAATTAAAAGTTCCCTACTACAAATCCTGGTTTTTCATAAAAAATCCGTTTTTTAGTAGAATATACAAGTGGGTTGGGATTTAAGAAATTGTTTTTTTTTTACATTTTTAATACTTGATATTATATAAAGCATTTATTTGAATTTTATATCACACTGAGGGGATAAAATCATTTCGTTCTTAAGTTTGAAGCTGTCACGTTAAAAGTTTCCTACAACAGGATAGCAAACAGTCAAAAAGTGAGCATCATACTAAAGATAAACATATAAAACCGAATGTGATGTTTTGTGGTAAAAACTCGTTTTACTGGAGCGGAAAGAAACGGTACATTAAGCTAGAATGTACCTTTATTCCTATTCTAATGGGATTATATGATGGAAATGTAAGCATATAGTATTTTAGAAAGTATACAATAACATTGAAAAAAAACAGAATTAAGAGGATAATAGATGTTTAAAATTAACTTTTGTTTTTGACAAATCTGGTTTAATATTTAATATATTTATGTGATATTTAGCAACATATTTGTCAGAAAGTATTTTCAAATTTAATGTGAATTATTAATAGATTTAAAAAATTGTTAATTATTAATTGTTTCAAAAAGAGCAATAACAGAGGAATGAGTACTGAAATATTCCACGCACATACATATTCCGCACATTAGAGTTATTTCTATTTACAGGAAACTTTTAGAAACTTAACTGTTATCGTACACATAGCTATTTAGTTAGAAAAAAATAATAGTGAAAATATTGCTTTTTTCTTTTCAATACATATATGTATAGCAATTTTTTAGACTTCAGAAAAGATAGTTTTTACTGCATAAAATATATTAATTTTAAGTTTTTAATTTATATCATACAATGCAATCGCAGATACGTTTTGGAGATTATATAATGTTTATATATGTATCTAGAGAGTTTAAAATGCTTTTAAAATTAAAAATTTTTTTCTAAAAATTATTTAAGTTATTACTAATAACAACAATTTAAAAATGACCTATATTCTTGTTTGATTGACTTGTTTGCTTCTAAAAAGTTTTCACGAGTATATTCGTCAATATTTATTTCAGGCTATAAGAAAATAAGTAAATGATCTAGTAATAAGATAAGCTTAAATAAACCTAACTAAACTAAAACTCCTTTGTTATTTTTAGAAATATTGCTAATTTTTTCAAAGTTTCATATTGCCACATTTCAAACCAAATCTACCGACCACCATGGCACATTGGTTAAAGTCGTGGGCCACGGAAGGTCTCCGGTTCGAACCTGAGTCAGGGCAAATTTCTTTTCCTTAATTTTATGTTCGATTAGTTAAATAGTCAAGAAGACTTTTAAGTTATGCAAATTTTCTATTCCATTGAAATAAATCTAGAATGTTCTGTTACCATATAAAAGTCTCTGTTAAAACTGCGAGCGGCAGTTGTTGTTTGAGTACGAGCTAGGTAGCTTGGCATTTAATAAACGGTGTTATTTCTTAAACTTGACTCTTCATTGTGTACCACCAGTACTTGCATCCACTTGACAATATATTTTACTGATTTTTTATAAGATTATTTAAGTTTATACGAAATTTAAATAATTAATCCTGAATTAGGATAGCTGATATATCCTAACACAAACTCAGAAGTTTTTAAGAAAATTTTTTTACTGCGTGAATGCAGTGAAATACCTTATATTGAAAAATACTCTAAGACAGATTCATATAAATACGTGAGAGCATTTACTATGATTCTAGATTAAATTATAAGTTTTGGGCTTTTTAACCCTTAATTTGACAAGATGTTTTTTCAAATATTTTTTAATTTCTGTTATTTTTCCATGTATGTATAGACATTAGGATCTCTATAAAATAAGCCAAAAAATATCATTTTCCATTTTTGAGATAATTAATGTCCGCTGTGGCGAACACTGACAATTATGTTATATAGTAGTTATAAATATACATGTCCGGTGTAGCTGCCAGACTTAGCCAAATTAAGGGTTAACCCTTTAGCGGACAGTGGTTTCGCAGGAAAACCTCCTGTTAAATATTTTCCTTTATTTTTTTGGAGAAATATGAATGGTTTTTCGTTTTTTTTATGTTTTTGACGTTTAAAAATTACAATAAATGATAGTACTTGTACCGAGGTACTTTCTTACGGTGATTTGCAAGTGCATGCATAGCCGTGGGAGGATTTTCCTTGAGGAATTTAGAATCCCAATTATTTACGTCAAGTTTAGGGACCCCTGCAGAGAAGATAGATCACGGAATGGCAGCATAACGGTCAAGCTCGCACAGAGCTGTAAGCGTGAGTTATGGGAGCAGGGGCTAAAAAGTATTGTCAGCTTGATGTGGGAAAATTTCCCGAAGACAAGGGATTGGATAAGAAGAAAAAAGGGGCGTTGGGACCGAGGTGAGGAGTTTGGAAACGTAGTGAGAGCGAGGAGTTGAAGAAGAAGTGGGCAGTCGAAAGAAGGGGGACAAGGATCCACTAGCACCAGCTCGTCCCGTGCGCCCGGACCGACACCGCCCCGCTCACCATCACCAACTCGTCCCGTGCGCCCGTGAGGAAAGCCCACACCTGCTCCCATGTGACTTTATTGGAGGTAATTTATAAATAATATTTACAGTCATTTAACTTAGGCCTCTGTTAATAATAATAATTCCTTATAAAGAGATGTGGGATAATTATAGTGTAACTAGAAGATATAAATGATTTATGATAACCAAGGATCTATTTGTAAATAAATGTATAGAATAAACGTCTGAATCTATATAAAGTATTATATTCATTCTGTGTTTCCCCCTTGTAACGAACACTGGTGTATAGGTTGTATGTACATTACAACCGTACTACACTTAATTAATTTTTTCTTTTGAAATATATGTATTTAAACTTGATGTACCTGGAAAGTTAGTAATTCGATTTTTTTCCCGTATGACCTCAAACAAAAATATCTATTCAAACAACACTTATAAATTGTTAAACTATTTATTTATTATACTTTTTAAGAACACTTATTTATTGTTCTTACAATATAATTAAAATTTTAAAAAGTATTATGTTTACGCTGTACAACGGGGTGGGTTTGTCTGTTAACCCCCCTTAATCCCTCCTACGGTATTCTCTAATGGAAACCTAAGGATTGTAAAGAAAATTTTAATACATTTTTGATTTATAAGGTTCATAGGTAATATTTATAAACTAATTTCATTAAATTCCAAAGAGTTTATATAGATGACCTTTAAAGGGTTAAGCGAGTTCTTAGTATTCATTAAAATAGGCCATAATTTTTTTAAAATATGCATTAGAGTTAAGCAAAAAATTATTATTCTCTCATTACTTCCCCAAGTTATAATCGAAAACAGCGCGATTCTGAAAATATACCCAAAATATGATTCCTTATTTTTATTAAAAAAAGTCCTTACATGTCTAAAATCAGTATCTTTAGTTTTGCCTATCAAACAACCATCCTCAAACATGCGATTTAAATCCGTTTTAAACGCTCAAAGGATTTCCACATGGACGGCAATTACTCCAGGAAATGAGAAATTATCACCGAGTCGTCATGTTTCAGCGTAAATCTATTCTGACAATGTATGAAATCAGGTCAAAATTATCACCCAATTGTGATGCGCTAAATATGTGAACACTGTTTATGTACTAGAAGTGGTTTAGTTAGAATATTAAATAGATCTAGAGCAATCAAAGGCAATCAATGCCAATAAAGAAACTTAAATGTATAACAAAATAGTAACGAAATATATATTATATATGAATGTTAAAATATAATTGATATTTTTAAAGTATGAATTTAACAAAATAGTATTGGATTGCTTTTTTCATTATGATTCCTGTAAGTTTAATGCATAAAATCATTTTTATTTGTAAAAATTAAAATATGTCATAAACTGTTTTATTTCTAAAATTCTATTATTTTTTTACGATGAAAAGAACCAAAAATATCTCAGCTCATGATGGTCACTGCAGTATTTCAGTTTCTTAACTCCACTTTAAGTTTAAGTAACAGTTACACTTAAGTGCACTTTCCCACGTCGTTCTTCAGTTAACTGGCAAAACTTCAGTCACAAATGTATTATAAACAACAAATAAGTAACAATATACACCTGATTGAAGTGTTGAAAAGACTACCCTTCTAATTCTGCAAGAATTTACGATAGAAAACAAAAATGCACATTTGACACTTCCGTGACAATTAAGATATTTATGGTTTTCTCTAAAGAAAATTATGCTTAGATTCCCAAACAGTTACTTGGCTATACATTACATATTTTAAATCTGTACAATGAATCTTGATTTCTTACAGTTTATTTGCTACACTTGGAAAGAAAAATATAAATAAAATATGAAAATATGGAAAAGAAAATATAAATAAAATAACTCTTGTTGTTAGCTAGTAACACCATTGTTGTACCTCATTCACCCAGAAAGGGCTGTGTATATTATGAGACAAAACAGGAGTCTTATTAGTTGTGCCTCATTCACCCTAATTTCTGGACCTTGCCTCAGCAGAGTTTTTCTTGTTTCATAAACTCACAATCCCCTTGAATAAACGTCGTTTTCAAACCACAGAGGAGTTTCAGGTAGATTTGACAAGACTCTTGCAAGACATTCTAGAAATAGTCGTGAATGTGATGATGCACAAGTTGATGAGTGTCTTGCACAAGTTGATTGAATGTCATGAAGCACAAGGCCGTGAATGTGATGAGGCACAACAAGGAGTCTTACTAGTTATGTCTCATTCCCCCTAACATCTGGACCTTGCCGAGGGAGACTTTTTCTTGTTTCATAAACTTACAATCACCTTGAATAAAAGTCGTTTTCAAACCACAAAGGAGTTTCAGGTAGATTTGACAAGACTCTTGCACGACATTCTAGAAATGGCCGTGAAAGTGAAGAGGCACAAGTTGATTGAATGTGATGAAGCACAAGGCCGTGAATGTGATGAGGCACAACAAGGAGTCTTACTAGTTATGTCTCATCCCCCCTAACATCTGGACTTTGCCATGGCAGACTTTTTCTTGTTTCATAAACTTACAATTACCTTGAATAAACGTAGTTTTCAAACCACAAAGGAGTTTCAGGTAGATTTGACAAGACTCTTGCACGACATTCTAGAAATGGCAATGAATGTGATCAGGCACAAGTTGATGAATGTCAATGATGAGTGTTGATGAGTGTCTTGCACAAGTTGATGGAATGTGATGAGGCACAACAAGGAGTCTTACTAGATGTGTTTCATTCCCCCTAACATATAGACCTTTTTCTTGTTTCATAAAGTTATAATCACATTGAAAAAACGTCATTTTCAAACCAAAGAGGAGTTTCTGGTAGATTTGACAAGACTTTTACATGACATTAAAAAAAGGGGCCACGTAGGAGACTTGGTGAATTTGAAAGAAACATTGGAAACTGTGTTACTCTCAGTAAATAAGAAGTGAGAGTTTTTTGAAAGGGAAAGAATTTTAAGAACTGTGTAATTTGAAATACATATGTTATACCAAAAGTGTGGTCTTTTTTTTAACACACTTAGTATGAAACAAACAGCTATGTGACAGTTTTTGCTCTTACATTTCTTCGTTATTACTCGAGAATCGAATTTAAGGTGAGAGTACAATATGTTAACCATTATGCAATCTGAGAGGAAAAAACATACGTTCCATTATATAACAAAAAACATTCTTGCTGAACACCGTCGCAACGCCATGCTTGGTTTTAGTGTAAGACTGAAAATAATGCTTAGACGTTCATTGCACTGAGCTGGAAGAATGGCAATAAAGAGAAAAGACTGTACAGTAAAGTTTAAAGTTTTCTCTGTAATATAAGAGTTAAAGAACTAAGATATTCTTATAATTAAAAAATATTGGAGTTTACATTCTTCCCAGACTTTTGGTGAAAAGTATATTTATATTATTTTGCAACTAGCAAAAAAGTCAAGTATATTGATTATATAATTTCTTTAATTTATTAGCATTAAATCATGCCATTTATACTATTTATATTTTTTAACATCCTTAAGTATAGCAAATAAACTTTAAGACAGCATGATTGATTGAAGAAATGTAAAAGATGTAGAACCAAGTTTGGAACTCCAAGTAATATTATTTTCTTCGGTGAAAACCATACATAGAGCTTAATAGTCATGTGAGTGACAAGTGCGAATTTTTGTTTCTTAGAAAGCTATTATTTTAACCTTTCAATTATATGTAAGATGTTAATTGTTCATTGTTTATAATTTCTTTTTAGTTTTTATTCTTAGTATGTCAACTGTAAAGTTTACATTTTTCTAAAAATTTAAAAAACCCTCATTATTAGTGATACTTTCATGATTATAATATCCCAGATTACTCATTATATTTTACAAATATAGCTCCTAGTTATCGCATGAAATGACATAAATATGCTTATTTCATTACAAAATAATCTTTTAAGATATTTCTTTTGAATTTATCATTTAAA
>CM063498.1:44667209-44674709 GCA_032207245.1 Pardosa pseudoannulata
AAAAACATCACACTTCATGCTTTCCTTGATAATGCGTCTGATGAGAGTTGGATATGTTGTAGAGGATTCATAGCATGACCTTAAAAATCTCTGAACCGCAAGCAGTAATGCAGGGAATGTGGTAGAGGCTATGGAGATGTTTGTTTATGCTGTCAAACAATATAAACAGAAACAATCCAGTCCACCAGTCAATTAATGGTTTATAACTGCACAAAAGAAGACAAGGAAGGAGGGAAAAATCCAACAAATCCAACTGACCACATTTAAAATACAGAATTCCATTACATCCAAATGTCACTTAGATGTAATAGCCTTAAAACTAAAAGCCATTCCTATAATTGTAAGAGCTGTTGCCGATCACTTATTCCCCAGACATTTAGGAAACTGTATAATATTTTGTATACTGCTAAATGGTCAAGTATATTGATTATATAGTTAATTTCATGGAAGGAGTTGATAAACATTTACTTCTATACCACTTAAGCAGATTTTGATTAAATAGAAACATAAATTAAGTTGATTTCGTTTTAATAATTCCAAATTCCTCCGGAGACATACCGCGCCAAATAACTTTTATAAATTGTAGCACATAAAAGGGAACAAAAATAACTTTAAAAAATAAGCAATAAAATCAATAAATAACTAAGTAGCAAAATAATTAAAAATTAAAATAAAATAATTAAATATTAAAAATTAAAAATTAGGTATTAAAAATTAGAATTAGTATAATATATAAATCACATAATTCATATTTCATAGTAAAATCCAGCATAGCAAAGAAAGGGAAACAAGCCTGGATGATGGTTTTCCGGATAATTGTATCAAGAATGATTACTAGAAACATGAATTATGATTAATAACGACTATTAGAAACATTAATTACATGAATCTCGATGAATTACTAGAAATATAGAATCTAATTCCGATTAGTTTTTTGGTATTTATTATGGAAAAACCTTTTAAAACATAAATCTCGAGGAAGTGTGGAAATAATGGAAAAATCTCCCTTCCCAAGGGATGTCTCTTGAATGTAATCCGATATGCAGTATACCCGTTTGAGTAGTAGGCAGTTTGTCTTGAGCTTACAAATAAAATCGTTGAAGTAATTATTTGTAATGCGATGATACTTTTTATAACTGTTTTTCTCTAATGCTGTAGATGCATGGGTAAATATTATTTGAGCTTATTTGAAATTAATGCGCTTTCATGGTAAAGGCTTCCATCGTTTTTTCTAGTCGTATAAAAGGCGTCTTAAACATTGCTTTCTTTTATTAAGACTTTTTAGAGGCAGACATACCCACAAATTGATTATGATATGATGCAAATGAATTTGTATTACCACATGTATGGAAGGGTGCCAGAAGAAATGAATGATAATGAGGATTTACTATCAGCTCGGAGATTGTGCTCACGATGCATGAAGTGACTAAATTCTTGAAAAGCGTAGTTTATGTTAATTAATGATCATCATTTCTATTTATCATTCAGCTCTGTTATTTTGAAATTAATGAATTTATATATGTTTATTATTAAAGTATACAGCATAATTAAATATTAAAAGCTAAAATGAAATATTAATCATTACTGAATTGAAAATATTAATCTAGGAACTTTTTAAGTTGCGAAAGATGTAATTCTTATGGATTAATTCTTCTTAAACCTTTGCCTTAAAAGAACGTATGGGAGACGGGATCGTACTGCTGTGCCTAAAATGAGAACCTCGTATCACACACGTGATGATTCTGTCTGGTCAAAAGCGAAAAGCTCGTATTAGAAATAAAACAATAACCCTTACAAAATTTTGACTAATATTATACATTATTCCCTTATAGGTTATTCACGCAATAAAGTATACATAGAAAATATTTAAATGACTGAAAATTTTTACTTTTGTTATATAACTAAAATATGGGAAATAAACACATTATATGGGAAATAAAAATATTAATAATATTTTTTTAATAAAAAGGAAGTGAAATATAATTATTAAATTCTGCGGTTTTATTAGATAGTAAATGCAGTACTATTAATGTCCTCTGGTTTGCTCCCAATTTAGCCCGTGATGAAACTGCTTCTGGTCACGACGCATGAGAAAAGCTTTCATCGAAAGTGGTACACACAATCGTAGCTCGATTCATAAGGCAAGAGGTTAATAAATTATTAATCATGGTAAGCTATTTTTATGTGTGCTGAAAATTTGCATTAAATTTTTGACAATAATGGGTATTACTATAATAATTTATAAACTATTAGATTTAGGTAATTCGTAGGTTTGTTAAATTAAATTTAATTTCATTTACACTTTAATGATAATGGTAAACTTTAATAATTTACAGTTTAATGATAAAAGCAATTTGTTGTTAATATTGTTCAATTCAAAGTGTAAATTGAAATAATTTTTATTCTATAAGAGGAGACAAATCGATTGTGCCAGAATATAGCAATGAATATAAATGTATCGTGAATAAAGTACAATTAGAGAAAATTTATACGTATTCAGTATTTCTCTGGAAAATTAGTATTGGAGTGTTCTGGACATGATTTCTCTAGCCTTCCATTACAGGAAATAAAAATCACCTTTATACTTAATGGTATTGAAGATACCGGTAGGCGAGTAAATGCCGTTTATACATACTGTCTATTTTCTAAATAAGGCTTAGATTTTAAGCCAGTATGCCTATTCTACAGAGATATCAGGCAAAGTTGTCGTGTCCCATCTCAATGTAAAATTCGTATCTTCTTTACGTGGCCCACGACTGAAGTCATTCTAATCATCTCTAATTTCCCCCCAGAGTTTCTCCTTCGACTTAATTGATTGTTCTCTGCTGTATTCAGTTAAATATTTTCGTATGATTTTCCTAAGGGAATACAAGAGAATAAAGTACAATTAGAGAAAATTTATACGTATTCAGTATTTCTCTGGAAAATTAGTATTGGAGTGTTCGGGACATGATTTCTCTAGCCTTCCATTACAGGAAATAAAAATCACCTTTATACTTAATGGTAAGGTGAAGGTACCGGTAGGCGAGTAAATGCTGTTTATACATACTGTCTATTTTCTAAATAAGGCTTAGATTTTAAGCCAGTATGCCTATTCTACAGAGATATCAGGCAAAGTTGTCGTGTCCCATCTCAATGTAAAATTCGTATCTTCTTTACGTGGCCCACGACTGAAGTCATTCTAATCATCTCTAATTTCCCCCCAGAGTTTCTCCTTCGACTTAATTGATTGTTCTCTGCTATATTCAATCATAATATTTTCTCGTATATTTTCCTAAGGGAATCCAAGAGAATGAGACCCTGTTCAATAGATAGCTTCGTACCTTCTATTGCCAATACACTGACTGTTTCATTAGTTTCTATTTCACATGGATTGGAATCTACTGGAATTCCACGGTTTTACATCCCTTGAGAGTATTGTCACTTGATGAAGTGAGCTTATCAGAATCTTAAACTGCCATCAATCATTAGATATATTTTCCAACATGATACTAAAGGAATCCAATATGGCTAATACTTTAACAATTTAACTGTCCTGTGTTTGAATTTTATACAACAATAGATTTCAGAAAATGTATTTCCTTCAAATCCTTGTACAGCAAAGATGATCGTAGATCTCAATATTAAACCTTATTGTTTTATTGTAGTAAATTCGTTTCTGAAAATAGATGTAAATATTAACCCTTTCCGGTATGATTTAATAATGAAAAACTGTGCATGAAATAACCATTTAATTTTTATTTAAAAAACTTGTTTCATTTTACAATTCTTACATATTCTTAATTAAAATCCACTTTTTACATAGTGTTAAATAATATCAGAAACAGTAAAATTAAGAAAATATCAAAGCAAAACATTAATAAGGTATACAGATAATAGTCTTCAAGCTAGTGATACTTTTCAAAACAAAGTGCAAAGGAATTCTTAATTGTTTACACCGCCAAGTAGTCTCACTTTTAATTTGATTCTTGTAACACACACGGCATTTCTTAGTAGGTTTTTTTTTATTCTGACTCATTAATTTGGCAATGACTTGTACCAAGTAAACAATATGCAATAGTGACTTGTGATTTTCACAAGTGATAAAAGTGTTGCCAAATTCAGTACACTAGAAATTTTGAACTAAATTAATTATCATATTTAACAGTAACTTTAATCGCATGACGAGTGTAGCTCGTCATTGTGCGGTATGGAATGAAAAACTAATGACGAGCTAGACTCGTCATTTTACCGGAAGGGGTTAAATTGGATAAAATATTGGCTCAATAGTCCAAAAGATAAAAATAAATGAGCAGAATGAAATTTCCAAATTCCAATTGAGTTAAAATATGGTCTAATAATGTATTTTTAAAGACAATACATGCATCAGTCATAAAAATTTTATAATCTTATGCATAAAACGTTAATGTGAATGTGTGTAAAAACTGCTGAATCCCAATTAGATTTTAGAGCATTCCTCTTATACAGAAACCTTTTAGTTTGGATGCTTGTAAATACGATTGCATAACAATTATATTTTAATAAAATCTTGAAAATATAAATGTCATCCAATATGAAACTAGAATAAACTTGAAGGCTTAGACTTTAATTCAAGCACGGTAATTAAAGGAAAATTGAATTCAACATAAAAATGGTAAATTCAGCACAAAAATAAAACAGAATAAAATTTTTAAGCTAATTTAGTGGAATATTAATTTTATTTGAAATAAATCAAGCCCTTATTAATAAATTAAATAATATAATATCCTGTGAACATAGCTTAAGTTAATGAAAATAAATGTTTAAAATTTATAAAACATACGATCAAATTGTAAAACAGCAATGCAGAAATTAGTTAATTTGAAAAATAATAAAGTAAGTATTATAATGGAAGTTTAAATGATTTTTAAAAAATACAGAATTTTATATGAATGCAAAAGGTACTCTTTAAAGTGAATAAATATGTACAAAATCTGGTAAGAATTATACAATTTTGAATCCTAATTCATGTTGTCAAAATTTATGATAAATTTAACATCAAATAAATTAAATATAATTTATTTAAAATTTGACAACAGAAAGGTTCGTAAATTTTTATATGGTATAAAAAAAGTCCACGTATCACATTTAATGAATATAGAATGTACGATTTCCTCGTAATCATGTTTAGATATATTAAAACTATGTTTTTTATGTATTAACCCCTTCCGGTAATATGACGAGTCTAGCTCGTCATTGGTTTTTTATTCCATACCGCACAATGACGAGCTACACTCTTCATGCGACTAAAGTTACTGATAAATATGATAATTAATTTAGTTTAAAATTTCTAGTGTACTGAAGTTAGCAACACTTTTGTTACTTGTGGAAATCCCAGGTCACTATTAGATATTGTTTATTTAAAGTTTCTTGGTACAAGTCACTGCCAAATTGATGAGTCAGAATAAAAGAAAACCTACTAAGAAATGTCGTGTGTGTTACAAGAATCAAATTAGAAGTGAGACTCCCTGGTGATGTAAACAATTCAGAATTCCTTTGCACTTTGTTTTGAAAAGTACCACTAGCTTGAAGACTATTATCTTAATTTCACCGTTTCAGATACTTAACACTATGTAAAAAGTGGATTTTAATTAAGAATATGTAAGAATTGTAAAATAAAACAAGTTTTTTAAATAAAAATAAATGGTTACTTCACGCATAGTTTTTCATTATTAAATCGTACCGGAAGGGGTTAAATAAGTATGTAAAGATGTGCATTGTTAAGAAATCACTGAAAAGGAAAGTCTTTCTATGTGTTAGGAG
Organism: Pardosa pseudoannulata; assembly: GCA_032207245.1. NCBI lineage: Eukaryota > Metazoa > Arthropoda > Arachnida > Araneae > Lycosidae > Pardosa > Pardosa pseudoannulata. Next base: position 44,672,991 of record CM063498.1, read on the forward strand.
GAGGTAAAAAAGTAATTAAAATAATTCAATTTTCTCTTTAAGAAGTAATAGTAATTATCTTAATAATTATTCACACTTGAAGACTCTTCAAATGTAAAAGTTTGGCAGTATATGTATAGAAGTGTATCATAGAAGTTTAATAGATGTGTAAATAATTAATTTCTAATTCTTAAAGAAAATTTGAAAGTAATGTTAGAAGAGTTTAAAGTAAAAATATTGCAAATGAAAGAATAAAAAAATAGTTTTAATGAAAGAATCTAAATTTTTTTAGACTTTTTAAGGCATGTAAATTGTTTTACTTTATAATATTTGTAAAATTTAATTGCTGATATGCACAATATTATAACAAACTACTATTATAACAAATAATTATTTTTATAAATAATCTTTTTTGTCAGGCATTGTAATGTCAAAGAAAATTGATTAGGGAAATAATTATGAAGAGATAGAGTAAAACTACTATTATAGGAAATTTTATTTTACATTTATTAATTATGCATTAATTATTATTACATTAATGATACATTCGAGTCCATAAAAGAAGAGTAAAATATTTCCTTTAAAAATATAATTAACAAAAATTGATTATGATATGATTAATAATAATATGATTATAAATATGATTTAAAAATATGATTAATCTACGATTAAGTACATTAATTATCCCATTGATTATACATTGAAGTCCATAAAAAGAGAAGAGTGTAAAACATTTCCTTTAAAAACCTGATTAACAAAATTTTGATACTGATATAATTAAAAATAATAATAATATAATTAATAATAATACTAATATAAGTATTATTTAAAAATATGATTAACAAACTACTATTATAACAAATAATTATTTTATAAATATTTTTTTTCTCTCAGGCATTGTAATGTCAAAGAAAATTGATTAGGGAAATAATTATGAAGAGATAGAGTAAAACTACTATTATAGAAAATTTAATTTTACATTTTTTAATTATGCATTAATTATTATTACATTAATTATACATTCGAGTCCATAAAAGAAGAGTAAAATATTTCCTTTAAAAATATAGTTAATAAAAATTGATTATGATATGATTAATAAGAATATGATTATAAATATGATTTAAAAATATGATTAAGCTATGATTAAAGTACATTAATTATCCCATTAATTATACATTGAAGTCCATAAAATGACTGTAAAACATTTCCTTTAAAAGCCTGGTTAGCCAAAAATTGATACTGATATAGTAAAAATAATAATAATATAATTATAAGTATTATTTAAAAATATGATTAACAAACTACTATTATAACATATAATTATTTTATAAATAATTGTTTTGTCAGGTATTGTAGTGTCAAAGAAAATTGATTAGGGAAATAATTTATAGAGACAAAGTGAACTACTTTTATAGAAAATTTAATTTTATATTCATTAATTATGCATTCATTATTATTACATTAATTATACATTCGAGTCCATAAAAAAAGAGTAAAAGTTTCCTTTAAAAATATAATTAACAAAAATGGATTATGATATGAATAACAATGATGATAATAATATGATTATAAATATGATTTAAAAATATGATTAATCTATGATTAAAGTACATTAATTATCCCATTGATTATACATTGAAGTCCATAAAAAGAGAAGAGTGTAAAACATTTCCTTTAAAAACCTGATTAACAAAAATTTGATACTGATATAATTAAGAATAATAATAATATAATTATAAG
>CM063498.1:44679709-44684709 GCA_032207245.1 Pardosa pseudoannulata
TATCTTTTTGATGACGGCTCAATGGCTCTCATTATCTTCGTCTGTGCTGTTTTCCTTGATTGTTGGTGACTTTCGTTTAAAGCAAGGGCGAAGATGTTGTACGTGGACAAGCTTGATAAATTTGTTCTTCTGTGTTGTAGACTTTATCTCGTAGCACACTTCCCCGACTGGGATAATAATCACAAATGGTTCTTTGAAAATAGAAGAAAGTTTGAGATCTCCTTTTTTTAGGCCAGTCGTACAATACTAGATCAAGTCTACAACACAGTAACAACATGTCTACCAACATTTATTATTGTTGGTAAAGTAGCTACGTAGGTTTAAATCATGGCAGACATCGACAACCATACATATGTTGCCAACATTCGTTTTCACAAGTTAACATAAATTAAACAATTACAATTCTTTTATCGGTATACAAAGTGAACCTTACAAGAACAATGCCTAAATAAAGAATAAGGAAAAGTATTACACTTAAAAATATGAAATGAAAATTAATGTTTAATATCGTGATAGTTTATTGCAGTCAACGCACATTTTACTGGTTTAGGAGAAAGAAATTGAGAAAAAGGAATCCAAATGAAATATGAAATGGAAATATTTTAATAATGATGGAGTAATTTAATAAATAAAATTTTGGGATAAAACTAACAGTTATGCTAAATTAGTAATAAATTAATAGTACTTTAAATTATAAAGTAATTATATTTTCTCATAAATAAAATATGTCTTTAATAACAAAGGTGTAATTGAAAGTAAACAAGTGCCATACTTGCTGTTATGTGACTTTTGCAACGACAATTTTTTTAATCTTTAAAATAATTATTAAAAAACTTCCAGGACATATCGAATGTTCATAATCAGATATTTTCTATAAAACTGTCCACGATTAAAATATTTTCTAGAAGAATTTTATAATTGTATAAACAATGAAATACCGATATATATTGTGGCAGTGATGTAAAACGATATGGTAGTAATAATTCATTTTCAGCAAACTGCTAAAATGATTCTTTTAAATTAAGTATTACTTTACAAAACTGTGCATCTTTTAGTTCAGTTTATACGAAAATAAAGTTTCTAAATTCCTTCTAGAAGCCAGTGGTAATATAAGTGGTAATAAAATGATTATTAAAAAACTTTATTCCAGGGCATGTTGAATGTTTATAATCAGATATTTGCTATAGAACTGTCGTCGATTAAAAGAATTTCTAGAACAATGTTATAATAGTATAAACAATGAAATAGCGATATATATATATATTGTGGCAATGATGTAAAACGATTTGGTAATAATAATTCATTTTCAGTAAATTGCTACAATAATGCCTTTTAACTAAGTATTATTTTACGAAACTGTGCATCTTTTAGTTCAGTGTACATGAAAATATAGGTGGTAATAAAATTATTATTAAAAAACTTCATTTCAGGGCATGTTGAATGTGTATAATCAGATATTTGCTATAAAATCGTCGTCGATTAAAATAATTTCTAGAAGAATTTTATGATAGTATAAAGGATAAAATAGCGATATATATTGTGGAACTGATGTAAAAGAATATGATAGTAATAATTTTCAGTAAATTGCTACAATAATACTTTTTAGTTAAGTATTATTTTACGAAACCTTGCATATTTTAGTTCAGTTTATATGAAAATAAAATTTCTAAATTCCTTCTAGAAGCCAGTGGTAATAAACGCTCTGTATGAAATGGAATTGAATTCTAGATGGGATTTTATCGGAGTGACATGTTTTGAAATTTATGTGCATCTCTCGCGTCACAGACGTGCATATATGGTCTCGCAGTATAATTCAAAGACCGCATTTATCTAGTGATTTCGCGCTCAGGTGGTCGCAAGAGATTCAGCATAGAAGCTGACATGAGTGATTTTGAATCGGAGGTGTTTAAAACGATCCGCGTTTATTGGCAGCCTACCAAATTAGGTCAGCATTTCACGGAACATATATTTTGCAATTCGTAGAAAATCCATATTGATGATGTTTTTCTGGATACGAGTGCAGCTTTCATTTTCTTCAAATATGGTGTAGTAGATTATAATGAGCTCATTTATAGTACAAATGACTGAAAACTTTAAATTTCGTTCATAAATAATTTTTTTTAATGTATGTGTTTTTTGTGACTTTTCTTTCAGATGAAAAATTTCTATTGTTTGCAACTGAAGTTAATCTATTTTCATCTATCCCCTATATAATAATAGCCAATGTTATCTGTCCGTCTTTCCTCGAATTTATGAAGCAGTTGAACCTGCAACTGTGTACTTTGTACCTGTGCTTTGATATGTGAAGTTTGTTGTTTTTTTAGCAAGTGCATTTAATCTCTTATATATTTGATCATTGAGCGTTTACGGAATAGAGATCAAAAGTAGAACTAAATGTTTTTAAAACTATGTATTCCATTCCAGACTGATACTTTTGTAAATTGTTTAAAAAATTATTTTATGGTAATTAGGCATTTATTTAAAATTTTATGTAATCAAAGTTTTAGATTTTACACAATAATTTATATCCAATCCTATTATGCTTGTCTTTATTATTGAAAAGGATGAATAACTTAAATATTTGGTTGCAGGTTATTTAGTCAACTAAATTTCCTACTGATAAATGCGTATATTTAACAATTACAGAGAATATTAGTTACAATAAATATGTTCTTTAAGTACAATGACAAAATAGAGAATAATAAAAAGTATTACACTTAAAAATATGAAATAAAAACTAATGTTTAATATGTCGAGAGTTTATTGCAGTAAAAGTACCTTTTATAGGTTTAGGAAAAAGAAAGCGAGAAAAGTAAACCAAACAACATTTAAAACGGAAATATTTTAATAATGATGGAGTAATTTCATAATTAGTAATTTGTGATAATACTAACAGTTATGTAAATTACATGTTCACAAATTAGTAATAAATTAATAGTACTTTAAATTACAAAGTAATTATACTTTCTTATAAATTAAATGTGCCTTTAATAACAAAAGTATAATTGAAAGTAAACAAGTGTTAAAAAAAGTGTGAAATTCTCTCGTCTCTGATTTTTGCAACTACAACTTTTTAAATCTTTAAAATTATTATTAAAAACTTTACATTCCAGCGCATGTTGAATATTTATAATCAGGAATTTGCCCTCGAATAAAATAATTTTTAGAAGAATATTATAATTGTATAAATGAGGCAATAGCGATGTATATTGTAGGACTGATGTAAAGCAATATGGTAGTAATAATTCTTTCGAAGTAAATTGCTACAATAATACTTTTTAGTTAAGTATTATTTTACGAAACTGTGCATTTTTTAGTTCAGTTTATATGAAAATAAAATTCCTAAATTCCTTTTAGAAGCCAGTGGTAATATACGCTCTGTGTGAAATGGAATTGAATTCTAGATGTGATTTTATCGGAGTGACATGTTTTGAAATTTATGTGCATCTCTCGTGTCACAGACATGCATATATGGTCTCGCAGTATAGTCTAAAGCCCGCATTTATTTGGTGATTTCGCGCTCAGGTGGTCGCCAGAGATTCAACATAGAAGCTGACATGAGTGATTTTGAAACGGAGGTGTTTAAAACGATCCGCGTTTATTGGCACCCTACCAAATTAGGTCAGCATTTCACGGAACATATATTTTGCAAGTCGTAGAAAATCCATATTGATGATGTTTTTCTGGATACGAGTGCAGCTTTCATTTTCTTCAAATATGGTGTAGTAGATTATAATGAGCTCATTTATAGTACAAATGACTGAAAACTTAAAATTTTCTTCACTGATAATTTCATTTAATGTAATTTTTTGTGGTTTTTCTTTCAGATGATAAAAGTTCTATTGTTTACAACTGAAGTTAATCTACTTTCATCTATTATATAAATAAAATAGTAGAGGTTTTTTGTGCCTGTGCAAGCAAGCATGCGAAAACTACTGATCGTATCAAAATACTTGTGCTTTGTAATTATTTTTTAATGTTATGGGATTATCTTTGGTTATTCCTTTTCTTTAAATTATAGTTAATTTTCTCATAATTATTGTTTAAGCGATTTTCTATGTCTGTATTATTTTTGCAACGTGAATGAATCTCAAGGTAAGCGTTGTTTGGTATGTTTTATAGCTTTTAAACTTTTCTGTCTGAAAAAATCGACATGAAGATTTTTTTTTATTTTCTTCTTAATAGTTCTGAAATCAACTTTGGATGTTTGCTTCCTTGAAATTCGATTTAGATTATCATAAAATTCAGAGGTCCCTTCAAAATAATTACGTTGAAGGCATAGCTTGTAGAGCTTGGAGTTCTTCGCTGGGTTTCCACTCCCCAAGAACCTTCATCGCAAATTTTCGAATTCTGTCTGGTGATGACTTTTTGCAAAGGTACCTGTGCCTGGTTGATGTAGTGGGTAGTCCTATTGGTATTCTGTTTCCTTCATAAACTATTACGGATTTTACTCATTTCACAAGCTGTCCAGCGCTTTTTTACTTGAACTTCTATACTGACAACTTTGTTTCCAAGGCTAGTTTTTATTGGGTTGCCAGAGGGGTTATGGCAGATGCAGCTCCATCCCGGACGTAGGAAAAAAAGATTATTCTAATTATTAATAGTCGATACTGTATATGCTGTTTAATATTATATGCATATACATTTTACTTGAACTTCTATACTGACAACTTTGTTTCCAAGGCTAGTTTTTATTGGGTTGCCAGAGGGGTTATGGCAGATGCAGCTCCATCCCGGACGTAGGAAAAAAAGATTATCCTAATTATTAATAGTCGATACTGTATATGCTGTTTAATATTATATGCATATATATATATATATATATATATATATATATATATATATCTATCTATATATACATATATTATATATATATATATAAATATATAATATATGTGTGTATACTTAAAAATATAAATATATGTGTGTGTGTGTGTGTATGTATGTATAGATAGATAGATAAATATATATATATATATATATATATATATATATATATA
>CM063498.1:44689709-44694709 GCA_032207245.1 Pardosa pseudoannulata
GATTATCAGAGAAGATATCATAAAAAATGAATTTTATAACTCTTCCGACTGCTTATTTTAACCTCTTTCATTTTAACGTAACCAATCCTAAAGCTTTTAATATTCAATCATTCATTTGGCAGAAATTTTACATGTGATAAAGAAGCATTTCCTTTTTGTTCTTTGAATGAAATGTATAACTTAGGTATTATTTCAATTTAATATTATTTTAGAGATGTGGATTTCCGTCTTCTTTATCAATTTGTTTTGAAAAAACTGACAATAAGACCCGACATTTTGAAAAAATAACCGACTAACAAATATAAAATTTATCCCTAATCATTTAACAAATTTATCCCTTAAATATTTTTCTTAGTTAAACTGATTAAAGTGTATTGAATAAATTATTATACTTTATTGACTCTTATTGCAAATAGGTTCCAGTAAAATTCAACAAAGTGAAATAATGGTAATAATAAAAAATATATAAATTTTGACTGCAAATATCTCATTTATATCTGACTGATAAAAGTATCAATTAATATTTAAATTATTACCTTCTACTTCTGGTGATTTAGATTGAAAATTTTTATAGTCCAAAGATTATATATTGTCAACTGTTACTCAATTGTGAACTATATAAATATCATACATTTTTAAAAATTAACAGTGGGTTGAAACTAGAACCTCGGCTATAGTTGGCTCATCCATGCTTTAGGTGGAAAAGGAGATAAAAGTCAGACAGTTACATAAATATTGAAAATGCGAGTAGCCTCTGTTTGTTTCATGCTGAAAAATACCGCTTTGAATGGAACTCAATGCCTTTTCATTTATTTTCATACTCAAGCTGCTGCATTTTTTCTATGTTAATGATAGTATTTAAATTCTTTTAATTTTTTAAAATTAGTTTCTTTCAGTTATTTTCTGTCATATACTTTGTAATGGTTGATAAGTTTTATAATCCCCCTCATACTCTTTTTGTCATTAATATCTGTCATTATAGTTGAAAATCTAATCGATATGCCATTTTAAAATTAATTAGTGCGTTTTACCATTTGTGATATTGCCATTTATTATTGAATCGTAGTACATTAACCTGACAAAAAATTGAGAATTCGAATATACCACATTTCAAAATTTCCTTTTTTAAAAGAAATTCGTCACTTGGTGGATTTTAATTCAAAAGTTATTAAATATCAGATCTCTCTTCACGAACTGCTTTTCTGTTTGATTAACGGAGAGGATGCCATAAAAAAGAAAATTTATAACTATTCCAATTGCTTATTTCATTCTCGTTCATTTTAATGTAATCAATCCTAATACTTTTAATATTCAAGCATTTATTTGGCAGAAATTTTACCTGAGATGAGGAAGCATTTCTTTTTAGTTCTTTAAATGAAATATATAACTTAGGTATTATTTAATTTTAATATTATTTTACAGATGTGTTTGCCATCATCTTTACCAATTTGTTATAAAAAAGGCTATAAGACCCGATATTTTGAGAAAAGAAAGGACCAACAAATATAAAATTTATCCCTAATAATTTTATTATCAATTTATCACATAAATCTTTTTCTTAGTTTAACTGATTAAACTGTATTAAACAAATTATTAAACTTTATTGAATTTTATTGCAAATGGCTTCCAGTAAAATTCAATAAAGTGTAATAATGATAATAATACTAATATAAATTTTGACTGCAAATATCTCATTTATATCAAATTAATATATAAATTATTATCTTCTACTTCTGGTGATTTGGATTGAAAATTTTGATAGTCTAAAGAACATATATTAGCAGCTGTGACTGAATTGCAAACTACATAAATATCATATATTTCTTAAAATTTTACATTTTAAATTTATACTTAAAATTTTTTTTTAAAATAGAAAAAAGCAATAGCTTTAGTATAAGCTGCTCCTTTTTTCTATTTTAATGATAATATTTAAATTCTTTTAATTTTCTAAAATTAAAAGAATTTAAATGTTATCATATTTTCTATTATTTTCATATCATATTTTCTATTATTTTCTGACATCCTCTTTTTAATGATTAATAAATTTTACAGTCTCTCTCATACTCTTTTTGTCATTAATATCTGTCATTATAGTTGAAAAACTAATCAATATGTCCGTTTAAAATTAATTGTGTGTTTTACCATTTGCGATACCGTCATTTATTATTGAATTGTAGTACATTTAACGTGACAAATTAACCTGAGTTCGAATTTATCAGATTTCAAAATTTCTTTTAAAAAAATGCGTCACATGGTGATATTTAAGGCAAAAGTTATTAAATATCAGAGTTCTGCTGAAGCACTGATTTTGTGTTTGATTATCGGGTAAGATATCATAAAAAATGAATTTTATAACTCTTCCGCCTGTTATTTTAACCTCATTCATTTTAATGTAACCAATCCTAAACATTTTAATATACAATCATTTATTTGGCAGAAATTTTACGTGTCATAAGGAAGCATTTCCTTTTTGTTCTTTGAATGCGATATATAACAGGTATTATTTCAATTTAATATTATTTTATAGATGTGGATTTCCATCCTCTTTATCAATTTGTTTAAAAAAAAACCTGACGATAAGACCCGACATTTTGAAAAAAGATCTGAACAACAAATATAAAATTTATCCCTAATCATTTTGCAAATTTGTCACATAAATCCTTTTATTAGTTTAACTGATTAAACCCTATTAAATAAGCTATTATATTTTATTGCAAATAGGTTCCAGTAAAATTCAATAAAGTGTAAAAATAATAATATAAATTTTGACTGCAAATAATATCTCATTTATATCTGTCTGATAAAAGTATCAATTAATATTTAAATTATTACCTTGTACGTTTGGTGATTTGGACTGAATTTCCATAGTCCAAAGGACATATATTATCATCGGTGAATCAATTGCGAACTATATAAATATCATACATTTTTTTTAAATTTACTGTGGGTTGAAACTAGCAAGCCGGTTATAGTTGGCACATCCCTGCTTTAGGTAGAAAAATAGATAAAAGTCAGACAGTTGCATCAATATTTAAAATGGGAGTAGCCTCTGTTTGTTTCAAGCAGAAAAATACCAGTTTGAATGGAGTTGAATGCTTTTTCATTTATTTACATACTCAAGCTGCTTCTTTTTATCTTTTTTAACGACAGTATTTAAAATCGTTTAATTTTTTAAAATAAGTTTCTTTCAATTATTTTATGACATCTTCTTTTCAATGGTTAATAAATTTTAAAATCCTTCTCGTGCTCTTTTTGTTATTAATATCTGTCATTATAGTTGAAAAGCTAATCGATATGCCATTTTAAAATTAATTAGTGCGTTTTACTATTTATGATAAAATAATTTATTATTGAATCGTAGTACATTAACCTGACAAAAAAATTGAGAATTCGTATGTATTACATTTCAAAATGTTCTTTTTAAAAAGAAATTCGTCACATGGTGATATTTAATGCAAAAGTTATTAAATATTAGCGATCTCCTCACGCATTGATTTTGTGTTTGATTAACGGAGAAGATATCATAAAAATGCATTCTATAACTCTTCCGACTGTTTATTTCATCCTCGTCCATTTTAATGAAATCAATCCTAATATTTTTAATATTCAAGCATGCATTTGGTAGAAATTTTACGTGAGATAAAGAAGCATTTCTTTTTTTTGAACGAAATACATAACTTAGGTTTTATTTTACAGATGTGGTTTTCTGTCTTCTTTATCAATTTTTTTTTGAAAAAAAAACGACATTAAGACAGACATTTTGAAAAAATAACCGACTAACAAATATAAAATTTATCCCTAATCAATTTTCAAATTTATCACATAAATATTTTTCTTAGTTTAACTGATTAAAGTGCTTTGAATAAATTATTATACTTTATTGACTCTTATTGCAAATAAGTCCGAGTAAAATTCAATAAAGTGTAATAATGATATTAATAATTATATAAAATTTGATTGCAAATATCTCATTTATATCTACCTGATAAAAGTATCAATTAATATATAAGTTATTACCTTCTACCTCTGGTGATTTGGAAGAAAAATTTTCATAGACCAAACACCATATATTAGGAGCTGAGCTATGACTGAATTCCAAACTATATAAATATCATAAATGTTTTAAAATTTTACATTTTAAATTTATACTTTAAAAAAATTTTAACAATAGAAAAAAGCAGCAATGTGAGTTTAAGCTGCTAATTTTTTCTATTTTAATGATAGTATTTAAATGATTTTAATTTTCTAAAATTAGCTTCTTTCAATTATTTTCTGACATCCTCTTTTTAGTGGTTAATAAATTTTAAAATGTCTTTCGTACTCTTTTTGTCATTAATATCTGTCATTATATTTGAAAAGCTAATCGATATGCCATTTTAAACTTAATTAGTGCGTTTTACCATTCGTGATACCGTCATTTATTATTGAATCGTAGTACATTAACCTGCGAAAAAAATTGAGAAAACGTATATATCACATTTCAAAATTTCTTTTTTAAAAAGATTGGTGATTTTTAATTTAAAAATTATTAAATATCATTGTTCTCCTCACATATGAATTTTGTGTTTGATTAACGGGGAGGATATCATAAAAAATGAATTTTATAACTCTTCCGACTGCTTATTTCATCCTCATTCATTTTAATGTAATCAATCCTAATGCTTTTAATATTCAAGCATTCATCTGACAGAAATTTTAAATGAGATGGGAAGATATTTTGTTTTTTTTCTCTTTGGATGAAGTATAGAATTTAGATAGTATTTGAATTTAATATTAATTTTCAGATGAGTTTATTCATCTAATTTATCAGTTTGTTGTCAGAAGAGCCGAAGATCAGTTTTGACAAATATGAAAGCTATCCCAAAATCATTTTAAAAATTTATCACTTTAATCTTTTTCTTGCTATAACTGATTAAACTGAATTAAATAAGTTATTATACTTTATTGAATCTTACTGCAAATTACTTTCAGTAAAATTGCGATTCCAGTGTAATACTGAT
>CM063498.1:44702209-44722209 GCA_032207245.1 Pardosa pseudoannulata
TAGTTCCAATTTTTCAAGAACCAGAGTTAAGTTACAATTTATGCGAATATGTGACTTAGTTTAGTTTCAGATAATGATGGTTTTCAGAACGACAGAATGCTTACAATATTTGCGGTAAGGTAATGACTTACAAAAATTTTCGTTCATCCATTTGATTTGATTTATTGGTATCTCAAAAAGCATATTTTATAAAACAGATTTATTAAGTGTTACTCCCCATCTAGCCTGTATTTATTGAAACAGAGTGGAATAGAAATGGGCTCGAAATTCTCTGCTAAAAATAAAAAGTACATAGTTTATAGCAGGGCCAGGTGTTAAAACTAATAATTTAAATAAATTAACTTAGTTCTTTTTAAATTTTGTAAAATCTAAACTTGACTTAAAGCATTAATAGTGGCCTAAGATCTCTCGTGTCTGTTAATGGTGACTGAGTAATGTAAAATACATTCATATTCGAAATATCCTGTAAGTTCTCCAACGATACCTCTGTGGTTAGCAGGTCATGCTTAGGGGTCGGTAGCTTAGAACTCGTCCAAAGAAAATGAAAGGTGCACCCCTTTTTTAATTCGTGTCAACTCGGGATCATCACATGCTTGGCTCCCCCAAGTCGCATTAGTAACAACACGAACACCATTAACAGCAGATAATATTTAAAAATATCCAACTTCTTGAGTATAATTGGAAAGATGCTAATATTAGAATTGTAGGAAGATGAATGTTTTCTTTTCGATAACACTTTTAAGTGTTATATTATCTAAGAGTTGTTTATGAGACAAAAACTACAAAATTTTACACAATATATCAATGATTGCCAGGATATCATGCTCGAATTATTATTAAATTTATAATTTTATAATAATTAGAATGTTAAATATATTCAACTTCTTGAGTAGAATTGGAAAGATGCTAATATTAGGTTTGCAGGATTGACTTCTTGAGTGTAATTGGAAGGAAGCTAATATTTAGGATTGAAGTTAGATGAATGTTTTCCTTTCGATTAACACTTTTAAATATATTATTTAAGAGTAAATTATGAGAGAAAAAACTACAAAATTTTACATAATATATGAATGATTGTCGGGATATTATGCTCAAATTATTATTAAATTTATAATTTTATATAATAATTAGAATATTAAATATATCCAATATTAGGATTGCAGGATGACTTCTTGAGTGTAATTGGAAGGAAGCTAATATTAGGATTGAAGTTAGATGAATGTTTTATTTTCGATAACACTTAAAAACATTATTTAAGAGTAAATTATGAGAGAAAAACTACAAAATTTTACACAATACATCAATGATTTCCGGGATATCATGCTCAAATTATTACTAAATTTATAATTTTATAATAATTAGAATGTTAAATATATTCAACTTCTTGAGTGTAATTGGAAAGATGCTAATATTAGGATTGAAGGAAGATGAATGTTTTCTTTTTGATTACACTTAAAAATATTATTTAAGAGTAAATTATGAGAGTAAAACTACAAAATTTTATACAATATATCAATGATTGCCAGGATATCATGCTCGAATTATTATTAAATTTATAATTTTATAATAATTAGAATGTTAAATATATTCAACTTCTTGAGTATAATTGGAAAGATGCTAATATTAGGATTGAAGGAAGATAAATGTTTTATTTTCAATAACACTTAAAAACATTTTTTAAGAGAAAATTATGAGAGAAAAACTAAGAAATTTTACACAATATATCAATGATTGCCGGGATATCTTGCTCGAATTGTTATTAAATTTATGATTTTATCTGACAAACACTACTACCAGTAGGAATAGATTTGGACATAAAAACACACATGTCAGGAATGTGTTCATATTTTAAAAAGGCAAGGGTAATTTATGTATGAGTTACAAGAGTGATAAAGTGCTCTCGATAAGCGGATCACTCTCAGTAAGTTCAAAATTCATATTTTTATGCTTTTTATATATTTATTTATTTGGGTTCTTTGAATTTCCAATACTCCAGTTAAAATATTTAAAAATAGCTTGAGGTAAAAGGAAATGAAATAAGAAATAATAATCAATGCATCTTAAATTATGCGGCCAAACAAATTTTTATGCTAGACTTCTTTTTATTTTGAATGTTATTAAAAATCTCACATACTTTAACTCTTTCTGAGATTCAAGGTATAATTGTTTCTCATTATCCATAATTTATCATATTTTTAATATGGGATGTTTTATTTGTTTGATATTATTTTTGAATTCTAATCAGTTAGTTTATAAATTTAATCGAGTGTAAATTTGTAATCAAGGTTGTTTTTAGAAATAAATAGAAGGCCACTTAGGTACTACCCAAATATAAAGCGATTGAATGCAAACAGATAACAACGAGTTATCAATGAGAACAAACTCAGTAGTTAAAAAAAGCAGACTTAGCATTTTCGTAAGGTCGCTTTTATTTTTGCAAATTTAACAATAAATTTTTTCCTGCAAATTTTGGTAATACTCCGAGAATACTTTATATATTTTTTCCTATTAAGGGTTGATTAAACTCGGAACAATGATTCAAAACCTTTTCTAAACTCATAATCTCTGTTAACGTACGCAATAGTCAACAAGAATATAACGTACCTGGATAGAAGAGAGAGATCTATAAACTTTCCGGTTGAGTGATAAATGAAAAAGAAAATAAAATCTTATATTATTGTCCCACCATAATGTACTGTATACACCATAGCAGTGTATACAGTAACCACATGCAATGAAAACGGAATCCAAATTTATTCCTCCTCCACCTATTACATTGTTGATTCTTTGAGTCATGAAATATTTACCATTTCTTACATGTGTACTTATTTAGACAAAATCCTTTAAATGAAACGTACAAGTTTGAATCAACTAACACGATATTGTTTTATAACTGAGTCATTTTACTAAGCATTCAGAAAATGCAGTCTTATGTCATTTAACAAATGGACTAAAAACGCTATAACACTTACTATTATTTAAGAGTAAATTATGAGAGAAAAAGTACAAAACTTTACACAATATATCAATGATTGCCGGAATATCATGCTCGAATTATTATTAAATTTATAATTTTATCTGACAAACACTACTACCAGTACCAATATATTTGGACATAAAAACACACGTCAGGAATATGTTCATATTTTAAAAAGGCAAGTATAATTTATGTATGAGTTACAAGAGTGATAAATTGGTTAAAGTGCACTCGATAAGTGCATCACTCTCAATAAGTCCAAAATTCAAATTTTTAGGTTTTTTTATTTGCTTATTTATTTGGGTTTTTTTGAATTTCCAACACTCCAGTTAATATTTCTAAATAGCTTGAGGTAAAAGAAAATGAAATAAGAAAAATAATCAATGCATCTTAAATTATGAGGTCAGACAAATTTTTATGCCAGACTTATTGTTATTTTGAAAGTTATTGAAAATCTCACATCCTTTAACTCTTTCTGAGATCAAGGTATAATTGCTTCTCATTATCCATAATTTATCATATTTTTAATGTGGGATATTTTATGTGCTTGCTATTATTTTTTAATTCTAATCAGTTAGTTTATAAACTTAATTCAGTGTAAATTTGTAATCAAGGTTGTTTTTAGCAATAAATGCAAGGAAAAGTAAGTACTGCCCAAGTATAAAGCGACTGAATGCAGACAGATATTTTAAAACTACTAACGAGTTATCAATGAGAACAAACTCAGCAGCTAAAAATGTAGACTGAGCATTTTCGTTAGGTCATTTTTGCTATTGCAAATTTAACAATAAATTGCTTAATGCAAATTTTGGTAATACTCTGAGAATACTATATACTAGCACATAGCCCGTCATATGACGGGATCACCTATGTACCCTATGTGGTAGATAAAATATGGTTTGTTTTTTGGCTGAGAATTATCTGGTAAACGCTCAATAATTTGTTTATCTTCATACTCATCTGAAGTCTCCCAATACTGCTAATGAAGTTTAGAATCACTTTGAATTAATTTAAAAAGATAATTCAAAGTTTTCTTAGCTACGTCGAAATTATCGTTAAGTTCTTCCCAATTTTTCTTGCCACAGTAATTAATGGAAGTAAAGGAATGAAACTATCATTTCCACTACACCCTGGAGGTAGATAGAATTTGTTGTTAATACCGGTGATAAAATTTTCATTGCAACAAAAAATAATCGATGATTAAATTTAAAATTATCACATATATACCTAATCTATTATTTAAGCCAAATATAAAAGAAAATTATTTACTTAATATCTAAGTTCAGTGATAAAACTTAGAAAAATAATGCAGAGGATATTGAAATAATATAAAATAAGAGATTATTAAATGAGAGGGTTAAAGGAATGACGTCATAATGCTAGAAAAAATGTTATTTTTACCTATTTATTATGCGATTAATTGATAAATTAATCACCTGCTCTTACCGAGGGAAATAGGGCTTGAAATAATGGCATTAAATGCTAGAAAAGGGGAATGGGTGGATTTTAAACGTTGCTAACCCTAACCCATCAAGAATTCAATATGGATTCCTCTATCCATTCCAGGTACAACCTCTTCATAAATTCGAGAAGGACAGAACTTAGGCTATTATTATATAGGGGATTATTTTGCCTTTTAAGGGTTGATTAAACTGCGAACAGTGATTCAAAATCTTTTCTGAACCAATATTCCCTGTCAACGTACGCAATAGTCAACAACAATGTAACTTACCAGGATACAAAAGGGAGATCTATAAACTTTCCAGTTGATTGATAAATGAAAAAGAAAATAAAGTCTTAAATTATTGTCCCATATAATAACCAAAGTAGCCAGTGTTTACAGTAAGCACATGAAAACGGAATCCAAATTTATTCCCCCTCCATATATTACATTGTTGATTCTTTGAGTAATGAAAGAAATACCTTTTGTTACATGTGTACTTCTTTAGCAGTGGTGTGCGGTAGGTTTTCAAGCAGGGTGTGCAGAGAACATGGATTTTCCAATAAATCTTTAATTATTGAGACATCTGAGTTCTCCATTCTGAAACGGGTTATTTATTATGAATATAAATTTAAAGATTACAATAAATAAAATATTTACCTACGAGTAGTAGAGTTATAACTATAAAAACAGCTAAAATTGAATGGTGAAATTTGGACTGTTCTGTTAAAATTCGTTTCTTTAAAACAAAACATGGTTTTTCAGCTAATTATCTCAATAAATAGAATACATCACCGAAATTAATTTACCACACTAAAACAGTTCACTTTATATTGATGAAATACTTCTTTTCTATTTCCATGAAAACAAAATCTTACGATATATAAATTTAAACATTAATAGTCTGCAAAATCGTATGGCCAGTTAATCAGTTAAAAAACCAAAATCGCTTCAGCGCGTAAGTCCCCGCTCTAATACTACGCTTCGGATGATTCTGAATGCCAAGTGCAGGAAAAATAGCTGCACTTGCCTCAGTGCTGTAGTATGCTGTTATTCTCCAGTAGCCCATACATATAAAGCGAGATTTTCAATTTAGTGCTCAGTGCGTACACATCAGAACTTCCTATGTTCTTTTGCTCGCTACGTGGTGCAGCATCTAGTACCGCACGTACTGCCGGAATACAAGCAAGCAAATCAACATAATATTTGAATATATTAAAAATAATATTTATTATATACCATTTAAAGATAGGTAGACATAGGTGCAAAAAATTATTGTCCCTCATAATTTTGCAAGGGTGTGCAGTGCACACCTTGTACATATGGACCGCACGCCACTGTTCTTTAGATAAATTTTTTTAAATGAAACATACAAGTTTGAATTAACTAAAACGATATTGTTTCAAAACTGAGTCGTTTAACTAAGCATTCAGAAAATTCAATCTTATGTTAGTTAACAAATGGACTAAAAACGTTATGGAAATAAGTGTAGTATATAGTTATAACATAAAACTATATAAAGTGAAAATGAATGTAAAGATATTTTAGACAATTTTTTTTTAAATGTAACAATGTATCATATTGATTATTAACGGAAAAATTGTGTAATATTCATTTACATAATTCTGAATTATTTTGAAGCTAAGTTTTGTTTTAATAACATTTTTGGGTTTAAAATTTTGGCACCTAACGCCTAATAAATTTTTCTGAGTTACATGATATAAACACAAATAAAATGATTATATTGAAAGAAGATATTTGAAGATAGTTTTTAAACCCAATATAATAATCTATTCATGTTCTTATATATAAACATAAAAGATTTTGTATACGACAATAGAGGTTTTAGTCAGCATCATAACAAAGTTCTTTAGAAACCTAGAATTATCCTTTTTTATTTAAAAGTCACAATCACAATGTCATAATCACAAATGGTCGAACTCAGTCGGAAGGAAGCAGCAAGGAGATGTTAAACACAATGGCCCACTTATCCCAATGCTGAATAAATGAAATATTAGTTTAGAAAGACATTTTCATGCCATCTAGTTTGAATATTCATTAAAGTTTTATTGTATTTTAATTCAATAAAGCTCTGTTCATTTGTTAGATGTGAATAAAGTGAAATAATTTAAAGTGGGGAAAATCTATCACAACTAATGACACAACCAACATTTATTATAAAGTATTGCTGTTATCAAACGAGTTTCAGAAACGAAGAAAGGGTTTAGAATAATTATGCATAAAATTTACATGTCTTTCTCAATTTGTGAAGTGGTTGGAAAGTTATTTTAAATTATAATTATTCAATACATTCACACACATTCTCATATCTTTGTTGTCAATAGGAGATGTTTCAAGTAAAGGAAGGAACTTTAATTATTAAAGTAACTTCAAGAAAAGATCATCCTGTAATAGGTTATGATAATATTAGGCAGAAATTAATGGAGGTGCAAAATTTAACAAAGTTATCGATTTTCATTATAGAATATCTAATTTTCCTTTCATCTACTCAGTAAAGGATATATGAGTCGTTAAATTTTATTGAATTAGTCTAATTATAGCAGTATTGTTATTTTGTATTTCAGTGTCGTATATGTTGATTAATTACCAGCTAATCAGATTTAATGATATAGATTATACTGTGTAACTTTAGTTAATGGTTCTATTATTACATAGAAATACTTCTGGATAAGCTGAAAAGTTTTCGTATTTTAACGTTACTTGTAAAAAAAAGGTGATTGATGTAATTTAATTATTTCTCATTGATATATCCGTCATGAAAATAATTGGTTTCATTTAATAGAAAGTTATGAGAATTGACTTTAGTCTTTTGTATATTTAGAATAAATGGTAGCATATTGTACAATCGTGAGGTATTTATCAAGGATAAATTTGAATCTATTTTAACTTTTAATTTCTCTAAAATAACTCTCAGAAATGCAGAAACTGTATTCAACTTTTCCTGCTACACCTTAAAATACATAATTAGAACAAATCGAGGAATATATATATTCCTGAATAAATGGTAGCATATTGTACAATCGTGAGGTATTTATCAAGGATGAACGTGAAATTTGTTTTAACTTTTAATTCCTCTAAAATAACTCTCAGAAATGCAAAAACCGTATTCAACTTTTGCTGATACACATTAGAATACATCATTAGAACGAATCCAGGAATATATATATTCCTGAATAAATGGTAGCATATTGTACAATCGTGAGGTATTTATCAAGGATGAACGTGAATTTGTTTTAACTTTTAATTCCTCTAAAATAACTCTCAGAAATGCAAAAACCGTATTCAACTTTTGCTGATACACATTAGAATACATCATTAGAACGAATCCAGGAATATATACCAAGTTTTAGAGAATTGTGATTGGTCTCCAGGAGGTGATTCAGGACCATCCTTGGAGTCCCGGTCCTTCTGGTCAGAGACGGAAAAGGACGCATTGTAAAAAGGACAATGGAACAACGAACAGGATAATGGAAAAAGTGTAGGGTTGCCTGAGTCGAAAGAAGAAAGGTAAAGAATGCAGCGTTCTCTTGGACATTGTCAATTTTTTTAAGCGTAGCAAGTGGAGCGTTCCTTTTACTTTTTAATTTTTATATATTTTTTTGCATATTTTCTTGTCATTTCTTCTAATTTTGAACATTGTAATATAGAACAGTGATACTATACTATAATTAAAAGCAATGTAAAGCAACTTGGGGTTATCAATGTCATTGAAATGACAATGCATTGTACTACACCACAACCCCCAGTAAGTCCTTTATAAGAAAAGTATCAAAAATAAATATTTTTAAGATTTATGGATCTGCCAAAAATAAATTTGTTGTTTCTCGACGTGATTTATAAACCAAATGGAATTTTCAAACTCAATTTTGATCTAGTAGAAGTTTATATGTGATGAGAATGAATTGGATTGAATTTTAGCATTTCTACTCAGGTAATCTATTTAGATTTATTAAGTTCAGTACCTCAGGGAAAAGAGAAACGGGCGATCATGCGTAACACTTAAACGTGTTTCATTGTTTTGACAAGTCAGACTAAGTACTTTTTTTATTGATTCATCCTGATAAAGGTCAGTTGTCTCAGTTAATCTTTCAAAGCTACATTACAAGTTTAAAAATTTGTTCATAAAAATTTAAACATTCTGTTTGAACTACAAATAAAAAGATATTTAAAGGAAAATATTTATTTCATCTTTTAATCTTTGTATTTCAACAATGCCGATTTGAAGGAATTTCCTCAAATATTTGAATATACCAGATCAATTCTTTACAAATTTAGAAAATTTTAAAACCAAAAAAATAAATATTTATCTGTTAAAGAGGATATCTTTTACAAAAATAAATATGGATACCTTATAAATATCATAAATCAATTTGCCCCAAAAATGTTCTTACATAAAGAATTTGTAACTAAATTTCCAAGAAATCTACTTCTGATATTTTAATTTCTTTTGTTATTTAATGAATCCAAAGTTTTTTTATAACAATCATGTGAATTTATGAAACATAAAAGGAAACTTTGATACGAAAAGGAAACTTAGTATCACCATTTGATTAAAAAAATTGTGACAAAAAACTGTGTTAAATGCAGTGTTGTAAGGCATCAACAATCAACAAAGCAGCTTTGATAATTTTTGTGTATGTTATAGAAATACAACTTGTTAAATAAACTTTTAAGATAACATATAAGTTAATGAAAAACTTCGGAATACATCTTAGTATGTTTGATAAGAAAAATAAATTTTGTCCCAACTGCAGTGGGACTGAAATAAATATACTAACAATTACTATTTTCTATTTGTAATATAATTTTTAAACTTATCATTAATAACTAATGTTCAGCTGTTATGCCATAGCAGACATTTTTAAAGTTTGGTTAAAGCCTATAATAAACGTTGAAGATATACAACGTGTTATGTAAATCTTTGAAATAACATACTGTAGAAAAAACTAGAAATTTTTTGCGGAATATATCCTATTATATTTGATAAGGTAAATAAAACTTGCCACAACTGCAGTGGGATTGAAATAAATATACTAACAATTACTATTTCTATTTGTAATATATTTATCAAACATCTCATTTATAATTAAAGTTTAGTTGTTATGCCATATCAATCGTTTTTGAAAAATCTAATTAAGGTTTATTATAAATTTTGAGAATTTATATAAAAGAAAAGGATAGATAAAATATATTTTTAAAAATATCAAATTTGCTAATGACAAGTTACATAACTTAGAATAAAGAAAAAAATATTCTTATGAAAAAAATATATTTTATCAGTACTATAGGGACATTCTGCAGTCATTTTTGTAAGGATTGTTTTTAAAATTGAGACTGAAAAAATACCAACAATTGATTTTTTATAACAGAGAAAAGACCCGGACGGCTTGTGAATCTTAAAATACGTTTGGTTTATATCGAATCACATTGAAAGAATTGTTTTTTATCTTCATCATTTACAAATGAAATTGTCTCTAGGGTAACGTAAAAAAGTATCTGACGCTTCAAAATTAATTTAGAGGCGTTAGAAACAGTTTATTTGGCATTTGTTCAAGGTTGTAAGAAAAGCCTTTTATTTTAAACTGCCTTTTATTCAAACCATTTTGTTTAGCATGTATAGATGCTTTAGTATTCCAATATATTTTAAAATATATGGATAGTCTGCCCAGTACATGTAAGTAATTCATTATATTTTTTTTCTGCATTTTAGTGTTACAGGAATTTATCATTATATTTTTTATTATATTTAACTTTAATTTTTTGCTTATTTAAGTTATAATATACTATATACTGTTGGACTGAGGTAAGGTTGTAAGAAAAGCCTTTTATTTTCAACTGCCTTTTATTCAAATTATTTTTGTTTAGCACATATAGATGCTTTAGAATTCCAATATATTTTTAAATATATGAATAGTTTGCCCAGAGATGCAAGTAATTCATTATAATATTTTTTCTGCAATTTAGTGTTACAGGAATTTATCATTATGTTTTTTATTATATTTAGCTTTTCTTTTCTGCTTCTTATTTAAGTTATAATATACTATATACTGTTGGACTGATGTAAGGTTATAAAAAAAGCCTTTTATTTTCAACTGCCTTTTATTCAAACCATTTTATTTATCATATATAGATGCTTTAGGATTCCAATATATTTAAAATATATGGGTAGTTTGACCAGTAGATGTAAGTAATTCATTATAATTTTGTTTCTGCATTTTAGAGTTACAGGAACTTATCATTATGTTTTATATTATATTTAGATTTTCTTTTCTGCTTCTTATTTAAGTTATAATATACTGTATACAGTTGCACTGAGGTAAGGTTGAAAGAAAAGCATTTTATTTTAATCTGAATTTTATTCAAACCATTTTGTTTAGCACATGCAGATGCTTTAGAATTCCAATATATTTTTAATATATGGATAGTTTGCCCAGAGATGTAAGTAATTCATTATAATTTTGTTTCTGCATTAGTGTTACAGGAATTTATCATTATGTTTTTTATTATAATTAGCTTTTCTTCTTTTCTTCTTATTTAAGTTATAATATACATTATACTGTTGGAATGCATTACAGATTCTTTTCAGCATCTTTTCATTTACAGTTTAAAAACATTAGAAATTAATTAAAAATGTTTTATATACGAGAACTTTACAAAAAGAGGAAGTATGCATATATGATTTTTAAGAAGCTTTAGGAAAACACGTTAAAAATTTAGCGGAATGTTGCCAGTACTTAGTTATAAATTATATGTCTCTTTCAATATTTACTGAGTCTTTCCATATTTTTGACATAATTATATATTTTAAACGAAACTATGTGGGAAAAAAAGTCTTATTTTGTGAAATTCTTATTTAAAATAGTATTTGTAATTAAAAAGTCATTTTTTAATTAGCAGCGGTAACAAACTTTAAGATTAGAAAACTCTGTCGTCTGTCGCAGTTTTCTTTGTGCGGACAAAGGAAACAAATAATACTTTAAAAAAAGTCAAATTTCTAAAATTCTCCTTATTTTGAGGCAGGTAATTATCAAAATAAAATTTCATAATTACGTATAAGCTCATTCATAATATATAGTTTATATAGCTTTTCATTTAAAATGATGATAAAAATATCTGATTGACATTCAAATTTGAATTAGAACTTAGCTAATAATTGATACTAAAAATTTAATTAGATTTGAAATTTACGACTCAAAATTGGAAAAGAATTAAGAATTTTTTGACTTAGAAATTTATGTGAATCAAAACACGTAAAACTTTAAAGAAATGTTTTCAACTTTACAGCCCTTTTACTGTCTATATATTTGATTGAAATTGTCTTATTATGTAAAATTCTTTGTTTTATTGTTAAAATATATATATATATATATATATATATATATATATATATATATATATACATACATATATATGTATATATATGTATATATATATATATATATATATATATATGTATATATATATCTATACATATATATATATATATATATATATATATATATATATATATATCTATACATACATATATATATATACACACATATACATACATACATACATACATATATATATTTTCACGAAGATTCGAATGAACATACCGTTTAACTTAAGCGAAGAATTTATTGAAGCTAAGTAGCAACTCGCAACTTTACAAGATCGAGAAGTTGTCTACAACTATTGGGTATCAGCTTTTATACCCGAACAGAATATTAGAGAAATAACTAATTTACATATTAAAAAAATATCTAGAATGTTCAAGAACCTAAAGAAACAATAAATAACATTTTTAAATTAAAAATCCGTGCTTTGGATAAACCAAAGCCATGGCAAGCATCGAACCCACAATCTTCGGATCTGGATTGCGTGCTTTGACCATTCGGCCACTGAGCTCGTTGCCTAAATTTCTTTATGCGGCAATATATATATATATATATATATATATATATATATATATATATATATATATATATATATATATATATATATATATATATATATACATATATATATATACATATATATATATATATATATATATATACATATATATATATATACATATATATACATATATATATATATATATATATATATATATATATATATATATATATATATATATATATATATATATATATATATATATATATATATATATATATATATATATATATATATATATATATATATATATATATATATATATATATATATATATATATATATATATATATATTACAGAATTGTATGTTTTATTAGAATGTAAATGAAAACATTTTTTCTGGAATTCTGAGAAGTCAAAGGAAATTGAATTCGCAGCATTAAAATCTCGTATTTGCCTCAAAAAGAAATAATTGGGACATCTTTTTATTGCGTTATCTTAATTCTTATTAATAAAGAAATAATGCAGCAACTATAAGTGCAATACATATTCTAAATTTCTGACCAGGAAATGGTTTTTTTTACACAGTAGCAGGGCATGTAATATTCAATATATTTTCTTTGATTTATATTTGGGGAATCACTTTGCTCATTGTTTAGTTGACAGCAATTGAAAGATAAATGATCGTACCGTTAAAAAGAATAAAAATGGTAGGAAATGAAGAGCTATTATGATTATTAATCTATATTTAGTTGATACTACTGTTTACTTTTGATGGTAGTATCACCGGCATCACAAATGCACTAAAGGTCGAAAAGGAAGTAAACTGAAGTTTGTGACACTTAGTTGTCTGGGTTGCAGTGTGATTTCTTTTGGAAGAATTCCTTGTCACGGATAGTTGCTGACAAAGGTAAAATAGACAACAGTCAAGTAAAATCAGCTTTTTTCACTTCGATTCTCTTGATGTGTTGCTAATTTGTTATGACATTTTGTCAGTTCTTACTAATATGTAACCAGTTTTTACAACGAAATAAAAGCGAAAGAGGAACTAAATACTTAAGGGAATTTGTAGTAATAACATGAACACATTTTCCCCCGAATACCAAATATTTAATGTTGTTCCTAAAAAAATTATTTATAAGGCTGTAAAAATTATTTATTTTCTTAAATAAAATATTTTATTTATATATAATACCCCGAGATAATAGAAATCCTTTTTTAAAGTTATTCTTACCAGCATATAATTTTTAATTCCCACTAAGCTATGTAATTTCCATATTAATAACAATTAACTTTAATTAAGGCGAGTTTAGGAGCAAGGTATAAAAGGAAAAAATCTCTCTCGGAGGACTTATATGCAGTTTAATATCTTCTAAAGTATAAAGTTAATTTACGAAAAAATTACTTATTTTCTTAAATAAAATATTTTATTTATATATCATACCCCGATATAATAGAAATCCCCTTTTAAAGTTATTCTTTCCAACATGTAATTTTTAATTCCCACTAAGCTATGTAATTTCCATATTAATAACAATTAACTTTAATTAAGGCGAGTTTAGGAGCAAGGTATAAAAGGGAAAAAATCTTTCTCGGAGGACTTGGATGCAGTTTAATATCTTCTAAAGTGTAAAGTTAATTTACGATAAGCGTTGACCACGGTCTCCGTAACTCATTCGCTCCGAACTCTAATTAGTTTTATCCCCTTAAATACAACTACCTTAAATATTCATAGCCTTTACTAGCACACTTTACTCTAATGACTTTACCGCTATATTAAAGCATCTTTTTTATCGTGAAAAATAAGAGAGTTCTGCACTTAATGCCTTAAGCAAACACAAAAAGAAGTAGATGGCCTTTCGGCTTAGGGAATAAAATTATTTGCTTTTCACTCTACTCTTCAGTTGTGACGTCACAGTTTGGATCAATAATTTTTTTCAATTTTTATACAGGAGATTTGAAATGCACTTTTGTAAAGAAAAAAACCCTGTCTGAATTGAAATAAGAATGCTAAACATTTCGGTACAAATTAAACATAACAACTAGTTATGTAAGATGAGTCATCGCTTGAGGATTTTGGAGTATAAAAGAAAATAAATCAGCATCATTCGAACCACCTGAAATATATTTCCGAGAGAAAAACATTCTGCAAAAGAAAGTATTTCTTGTTTCATCAAACTCATCTAGCTTAGCTGTTTCATTCTTGAAGAGAATGAAGAAAAGAAAAATAAAAAGATTTACTAATCCAGCACTCTGAAATAAAATAAAACTTAATTCTAATTTTACTGGCAAAAAATCTACAAATAAATCACTATGTTCAGTTTTCTATAATTATAAAAATAACTGGTTTAGAAAATTACAATTTTTTTATTAGATATTAAACTAATTTTCTTCTTTTGATTTACAGAACCCAAAATTTTCTAGTTTGAACAGAAATTTTTAAAATTTTAAAAATGCTAACCATTGTAATTTTTTACACAGTTATCTGATTGTGCGCAGCATTGTACAGTTATTCTAACGAATGTACATCATTTTTTGGGTTCAAAATATAGTAATAAAATGTGTCTTGAAAGTGACAAACTATTTCTTTCATTTATTTTCTTTTTTGACAAACTATTTCTTTTATTTACTTATTCTATTATTGAAAAACTATTTCTTTTACTTATTTATTCTTTTATCGACAAACTATATCATTTATTTATTTATTCTTTTATTGACAAACTATTACTTTTATTTACTTATTCTTTTATTGACAAACTGTTTTTTATTTATTTATTCTTTTATCGAAAAACTATTTCTTTTACTTACTTATTCTTTTATTGACAAACGATTTTTTTATTCACTTATTCTTTTATGGACAAACTATTTTTTATTTATTTATTCTACTATTGTTAATCTATTTCTTTTACTTACTTACTATTTTAATGACAAACTATATCATTTATTTATTTATTCTTTTATTGACAAACTATTTCTTTTACTTACTTATTCTTTTATTGACAAACTATTTCTTTTACTTACTTATTCTTTTATCGACAAACTATATCTTTCTTTTACTTATTTTTTTATTGACAAACTACTTCTTTTATTCCATTGTTATAAATTTGAATAATACCTAAATGTATGAGAAAAAAAAACTTTTGAAATTAAAAAATATATATTTTTTACTCCAAGAACATAAAATTTTAATTTCCTAATTTCTCTTAATGAAAGCACATCATATTTTAAACCAAAAAAGTGTTTAATTATTATAAAATGAGGTGAAGATGAGAATAATCAAAGAAGCCGTGTAAATAAACAATGACAGTGTAATTAAAAAAAAAAAGTAAAATTCAAGTCAAAATCTCAGATTTTTAAATGAATTATTTTTGTTATTATAAAAGATTGAAATTGTGTTTCAGTGAAAAGGTCCGAGAAATGGTTGATAGCAAATTAATATATTGTTATATATTACATAATTACTTCTTAAATTTTTAGAGTAACAAGTATAATTCCATTAAGTAATTTTTTAAAAGTTAGTTTTGTAATATTAACATTTATTACTTTGAAATATTCAATAATTTAATTGGCTGAACGATGGCTGAATGGGAAAGTACTACTCTTCGGTATCGAAGTTCGTGGACTCGAATCCCAATCTAGGCATGGATGTTCATAGCCATTCGGATTTGGCTTTAAGCATCCCGGTCTCATACGAAATGTGTTGCTAAACAATAGAGTGTAGTGCTCTAAACCAAACTAATAATTTATTTGTGTATTATTAATTTTCTGTTGTTTTGAATTTATTTTTATGCTTTATCTTAAATGAAATCCTGAATGTTGTTTTTTACTTTCCACTTTTAAATTCTTACAGTTTAGTACCGTACACTATAAGAGTTTTAGTAATAAATGCTAAAATTGATATTAGGGAAATCTTTTGAAATTTAGGCTGCCTTCTAATAAAGTCTTATTTCGACAGAATGAACTTTAATTCGACATCTCTTTGAGTTAAACAATACACTGAATTCTAGCTTAATGAGTAGCGTAACATTTACAACAGCATCGGTATTTTCCATTTCCTTTTCTGAGAGAATAAGTAATTAGCCTGCCAGTTTATATTTATTCTGTGAGATAAATAGAATGTACCTAAATCAGTGCTAAGAAAATCTCTGATATCCGAGGTAAAATTCAGTTTAATTTTTCAGATATCATATTTTAAGTTACTAGTGTAAAATAAAAGGTTTTAAGATAAATTATTTCTATTATAGTTATTCCGCAGAAATCCTGTAATTTGTATGAATAACCTTAGAAACTGTTCGAAACATGGATTTACCTCTTGATAGTAAAAACAATTTTTATAATATATATATATATATATATATATATATATA
The DNA here is from genome assembly GCA_032207245.1 of Pardosa pseudoannulata. Lineage (NCBI taxonomy): Eukaryota > Metazoa > Arthropoda > Arachnida > Araneae > Lycosidae > Pardosa > Pardosa pseudoannulata. Next base: position 44,718,898 of record CM063498.1, read on the forward strand.
TATATATATATATATATATATATATATATATATATATATATATGTATATATATATATGTACTGTCTACAAATAAGTATTTGTACACTTGTGATAGGAAAGAAAAACTAACTTTTTTCAAAATTAATAGTTAGTAGAGCCTCCACGAGAGTCAATTACATCGTGAATCCTCCGGGGCATACTTTCCACAAGTCTCTGTATTACAGCCAGTAGTATTGTCTTCAACTCGGCTTGGAGTATACATACAAGTTCCTTCACCTATTTTAGACTGGTAGTGCACCCCTTAATTCGGAGATCCAAATCGTCCCAGAGGTTCTCGGTAGGGTTCAGGTCTAGGGTCTGGGCACACCAGTCCATACGATGAACTCCATTCGCTCCATACCAAGCCTTGGTTAACCTCGAAACATGACAACTGAAATTGTCATCCTGTAAGTAACAGGAGTCCAACCCGTAAAACTGCCACAACGTAGAAAGCACATTGTCATCCAAAATAGTGCAGTATGCATCGACGTTGAGCTTACTATGAATGTTGACCAAGGGTCCCAGTCCATATCAGGAGAAACACCCCCGGACATTAATTTCACCTCCGCCGAACTTGGCTGTTGGCACAAAGCATTCTGGCAGGAGAGGTTCTCCAGCAGACTCCAGACCGAGACCCTGCCATCCGAATGGTAAAGGATGAACCTTGATTCGTTGTTCCAAAGAACCCATTTCCACTGATCCAATTTGGATGTGCTTTGCACCACGATAACCGAGCAGCGTGGTTGGCCATTCTGATCAAAGGCTTATAGGCAGCAGCACAACTAGGGAAACCAAGCAGGTGTGCTTCCTTACGGATGGTATTCATTGAAACAATACTTCCGGATACCTGTTGAAATTCTTCGCGGATGAGGGCCATCGGTTGGGTGCTGTTCTTCGGAATTTCTCTGGACAGCACTCGTCGGTATCTATCTCCCAGTTTCATAGGTCTGCCGACTCCGGGCACATTTCGACATTCACCACTCACCTTCAATCTCTTAATCACATAGGCCACTGTCAATTTTGGGTACTTCAGATTGCTAGATATGTTCCTTAAGGATCGGCAACATTTGTCATACCCCATAATTATACTTTTCTCGAAATCAGAGAGCTCCAAACTGCGCGGCATCTTGCATGGAACTAATGCCGATTCTGTTTCCTACACGATGTATACCGGCGGAGGACGTTACGTATCTCAGGATTGGAGATATCGTCATTTGCATAGGTGTCCAAATACTTATTGGTAGACAGTGTATATATATATATATATATATATATATATATATATATATATATATATATATATATATATATATATATATATATATATATATATATATATATATATATATATATATATATATATATATATATATATTACTCTGTTTCCCAGACTTCTTTAATCTATCTAAAAAGGTACAAACAAAAAGATAAATCCACTTCTATACTACGAATGAATGCATAAACCTTAAAAATGTTATTTACTTTCTCTTGTATAAAAAAAATGTTTTGTATATTAATAAAAATCACAAGTAGGAGACCTTGTGAAGAGTGGAGATACCAATAAATTTTTTAAATATTTTTTAAGAAACCTCTTGTCTGTTTAAAATCACGAATTTTTTACTTTTTTTTAAAATTACATTTTGGCAACTTTTTTGTGTATTGTGTTAAATGATATGAAACTATGGCTTTTTACTGCTTCATTACTCTAAAGCTTCTATCACCGATTAAATTTTGTTTCTCGTTTGAAGGAACCAGCATTCATAACAAATGAAATACTTTCATAATCTAATAACATAATAATATTCATAACAAATAAAATACTTTCATAATTTCAAAAGAAATTAAAAGATAAATTAAGGAGGGTTTGGTGTATATACCAAAATATTTTATAGCTTGTTCATAAAGGATTTGTTTCCTAATAACTCTTTCTGTCTTTATATTTTATCTTTTAAAAGTTTCTGAATATATAAATAAGCAGTTTAAATGTTTATTGGTTTATTTCGTGCATAAAATTTTCATCCGGTTTATTAGTTGAAGTGGAGTGCAGTATACAGATTACTTTCAAGGATATTATCTGGGAGACCTTTGATATAGTGCACATATATGCGTTGTAACACGTTGCGTTCTAAGTATTGTATAGTAGTTTAAGTGGGAAAATTTGTTATTCCATTTTATGAATCCGTATACTACTACAATGTCCAAAATGCTAAATTTCTGAAAATATATTAAGAATGTTAGAAAAATTTAAATACATATGACATAATAAAATACACCTTAATCAGAAAAGATTTCAAATATATATATATATATATCTTCTAGTGATATATATATATATATATATATATATTGACTAAATGTGCTGTATGATAGGATATATATATATACATATATATATATATATATATATATATATACATATATATATATATATATATATATATATATATATATATATATATATATATATACATATATATATATAGATATATATACACACACACACACATAGATAGATAGATAGATAATAGTTATCTAAACCTAATTATACATCATACTGCTATATAAACTGTACTATATCCCTGCTATCAAGCAAAAAATTATTTGATCATGAAGTAAAGTAACTACAAAGTTATTGTAATGAAGAAAATAATTTCATAACCTTTTAACAGTGTAGATAGAACAGGGTAGATTTAACAGGGTTGTTCTAGTTTCTCTCGCGAGCTACACAAGTTTGATCTCCTGGTCTCTTAATTCCTTCAAAGAAAAAGTAACGCTTTTGGTATACTGGCCATAACATATCATTGCTGACATGTAGCTGGAAAATATGAGAAGCAAAATCCATAATACATTTTATCCATAAAGTAATTACAAAGTTATTGTAAAATTGAAAAGAGAATTATAACTTTTTAACAGGGTAGTTTTTTTTTGCATTACTAGAAAAATCCTTGATTGAAATTTCGTTAGAGATTAATGAGGCTGCCCAATTTTGTTTCTTGAACAACACAAATTTGATCAGGTTTCTTAATACCTTCAGAGAATCTTTCCCTCGAAAGACACATTTCAACGCACCCTTTCTGGTACACTAGCCAAGAAAAATCATTGCAGACACGTAGCTGGAAGATATAAGAAGCAAAACGCATAATTCATTTTATCATAAAATTACTTTATGAGAACATTCATAAAGAATATACTATATAAAGCAACTACACTACATATGCAGTTTCTCCTCATACATAAGATAACTACATATGCTACTTTATGTAGTATTTATACTATATAAAGTAACTGTATTC
>CM063498.1:44729709-44732209 GCA_032207245.1 Pardosa pseudoannulata
TAGTAGTTGGTTTTGGAAAGTGCAAACTTATTTTGCACTATAAATCCCACTAGTTTAGCAGCAAGCATTTTATTCCCATCTGAAAATCCTATTTTTAAGGCAAAATTACATTTTAAAAGAGAGATAAGTTGCTTAATAACTTTAAGCCATACCACGATACAAAATATTGTGATATCAAATATTTTTATACAACGTTATCTGTTAATATCGTAATGATTTTATTACTGCATTACTTACACGTTTAAACTCATAAGCATATTTTGAAAAATATAAATATAAGTTAATAATTAATACAAGTTTTACTTATGTAGAATTTCTAAATAATAGTTTTAAATTTTTCTATCAGTGAAAGATAGAAAAGCAAAAATACTGAGATAATTGAAAAACTTTGTTTTCTATTAATAATCTTAATGCAATATATATTTATATATATTATATATACATATATATTATATATATATATATATATATATATATATATATATATATATAATATATATATATATATATATATATATATATATATATTATATATATATATATATATATATATATATATATATATATATATATATATATATATATATATATATATATATATATATATATATATATATATATATATATATATATATATATATATATATATATATATATATATATATATATATATATATATATATATATATATACATATATGTATATACATATATATATATAATATATATATATATATATATATATATATATATATATATATATATATATATATATATATATATATATATATTATATATATATATATATATATATATATATATATATATATATATATATATATATATATATATAATATATATATATATATATATATATATATATATATATATATATATATATATATATATATATATATATATATATATATATATATATATATATATATATATATATATATATATATATATATATATATATAATATATATATATATATATAAATATATATATATATATATAAAATATATATATATATATATATATATATATATATATACAATTAGAATTCGTAAAAAATAGTTTTAAATTTTTCTATCAGTGAAGGCCAGAAAAGCAAAAATACTGAGATAATTGAGAAACTATGTTTTCTATTAATATTCTTAATGCAATATATAAATATAAACATATATATCTATATATATATGTATCTCTCTCTCTCTCTGTATATATATATATATATATATATATATATATATATATATATATATATATATATATATATATATATATATATATATATATATATATATATATATATATATATACCGCAGAGCGAGATCGCTGAGACGAATTCCGAAAAAATAGCTGCTTAGTCAGCGTTATTAACAGTGAGACAGGAATTTACGTGATCGAAAAGTGAATCGGAGACAGCTGTAAAATATGGAGCTTGGGCAGAAAATTTGAATTAATTGCATGCTTTGGGAAAGCTTTCGGAAATGGGTTTAAAGAATTTTGAATCGTGAACACTCTTTAACCTTTTGAAAATGGTTCTATGAGAACTAACGCATTTGCGGGACTCATGCTGTCCCAGCCCCTCTGAAAAGGTTAATTAAGACATTTTGTGGGTGGTAAAATAGATTCGAATGAATAAGAATGGGAAGGAGGAGAAATTTTAAAAGATATTAAAGTATGATAATTTTGATATATTACACACATACACACATACACACACACACACACACACACACACACACACACACACACACATATATATATATATATATATTATGTGTAAACGCAATAAATTTTCCTGCATATATTTTAAAATTTACTACGATACAGAGCCTATAAAACTATTGAGAAAAAGTATACTGATATATACACTAATGTATCAAACACCCAGATAATTAGTAACTTATTTGTAACACAAAATACACATATTTTTGATCTTTGTAACATAAGAGATGTCAGAAGTTTTTATCTTTCAAAACAAACAAAAATAATTTGGTTTTCAAATGTATTTCTGCATAAATGTATAAAAAATGTTAGTCCCTACTGAAAACAAAATAAATTGTAACAAATATACAATTCTTACATTGAATAATGCAATAATTTAAATTTTTTTTCAGATATTTTTCAGATATTTTTTTAGATAAATGGTATCGAAAAATTGTGTTCTGAATCATAGGCGAGAATAAATTTAAACTATCATTTGGGCTTATCAGTTCAGAGATTTATGGTTTGAAAAGATTTGGAGATTAAATAGAACGAGAGATTACACGGTGTTTACGAAGTGAGAACTAATTTAGAAACATATATTATGCCGAATAAATAGCAAACGTTTTGTTCTCTATCTTCTTTTAAAAAAATGGTATTTTAAAGATAAAGTTACATTTTAGATAAGCGATAAGATGCTTACTATAAATTTTAACTAATAGCAGGATTTAAAAACTATTTTTATAACATGTTATCTATATATTTCATAATTATTTTATTGCAGCG
>CM063498.1:44734709-44739709 GCA_032207245.1 Pardosa pseudoannulata
TTATGCTAATCATCATAAATGTAGCATCAATGGAACGAAATCCTCTTATATCGTACGAGAAAAAGAACGCAGTGATCAGAAAGGGAACTTTTAGTGTACATATACTGCAGAGGAAATTTTCGGGTCATTTATCTCTATTGAGCAGACAGTGAGAAGTGTTACATGTCTGTATATGCTTGAGTTCTAAGCTTTTTCTCATTTTGAAAGTTGCACTAGACTCGAATTATCTATCCACAGGACTGAGTTCCACCACACAGGGTTTTTACAGTCTGAATGGATCTGAACAAAACATTTCCAGATAGTTGGACTGTTCGTGGGAAGGTTGATATGATGAACTGCGAAAATCCCCCTAAATTACATTACTTGAATTTTTCTTTTGGGAATATGGTAAGAACTCTAGCCCTTGATATTGATAATCTAAAACAACGAATAACTGAAGTCTTTGAATGAATATTATCTGCATTTCTCTAAAAAATTCAAGGAAATTGAACATCGTTTGGATATATTGCGTGCCACAAATGGAATTAATTAAGGCTTAGAATCTTGTTGTGTAAAAGTGTTTTAAATTGCCTTTGAAACAATACAAAATGTATATACCTAGAATGTACGTACTAATATTTTCAAGCATTATATGCTCTCAAAAATTTTGGACCAACTCGTATATATGTAAATGTTAAAATCCAATATTTTTTACTTACCAGGATTTTTTGGCAAACGCAACTTTATTAAAGTCATATCATGGAAAGCAACTCCCCGAGACTGTAAGACCATGTAAAATACTTAACGTGATAATACTTAAAAGGAAAGATTTTTACTGTTCATAGCAAATTCAATTTAACCTTTAATTGTATCTTAAAAGTTATAGTGATGATAAATTTCGAAGGTATAGGATGGTTAGATAAGCACCTAGAGTGTTTTAAATGTTTATAAAAATTTTGTTGCTTTAAAGCTGATTAAAATAATTGTTAGTAATAAATAGATTATTTATTGAAGTTTTAATTACACTAATTATAAGATGATGGATATTATAAATAGATTCTTTTCCGTAGTTAATTTCAAAACTCAATGAGGAATAACTATCGAACTTTTATCCAAATTCCGTACAGCTGAAATACCACAGTAACTCTGTATATTTTTCTTTTTTTGTCAAATGTTATATATTGAAAAAGTAGTTTGTATAGAAATTAATATGAAATTAAATGTGACATTATATAGTAGTTAATTGATTCATTTACACATTGTAAAAGGGATATTAACAGTAGAGGCAATTTGAAATTAGCTCCATTCGAAATACATGGTACTTATAACCGATTAGCTCTAAAAATCCCGTAAGAGATACATATGTAAAAATAATGGCTTTATTTAATCAAATTTTTTTCACATTCAGTTATAATGTTGGAGTCACATTCAGTTATAATGTCATACCAATAGAGAATCATCTCTTACTATTCACAGATTTACCTTTTATTTCACAGAAATGAGCTAAGCTAGGAACGAGTTTTATCAATATTACAAGCAATAAAAAATTAAAGCAATATACAGGTATGCATGGCGTATTTATATACAAATAAGCCTGTTTCATAATATGAGAGGATATTATAAACTTTTAATTATCCGTTAAATGTAGTAAAGATAGAAACTTAATTTTTTGTTGTTTTTGTCTACATAATTACAATGCTATACATTTCTACAAGCATTTCTTGACATTTTTAGTCTTTCACTTCATATTTCATCTTCCTAGATGGAGGCTTGCTGTGGATTGTACAATGAGGTGTTATTATATTTCTTTATATTGCGGGTTAGCTTAATTTACGGTTTCCTAAAACCAAAAGAAATGAACATTAATATTTGTCAGTTAATCACATAAGTATCCATTAATAGGATAGAGATGAGAGATTTTATCCAGATAACCATGTTATTTTTCAACAATAAGAGTTTACGATATCTATTCCCTTTTCTAGAAGTATAAGTATTCCATTTTCTAGAAGTTTCAATTTCCTAGTGTAAAAATAATGTTACACTGGCCTAGTGTTTGAGAAAGAAGAAATTAATTCTCATTAATAAACACATGGACAAATATGTCTTCATTAAATGAATTTATACAATTAAATAAATGCATAAGTAATACAACTGTAATCAACTTGTCATTTGTAGATATCGAAGACGCTCTCGAGTTTGCGCCGGCCCTAAAAAACATGATTTTTCTCAAAGGGTCTATCCCTGAAGCCGCGGATGCCATCAGCGTTCGCTTTCTACTCTCCTCTGGTCACAAACTTGTCCTCTAAAAAAATCTGACTGCCCTGCGAAGACAAAACAGGGGTACACTCCCGAACGGAGGGGTCAGAAAAAGTCAAACCAATGGGCTCTTCTTCCGAAGTTTCTTTCTAGTTCAAACCGGTCCTGTTCTTGTATATCTTTGAGGGTGACTCACGGGAAGAGGTAGAAAAAAACTGAACCGAATGTAACTTATCGTTACAGCTAGAAAAAAGTCCTGACTATATTTTATTGCTGTCAATTCAACTTACTTTAATGCGACACTCGTTAGCAGTTCATACTGCTTTGCGAATTAAGTCATGTCTTTTCACGTCAACAAATATCTTTACACCTAAGTATAAGAGGAACTATTACATACAGATCAAATTAATCAAATATCACATTACTTGAACAAAAACGACTAGGTCTTTAATAGGTTAAATACATAAGGATACATTAATATGAAAAAAATTATTTAGATAACCTGGCTATTACTTTTTAATAATGGAAACCTTACGATACCCAAGTGCATTCTATATTCTTAAAGTTTCAAATGTTTAGAAAACCCCAAAAGTTATAGCCTTTAATTATAACATTACAACTAGCAGATTAGTCGTTGTTTACTCTCATCCATATGTAACAAGTGCTATAAATTCATCTTGTTTCTACAAGCGAAGTCATGTCTTTTGTCGTAAATATCTTTTTGTTCAAGTAAAAGAGCAACTTATTACAGATAGTTTAAAATAATTAAATATCTAAACGACGAAAATGATTTAGGCATTAATAAGTTAAATACATAAGGATTAGTTAATATGCAATGCAGATTTTATCCAGATAACCAAATTATTGTTTATTTTAATTTTTAATTATTAAAAATTACAATACTTCTACTTATTCTATTTCTCTGAAGTTTCTTTTGCGTTGAAAAGACCAAGAGTCATAACCTTTAATTATAGCCTGCACTTCATCATCTTTACTATCATCCCTATGTGATTTGGGCTAGTAATTCATCCTGTTTCTACAAAAAGTCATATCTTTTCTCGTCAGTAAATATCTTTTCGTTCAACTAAAAGAGCAAATTATTACACATATAATTAATTAAATACCTAAACGACCAAAATGATTTGGGCATTAATATGTTAAATACTTAATGATCAATTAATATGCAATACAGATTTTATCCAGATAACTAAATTATTGTTTATTTTAGTTATTAATTTAAAAAATATTACAATACTTGTACGTATTCTATTTCCCTAAGGTTTCTTTTGCGTAGAAAAGAACAAACGTCATAACCTTTAATTATATCTTGCAGTTCATCATCTTTACTATTATTCTTATGTGACAAGGGGTAGTAATTCATCCTGTTTCTACAAGTTAAGTCAAGTCTTTTCTCGTCAGTAAATATCTTTTCTTACTTTTAACAGAGCAAATTATTACAGACAGATCAAATGAATTAAATACCTAAACGACCAAAATGACTCATGCATTAATAGGTTAAATACATAATGATCAACTAATAGGCTAAACAGATTTTATTCCGGTAACAAGATTGTTGCTTATTTTAATTACTATTTATTAAAAATTTACAATACTTGTACACATCCTTTTTTCCTAAAATTTCTTTTGCTTACAAAAGAGCCAAAGTCATAGCCTTTAATTATAGTTAGCAGTTCATCATCTTTATTATCATCCTTATGTGACACGGATTAGTAATTCATCCTGTTTCTGCAAGTTAAATCAGGTCTTTTCTCGTCAGTAAATATCTTTTCTTGTAAAACAGTAAAACATTACTGACAGATCAAATTAATTAAATACATAAATGACCAAAATAAATTGGGCATTAATGAGTTAAATACATAAGAATGTATTAATATGCAATGCATATGTTATCCAGATAACCATATTATTGCTTATTTTAATTAAGTAATAACTAAAAGTACGATATTCTTTGTATCCTATTTCCCTAAAGTTCCAAATACACAGAAAAGATCAAAAGTCATAACCTTTAATTATAGCTTGCAGTTCATCGTTTTTTACTATCATCCGTATATGACACGGGCTAGTAATTCATTCTGTTTCTTCCAGTTAAAGTAGATTATTTCTCGTCAGTAAATATATTTTCTTACTTGTAAAATTTTTACGATACTCCATGTATACTATTTTTTTTGAAGTTTCACATGCTTAGAAAACCCCAAAAGTTATAGTCTTTAATTATAACATTACAAGTAGCTATTAGTCGTTCTTTCTCTCAATTATATGTAAATTGATCCTGTTTCTACAATTGAAGTCATGATTTCTCTAGTAAATAACATTTTGTTCAAGTAAAAGAGGAACTTATTACAGATAGATCAAAATAATTAAATACCTAAACGACTAAAATGACTTAAGCATTAATGGATTAAATAAATAAGGATATATTAATATGCAAAGTATATTTTATCCAGATAACCAAATTATTGCTTATTTTAATTATTAATTATTAAAAATTTACAATACTTGTACGTACTGTATTTCCCTAAAGTTTCTTTTTCGTAGAAAAGAACAAAAGTCATAACCTTTAAGTATATCTTGCAGTTCATTATCTTTACTATCATCCTTATGTGACACGGATTAGTAATTCATACTGTTTCTGCAAGTTAAGTCAGGTCTTTTCTCGTCAGTAACTATCTTTTCTTACTTCTAAAAGAGTGAATTATTACAGACAGATCAAATTAATTAAATACCTAAAAGACCTAAATCACTTG
>CM063498.1:44744709-44747209 GCA_032207245.1 Pardosa pseudoannulata
TTAGAAAATATTGAAATTTATAGTAAAATATCTTTGTAAATAATTAATTAAATTATCTTTGTTAACCCTCCGAGTGGAATACATCGGTTAAAAGTCTCTAAAAAATTCATTAGTATTCTACTGTGTTTGTAGATAAAGCGTTCGGTGAATTTTTCTACCCTCCTTTTTGGCTAGGATCGAAGAAGGGAAACACCCTCCTTATTGTATGTATCCTTACTTTCTGTGCACCTCCCAGACAGACTGCCTCTAGGGGATTCAGTGATTAACCCGTACAATATAGTCTTATATATAGTGTCACCAGATTGACCCAAACGGAGTCTTTCTGTGAAGCTCTGGGCTATTTCATGCCGATCAGTAAAAAACTGTTCTGACTCGTCTGGTTTTCACAGCAGTTTTTAGGTTAATTGTGAACAAATTCCTGTACTGCAGAGGATAGGGTTGTATCCCTCAATAAATGTCAGTCAAAGACGAGTGCAGTTCCAAAACAATCGACTGTACCCTCCTACCGCAAAACTCCACAGGAGAAAGCACAGGCAGAAATGTACGTTGCATCCATTTTCGGAGCGTTTTTAGAGGTCGAAAATTGTACGTGACCACTACTTTGAAGAAATCCTCGGCTAGGTGGAATTATACTTGCGAACCGATTAGAGGGTTAAGAATTCCTTACAATTATAGACTTTGTATCTATGCCTAAAATGTCTCTAAGTGGTCTACCACCGAAAATTTATTATTATATTGTGTTTGTGAAAGAGCTCTATAGTCATCTTCTCTACATGTAGCAAGAGTAATTATATTCTTCAGTTATCTGTTAATTTAATAAAATTTAGTTGTTAACATAAACAATCAGGACTAATATTAAGTTAAAGATAATACTAATCATATTTTTCAATTTAACTTTGTACATGTATAAATAGAAACCAAAATTAACTTTAAAATTAGATAATAAATTAGAATTTTTTTATAATATTTTTCGCCTCTCTTTGAAATGTTTTCAAGCATTTATTTTTTTTTGTAGATTTCTACAAAAAGTTTACCAAATTCTCCCAAAGTTCATTAAAATAAATCTGGGAAACTATATGATTTTTACAACTTTATTTTTGTTATTTATATTTAACTTAAATTTCGAAATTTCTAATTTTTCAACAAAGTTCAATGTACAGTCATACATTATTTTTATGAATTATTGTGGGATTAATTATTCATAAAGTAATACCCCAAATAATCAGACAGTTTTAAGTAACCGTATGGTAGAGAAGATGAAAAATTGAAAAATAAATTATCTAAAAACTCCTTGAAAGTAGCAAAAAATGTTTAAAAAATGAATTTTTGAAAAAGACATATTTACTATTATTTTTTATATAAATTCAATCATTTTACCATACTTCTAAAGTATATAAGTGAACATTTTTATAACTCTAAATATCCTAATCTCTAACATATTTTGTTATATTATATTCACTGTCAAAATAAAAGTGATAAATAAAATATTTACGAACTCACAATTTATAATCACGTCTAATTTCTATACACTAAAATATGTTTTACCAATATTAACTTTACAAGAAGAAAGGAATTCATGTCTTGAAAATTGATTAAACACATTTTTATGACTTTACATATTACTACAAGAAAAATATTCCGTAGAAAAAATTCAAATGTCTTTGGTGCACGATATTTTTTCTCTTTTCCCCAGAATAACAAATTAAAATGTATTGCTGATGGATTTTATAAAAAAACTAAATGTAATACAATACTTTAGAAGTATTAAGCTTTAAAGAGACTGAAAGTCCAATTTAATGCAGTAGGTTAATCATTGTTTAGGAAGTATTAAATTTCCAAAAGTTTCCTGTAGGGGCAATTAATGTATTTTGAAGTGATTGTGAACGCTTTAGAATTTTATAATACACTCACTTCCAAAAGTTAAGCACAATGATGTAAAATGCAAAGAAAAAAAATCAACAAATACTGCTTTGATTGACACAAAATTCGGCAGAAAAGTAACATATACATTTATGTATAACAATATCAATAATTATATACAGAAATTAAAATTTTGTAAGTTATCAGATAATGACATCCTGGAAACTTAAACAGAATTATGTATAAAGTGAAAAAAAGTATAAAATGAAAAAAGGGACATTAATAAGGTATGTGATCACCCCTCATCTGTATACAAAGTTTACACCTTGTGACCATGCTTCAATTAGGTGGTCAACCACCACAGAATTAGGAAATCGCCATTCTTGTTGTAGAGCAGTTTCCAGCTCAATAAGTGTCTGGAGGATGGAAACGTGAATATATAACACGGCCTAGAGCATCCCAAAGAGTTTCAATGGGATTAAGGTCAGACGAATATGCTGGCCACGCCATACGCGCAATCCCTTCACTCTCGAGGTAGTCATCAACGATGTCAGCTCTACCGGGACTTGCGTTATCGTCTATTACAACAAAATTAGGACCAACTGCTGCAACGTAAAATCTAACAGTGGGTTTTAGGACT
>CM063498.1:44752209-44754709 GCA_032207245.1 Pardosa pseudoannulata
ATGAATATAGAATATCAGAGATTTGTAGCTTTAGATTCCCTATTTTAAACGTTTTCGAAGTAGATATTTTGAAGCAAATTTCAAAGGTTAAATTTTTATTTAAAGGAGAATAAATTTTTAGTATTTTAGTATTCAAATTTCTTTTGCCTTTTATTAAAACTGGATTAACGAAAAGTGTATATTTAATGAATATGTAGTATGAAAGATTTATAGATTCTGATTTCAACTTTCAAATATTAAGAAGATCCTTTGAAGTAAATTTCAAAATTTAAATTTTTATTTAAAGGGAATTTAAGTTTTCAGTATTTGCTTATTTTGAATTTATATTTTACTTTTTATCATTACTGAATTAACACAAAGTGTATTTTTAATGAAACGACAGAGATTTATAACTTCTGATTTCCTCTGTCTAACCTTTTAAGTAGATAATTTAAAGAAAATTTCAAAGGTCTTATTTTTTTATAAAGAAGACTATTTTTTAGTAATTTTTTTTTTCAAATTTCTTGTCATTTGTTATGACTCAATTATTAAAAAATATATAGTTAATTAATAGACAGATTTAGAGGTTTGCATTTTTCAGTATCACCTATTAAGGAAATTTTAAGTAGATACATTAAAACAAATTTCAAAACTTAAATTTTCATATAAAGGAAGGTTATTTTTTCAGCATTTGTTTAGTTTGAATTTATTTTTTTCTTTTTTATTAATACTAAAATAATACAAAGTGTATTTTTAATGAAAAAAAGAGTATCAAAGATTCAAAACTTCTGATTTTCCCTTTCCAGCTTTTTAAGCAAATACTTTAAAAACAATTTCAAATGTTTAGGTTTTCTTGAAAGAAATTTATTTTTTTAGTATTTGTTTCTTCCAGATTTCTTTACCTTTATTATGACTGAATTATTAAAAAATACATATTTAATAAATAGACAGGTTAAGCGGTTTGTATTTTACGCTATTACCTGTCATGCAAATTTTAAGTAGATACATTGAAGCAAGTTTCAAAAGTTAAGTTTTCTTTAGGAAAATAAACATTTTTTCAACACAAAACACAAGTGGAGAGTGTCAAATATTTGTAGCTTCTTACTTCTCCTCTCTTGTATTTTGAAGCAGATCATTTAAAGCTTATCTCAAATGTTAGATTTTTAGTTAAATGAGATTAACTTTTTCATTACTGGTTTGCTTGTCTCTTGCTTATAAGTAAAGTGTGTAAATTTAAGGAATAAAGAGTAATAGAGGTCTGTAATTCCCGATTTCTAAATTTCAAGCATATTTTAAGTAGATACTGTGAAGCAAATTTCAAACGTCAAATTTTTATTTAAGGAAAATTAATTTTTATAGTAATTGTTTTGTTTTTCGTTTCCTTTTAATTAAGGATGTATTAGCAAATTGTGTATCTTCAAGAATACACAGTATCAGTGGTTACTAGTATCCGATTTCACAATTTCTTTATTTAGAGAAAATTAATATTTTAGTATTTATATAGTTCAAATTATTTGTATATATTACGACTGTAGTAGTATAGACTATATTTTAAGTGGATGGAATAATCAGGGATTTGCGGCTTCTGATTTTACATTAGAAGTATTTTTTAAGTATATACTTTCTTATAAATTCCAATGGTATCACAATACAGTTTCAGAAGTACTGATATAAGATAATGTACCTGTTACAAACGAAATAAATCTATATAATTTTTTTTCTATAGGTTGATGTATGAAAATGTACGGCGTTGTCTTTCGTAGTGGAGAAATCCTATTACTGGAATAGATGTTCTTAGTCATTCGACTTAAAAAAATTCCAAAATCTGTGTTATCACTGAAAGTCATGTTAATTTTATTTTCAACAATCTTTAACCCTTTAACGGGCATTAGTTTCCCGGGGAAACCACCTATTAATAATTTTTTCTCTTCTTTTTAAAAACATCCGGAAGATTTTTTTCGATTTTCTGTATTATTGATTCTTTGATGTAGCAACAGATAATAGAATTTAGCATAATTTATTTTTTCCTTTGAAATTTATTACTTTAAAATTGCTTTACATGAAAAACTTTTATTTGATTTTTCTTCTTATGACTTCAAATGAACCCCCCCAAAAAAACAATGAAAAATTGCGTAGTTATCTATTTGTTACATCATTTTGATGATAATTATACATTGTCCTTCCAATATAATTAATTTTAAAGAACTCTTATTTTCATGCTGTAAGAGGGAAAGTTTTCACAAACTATCCCTCCACAAAAAAAAAAAAAAAAAAAAAAAAAAAATCCCACCTCACAAGGGAATGGAAAATTTGTTTTCATATGGTTCCTATTTATAAACTTTACAGACATAGTGTATAACCTAATTTTGTTAAATCTGAAAGAATTTTTAATAATAACCCTTAAAGGGTTAAATGAAATGTTTTTATACTTACCATCCTGTAATAGTTTTATAGTTTTCGATCTTATCTATTCGAATGCAGTTGGACTTCTTGCCAGAAAGAGTAGTTAACAAATGAAAAC
>CM063498.1:44759709-44764709 GCA_032207245.1 Pardosa pseudoannulata
GTATATTATATACAGTGTAATTATTAAATACTAATTGTTGAAATGTGGGTAAATTTTTTGTTAACTGGGAAAGCGATACATGTATCATATTTTTCGGAAATATCACTTAAAATTTGTAGTAAAAATATCTTTTAGCTCAAAAGATATATATTTTTTAAAAGAGAAAGTTTCGTTTAAAAAGTATTATTAATAAAAAGAGCTAAAATATCAGTGTGATTCCATTATGCCTTTATAGCTAAATACGTAGAACAATAAGTACATACTTAGAACATTTTTATGTGCTATAAAACATCAACTAACTCTTATAATAAGAGGAAACCCCAGATAAAACTATTATACAACACAAAAAGAAATTACAATACTTGGAAGGAGATCAAATTTTAAGGACGTGTTGAAAAGCTACTTCCTTAATTTTTCCGTAGTGTTACGTGTTTCAAAGAATAATTACTTTTTCGTTTTTTTTTCAATTTTAGATTCTTTTTCATACAGTATTTGAATGTAACACTATGGTTGATAGTTAAAGTAAGTTCTGTAGTAAATAAAATTTAAAAATTGAATTTTGAATACCTTTCAGGAAAGTAATAAAAGCATTTCAACTTTATTTCTATTTTTGTTTATTTCTACTCAATTTTATTTTTAATGCCCCTTATATAGGTGTTCAAAAAGTTTTACAGCATTCTTGTGATTAAATTTTGAGACTAGTGAAGAAAACATTTTATCATTTCTAATTGAAAACTTCCAATTTAACGAAGGATTTCTGCACATATTTAGTCATTTATATATACACAGTCTATATATATATACATACATATATATATATATATATATACATATATACATATATATATGTACATATACTTATATATATACATATATGTATATATATATATATACATATACATATATACATATATATATATATACATATACATATATACATATATATATATATATATATATATATATATATATATATATATATATATATATATATATATATATATATATATATATATATATATATATATATATATATATATATATATATATATACATATACATATATATACATATATATATGCATATATATATATATACATATACATATATATATATATATATATATATATATATATATATATATATATATATATATATATATATATATATATATATATATATACATATACATATATATATATATATATATATATATATATATATATATATATATATATATATGTATATATATGTATGTATATGTATATATGTATATATATAAATAGATATATGTAATTTATTAAAATAAATATAAAACTGCTGGACATTATAGCCCCCATTACTTTTACTTCCCTGGGCTACTTGGTAAGGAGAAGCCTAATCAGCTAAGAGTAATAATAGTGCAATTGGGCCATTGAAAGTCCCCCGCACATGTCTAATTAAAAATTTATTTTTGAGCTGGTAAAATGGACATATTTACTAGTCAACGACAGACAAAGGAAAAAACACAAAAACTACTCGAACAGAGTTTTTCCAAGAGCGAAGACAGAAAGAATTTTCCCAAGGGACAAGAAACTTACTCAGCGAATTTAAGTGTTAAGATCAGAAAAACCTGGAGCCACTTGCCGGCGACTGCTGAAAAACGTGTTGAATAGACAGAAAATTTACATCTATTGGACAGAAAGCTTTGGGAATTGTATCGAAAGAATTTTAAGACGAGGATGCTCTTTTCATTAAGATATTTAGAGGCTGAGAAAAAGATTTTAAGGAATTAGAATAGGAGAGACGATATTTTAAAGGAAATATTAAAGTTAAATAACCTCTGTAAGTATGTATGCACATGCTTACTGCGTATTCTGGAGTTGCGTAATTAATTTTGATGAAAATTTGTACAGTGATTTTGATAAACCCTGGGATTTTATTAATTAGATCTAAAGTTTAAGATACATACATACATACATACATACACACACACACACACACACACACATATATATATAATATATATATATATATATATACATATTTTTTACATATATATATATATATATATACTTATAGATATATATAGATAGAGATAGAGATATAGATATAGATACATATATATATACATATATATATACATATATATACATATTTATGTATATATATATATATAATATATATATATATATATATATACATATATATATATATATATATATATATATATATATACATATATATATATACATATATATATATATATATATATATATATATATATATATATATATATATATATATATATATATGTATATATATATATATATATATATATATATATATATATATATATATATATATATATATATATATATATATATATATATATATATATATATATATACATACATATATATACATACATATATATATATATATATATATATATATATATATATATATATATATATATATATATATATATATACATATATATATTATATGTATATATGTATATATATATAAACATGTATGTATATATGTACATATATATATATGTATATATGTATATATATATATATATATATACATACATATGTATATATATATATATATATATATATATATATATATATAATATATATATATATATATATATATATATATATATATATATATATATATATATATATATATATATATATATATATATATATATATATATATATATATATATATATATATATATATATATATATATATATATATATATATATATATATATATATATATACATATACGTCACTGTCAGTTTTTCCAAGATTAAAAATGTATTTTTAAAACTCTTTATATTGATAAGTATATCTCGTAGAAGTATTAGTGCTATATGAAAATTAAAACAAACTAACCAAGCTATCTGCATTTTATAAACGTTCTTTGTAGGTTCCACGGTGACATGATATACATGCATCCAGTAGACGAATTCCATACATTATGTAGATTAATCTTGTAAATGCTCATTATCACAGTAATGATCTGTTTCTTGAGCTGAACTATTTTTATGATACTGAAGGTACATGAACAATGTTGTTAATGTGCCTAAAAAAGATTATATCAAAAGACGTTAAATCAGATAACATTGGGACTTTTGCAAAAAAGTGAAGTATCCACAGTAACCAGATATAGATGAACTTAAATGTTAAAATGAGCAGTTGGTCCACTTTGTTAAAAGAAAAATCCCTGGAATCGGAAGCTAGTTGCGGAAACAACCATAATTCCAACGTATCGAGGTAATATACATTAGTCACAATAGGATTACAAAAGAAAACCAGACCTTATGATCTTATGACTAGATCACAAGGATCTGTTTAAAATGTTACAGTTACATTTGGAGTTTTAGTATACAGAATCGTTCATTATGTTGATTCATGATCTCGAATAAATGTAATATAGAATCACCACTGCAATAATGACCACTGGTAGAAAGGCGCTACAAAAACTGGGTAATTAACTTATTTAATTCCATAACTTGCGTCGTATGCCTTAATGGATGCAATAAAATATTTGACCAGAATAAGTCATGTGTTACTTTTACATGTCAGTAATATATCTACGTCTAATACATTTGTATATATATAGCTTTTCAAAAATAATTTACAGTAATCTTGTATTTAGCCTCGTATCTAGTGCGTATGTAGGGAATGCCCTGAAAGCAACCAGTAAAGATCGTCATATTCATTCTGTTAAATTTTAAAACATAATTTTTTTTAAATGTTATTGTTTTTGATTTTATTTCTTGTTTTACTTTATTGCAAAACCCCTATTTTGACAAAAACCAATGTATGTACACATATATATTGTATTATTTTAAATTTATGTAAGGAACACACACACAAACCCAGCACAAAGGCGTTCAATCTTCAGAAACAGGCTACTTGTATTGCATTATTTCTCTTTGACTTGTGTCGTGTGCCACAGTGGATGTAATAAAATATTTGGCTAGAATAAGTCTAGTGTTATTTTCACAAGTCAGTAATATGTATACTTCTAATACATTTGTATATAAGCGTTTCAAAAATAAATTACAGTAACCTTGTATTTAGAGTCGTTTCTAGCGCGTATGTAGCGAATGCCCTGAAAGCAAGCAGCAAAGGGCATCATATTCATTTTATTAAATTTAAAATATTTATTTTTTAAATGTTATTGCTTTTGATTTTATTTCTTGTTTTACTTTAGTGAAAAACCCCTAATTATTGTGACAAAACCAATTTTTGTACACACATATGGTATTACAGTAGAACCTCTTTATAACGACCCCACGATACAACGACCCTTTCTTTAGAACGACCATCTTAAAAAGTCCCAATTATTTTAGAATAGGAATAATGTTAATTTTGAATCATTTCAACGACCCTAAGCGAATTATTTTTCTTTAGAACGACCGACAATTTTAGTCCGCAGAATTCATGAGCAAGTGGGCTATTTCAAAATTATTGTACTGTGGTGAAACTTCAAGAAACTTGTACTCTCTTTGTGTTTGCTTAAAGGAGGAGAGGGGACATGACAAAAAGGGGAGAAATAAATCTTGAATTATCTTTTGATGAGTTTGTTGCGGTAGACGAAACTTTACAGTGCTGAGGAGAAAATTTGAATGAGGACTATTTTACAGCCCGTATTCCCGCAAATGAAGAAATCTGCGATTCCGACGACGGAGAAGAAATCGTCCAAGCATTTGAAAAAGTGAATGAAAAAGAAATGAAATCAATGCCTTGCGTCAATATTTTGAAGGACAATTCTGAAGATTTCTTTTAAAATGTAACGGATATGGAATCAGTGATAATGAAAAATTCCCAAAACAGGCGTCAATCAAAGACGTTTTTTCAAAAATTCAGTAATGGAAATACAAATAAATAGAAGTGTTCTCTAGGTATGTACTGTTGCATCATTTCTTTGCTTATTTTTTTATTATTTTTTCAATTCGTTACAACGACCATATGATGTTGGTCCCACAGGCG
>CM063498.1:44769709-44797209 GCA_032207245.1 Pardosa pseudoannulata
TCCTCACCTAGCAATTGTAATTGAGTTAATCAAGTGGGAGTAGCAATTCATAAATTTAAAAACTATACTAAGCCACAATTGACGCTCTACTTACTTATAAATAAGGATGATATAGAGTCATACTCAACATAGGACCGCAAAGGATTAATAGTTTAGCCCAACTCTACTCAAATGTTTTTATTCCTGCATCTTTTTGGAATGATGGCCGAATGGTTAGGGTGCTGACCTTCGGGACCGGAGTTCGGAGGTTCGATTCCCACTATGGCATGGATGTTCGTAGCCGTTTGGAATCTACTTTAAGCAGTAGGTCCCGGTCTTCTTATTCCTCGTGTAGCAAAAATGTACACTGTAACACTCCAAACCAAACCAAACCAAACCTGCATCCTTTTGTCAGGCCAAAAAAAAAAAAACTTGTCACAACCACCCTTAAAGCGACATGAATATGAAAGAAGCTATAGGACATAAAAACCTTCTGTATTTATTGCTTATTTCTCTTTATTACGATTAATAATAAAATTTGGAGGAATTGATTACCATTCTTTTATATTATTGCGGCTCCCAATATGAGAATCGATGTTTTAGTGCATCTTTCTGATTCTTTTTATATCTTTTAAATTATTAGAGCCTTTTTCTGTCTTACATTATTCAGCAGAAGATTAATTTTCATCTCTTCTTCTAACTGTTCATATTTTGCAATAAAATTTAGAATTTATATCTCGTAACATATATTACAATTACAAGTAGATCTGCAGTCTTGATGTAAACAAGAATCCAAACAGAAACCAAACTATTATTTATTTGAGCCAAATCGAAAACACAAAGCATATTATTTTTTTAAAATTGTATTAAACTATATAATAAACTCCAAAATATGAAAAACATATGCATCCCAAATAATTCTTAGGATTTTCTCTAACGGTACAATTATAGATATTGCATCTTACCATCTGTGACAAGAGAATAAATCGAAGAAATCTGAAGTGTTGTTTTATTCGCTTTTACCTCTGGAAGTTATTTTATGGAGAGTGAATACTTCGATTGTTGTAGATAGTAGAGAAAGTTAGTTTTGCGGTGAAAAGTATACTGTATCACTTTTTTCGTCTCTTTCAAAGTAGAAAAGATGCAATAAGCAGATTGAAGCTTTGAAAATATAGCTAACAATTTAAATAAATTAAAGTTTTCAGGTTTCTTTAATTACAATGGTTGTGTTTGAATCGAAATGTGCGTTTCTAAAAGTTTATTAAATCAGAAATTATTTCTTAAGGAAATAATCCATTATGTAATTACATAAATGATTTATTAAAATAATTTATAATATACAATATTCAAAGTATACTATATACTATATAATATAAATCCTTTACATTTTCTTAGTGGTGTCCTTATAAGTGATTTCAATAGAATTGTCAAAATAAAGAAAGGAGGCCTGATTTTAGCCTAGTTTTTAACAATGAACTTGTTGGGAACGTCTTGAGACTGAGTTATGTAACTTGTTCTAAAACCACCTGGATTCTAACTCATAGTCGTAATGCCATCCAACATTTGTCAAACTGGTGTGACGTTGTAACAAAACTGGAACTTCAATTTTCACTCAATTAAAACAAGTCTCGTCCTTTTTGTGATGTGCGTTTACAGTGTATCCTCTTACATGTAAACATTTGATGTCATGAGGAGACTGAAGTTTTGGAGAAAAAGGGTGCTGAGGAGGCTATGGCTACTTCTAATTGTCTGACTTACCTTGAGCTGTAATCTGCCAGAAAACATTGATAAAATGTCTTGGTTTGTACCTCCGGCATATCCTTGGTACGGTGTTAATTCCCCTGGAGAATCCTTCGCTACGAACTGCGACAGATGCAACCATACAGCTCTTTCCCGTTTTCTTATTGTCCATCTAAGAGGCCTTGTCTTCTAAAGGTGGGAAGGTATCTTCAGTTGGGTAGTAAAAAACCACACGTAATTTATCCGAAAAGTAACCAATAGTAGGCTTCTTCGGCATTT
The DNA here is from genome assembly GCA_032207245.1 of Pardosa pseudoannulata. NCBI lineage: Eukaryota > Metazoa > Arthropoda > Arachnida > Araneae > Lycosidae > Pardosa > Pardosa pseudoannulata. The sequence goes on from CM063498.1 coordinate 44,771,708, forward strand.
ATTCTTAGGTACCTAGGTTTATCTTACGACGACCTTTCAGATTTTACTATGACTTCTTCAGGATAAATAAACTGGTAGATCTTGCCTAGCAGTCGCTGTACTCGGATATTAGAAACGACACAACAACAACATTTTGTTACAAAATATGAATATACAAAATCATTCAAGTACTTTGATATGTGATAATATATACCTTTGATATTAACTTTACTGAATTTTTAAGAATTAATGAAGGTAGTAAAATAGAATGTTGGCTAACTTCTTATACGTCCCAACCATTTTCCCCTTGCAAATGGTATATCGAGGTTCAGACTTTAGTCATTTAGTGTATCTAAACTTTTCTTTCTTCCACTTTCTGATTCTTACAACCTATTTGAGTATTAAATTTGTAAAGAGAGTAATTTTCATCTTTGTATATAATTGGTCATACTTTACAATAGTCTAGATATCCTTGTCCCTTAACATTTAAATCATTGATGCAAAAGTTTGAAATCAAATATGAAGGATGGAGTGTTATTGGTTCGTTGGTTGGTGTCGTGTCCATTTATAGAAGTCATATGACTTCTAATGAAAAGATAGTTGCCATTGTTTCGAGATTTTAGATTTCTCGTAATTTAGAAGCAGGGACCAAAAAGGTCTGCAGGCTAAGTTTGTCACCTCCAGAGATGTTCTTTTTAAATTTAAAGGACATTGCGACCAAGAACCTATTTTATGACTACGCTACCATGGCTCTGCTATTTTATCAGCTTATTTTAATGATAGAACTCCAAAACAGGAATAACATAGTCAGAACAAATTGTTCGCCTCAGACCTCTTTCAAATACTACAAGCTAAATATATCTTTTTACCATCTGTGACATAACGATAAATCGAAGGAACATTTTAGAAACTGTTTAACTCACTCCTATCCCTGGAAGTTATTTTATGTCGAGAGCTTTGATAGTTAGATGCAGTAAAATTGATTAGATTCAATGTTTTTAAATTGTTGTTGGCAAGGGTGTCCGAAGCCATTCGGAATCGGCTTTAAGTAACAGACACCAATATTATGATGAGCAATACATTATCAAGACAGTGAAATGTAGCATTTCAAAACAATCAAATCAGCCATTCTGACTTTAAGCATTATTTTTACGACTTTTATAGGCTAAGGAATAGGCATCTTATAGCTCTGAATACATAGAGTTAAACCGATTGGAAATAATTACAGTTTTTGACTTTTACGTGATTTGTAACAGTTCTATTTGATTTCAAGTGTAAGCAACAATGTATTTAATTGAAAGATATTTCTTCTCATTTGTGCCTAAACAGCCCTAGAGTAGTAGAACACTAGAATGTTCAACTACAGTTTGATTTCCGAAATAACCAAACCAACCACTACATATAAATTCGTTACACTGTATTACGAATTACTATTCTCAGCGTTCCAAAACAACCAAAGCAAACATTGCATTTAAATTCTTTACACTGTGTTACGAGTTAAAATTCGTAACATTCCAAAACAGCCAAAGCAAACATTGCATTTAAATTAGTTATACTATGTTACGAATCATCATTCGTAGAGTTCCAAAACAACAAAAGCAAACATTGCATTTAAATTCGTTACACTTATACGTAGCGTTCCAAAACAATCAAAGTAACCATCACTTTTAAATTCGTTACATTGTATTACGAATTAATATACGAATAGAACTTTACATTTTCCTTTCAAATACGTTAACGTGAGATAGCAGTTACTTTTACTATTAATTTTACTGCAGCGTTGAGAATAATTCATGGAGATTAGAAAAAAAAAAGAACGCTGGTAACCTAACGCCTTAAACGTTCCTGCCATTTTTCTTCCCTCGCAAATCGTCTCTCGAGCCTCGCAGTTTAATCGTTCAATGCATCTTTCTTTTTCTCGGTGGTTTCTACATTTGTGTCGAAGTGATAAAATGTCCTTCGCAGGTGTTAGAAATGAATGGTTTTCACAAGCAACTTTTCTTTTTCAGAATGTGACAAACAAAGGTTTTTTTCCCCGATATTCCCCATATTTCTGTCCTTACAACCGGAAAAGTAAAGGGTAGCGTAAATGTAGTTTTAAATATTTCTCTCCTTTTTCGAGTTCAGATTATGTTAGAGAATATGGCGAATCGGCTTCTTTTGTATTCCTTTTATGAGATGAAACGAAAATATCTCCACGTTTGAAGACGAGAGAGTTAAAAAATGAATATAAAGAGGTTTTTTTTCATTATGAATTTAAAAACATTTACTTTCGTTTCTGAATGGTTCTAAATGTAAATTCGAGTCACAGTTAAAAAGTAAAAAAAATGTGTATAGATAAAAAATATGATATTTATATATTCAAAGCAACGTATGCAATGACTAAGTATCTAAGAAAACTGATGCAGATTCAAAGAAAGGCTTTTGAAGTAATTTTATTGTGTTTCTAGTAGAATGTCTTGCCAGATAATCCAATATTGTAAAACCATCCGATACTGAAAGAAAGAAAATATTTTAAGATGTTATCCTTAACTCTAGTTGTTTAGTATAATACTTAAATAAAAAATGGTGAATTTGTTGTTTTGACTTTAAGGAAAATCAAGGGAATGAAGAAAAATGTTCAATAACAAAACTTAAAGATTATTTAGAAATAATTGTAAATTTCTCCTACATCTCATATTAAATTTCAGTTTGAAATTTATAGTATATAATTTGGGAAATGGGAATATTTTTACATATTATTTCATAGACAAGAAAAAGAAAAGTCCTAAAATCGTGGGGCATTCAGATATAAAGGTAAACAGTTTAACAGTATTAAAACAACTGAAATTTTCAAAATATATATATCGGTTATTTTGTAACGAATTGTGTGGTGATACAAATTAATTTGGAGATCCTATTTGTATATGATTTTCTTCCCCTTTACTGAATGTGTTTTTATTGATAACACAAGTTTACATTTTGTGATCTCCAATTTACAATTAGGTGCAACAAATAGGCTACAAACTACTACCTTTCACCTGTTCCTCACGGCTTTCAGATTTCATAATCATTTCTTCAATGTATGATATGGATTGACAAGACAGATAAGATGCAGCACATCAATAAACTATATGTTGAAGAATATATAGAATATTAATGGGTTGTAATGCAATTTCGATATTGTATCTATGTTTATTGGCTAGTTTTCAAAGCTGCAATTCACTTTTTCTACTCTGAGGCTAAGACCTAGGGATTATAACTCTTAAAACAAGCAAAAATTTTACATGCTGCTACCTTTTACTTGTTCCTCACTGTTTTCAGATTTCATCCTCATATGTTTAATGTATTTCCTATGATATGGATTGCCGAGACAGATAAGATGCAGCACATCAATAAACTATATGTTGAAGAATATATAGAATATTAATGGGTTGTAATGCAATTTCGATATTGTATCTATGTTTATTGGCTAGTTTTCAAAGCTGCAATTCACTTTTTGTACTCTGAGGCTAAGACCTAGGGATTATAACTCTTAAAACAAGCAAAAATTTTACATGCTGCTACCTTTTACTTGTTCCTCACTGTTTTCAGATTTCATCCTCATATGTTTAATGTATTTCCTATGATATGGATTGCCGAGACAGATAAGATGCAGCACATCAATAAACTATATGTTGCAGAATACATAGAATATAAATGGTTTGTAATGCAATTTCGATATTGTATCTATGTTTATTGGCTAGTTTTCAAAGCTGCAATTCACTTTTTGTACTCTGAGGCTAAGACCTAGGGATTATAATTCTTAAAACAAGCAAAAATTTTACACGCTGCTACCTTTTACTTGTTCCTCACTGCTTTTAGATTTCATCCTCATATGTTCAATGTATTTCCTATGATATGGATTGCCGAGACAGATAAGATGCAGCACATCAATAAACTATATGTTGCAGAATACATAGAATATAAATGGTTTGTAATGCAATTTCGATATTGTATCTATGTTTATTGGCTAGTTTTCAAAGCTGCAATTCACTTTTTGTACTCTGAGGCTAAGACCTAGGGATTATAATTCTTAAAACAAGCAAAAATTTTACACGCTGCTACCTTTTACTTGTTCCTCACTGCTTTTAGATTTCATCCTCATATGTTCAATGTATTTCCTATGATATGGATTGCCGAGACAGATAAGATGCAGCACATCAATAAACTATATGTTGAAGAATACATAGAATATAAATGGTTTGTAATGCAATTTTGATATTGTATCTATGTTTATTGGCTAGTTTTCAAAGCTGCAATTCACTTTTTGTACTCTGAGGCTAAGACCTAGGGATTATAATTCTTAAAACAAGCAAAAATTTTACACGCTGCTACCTTTTACTTGTTCCTCACTGCTTTTAGATTTCATCCTCATATGTTCAATGTATTTCCTATGATATGGATTGCCGAGACAGATAAGATGCAGCACATCAATAAACTATATGTTGAAGAATATATAGAATATTAATGGGTTGTAATGCAATTTCGATATTGTATCTATGTTTATTGGCTAGTTTTCAAAGCTGCAATTCACTTTTTGTACTCTGAGGCTAAGACCTAGGGATTATAACTCTTAAAACAAGCAAAAATTTTACATGCTGCTACCTTTTACTTGTTCCTCACTGTTTTCAGATTTCATCCTCATATGTTTAATGTATTTCCTATGATATGGATTGCCGAGACAGATAAGATGCAGCACATCAATAAACTATATGTTGAGGAATATATAGAATATTAATGGGTTGTAATGCAATTTCGATATTGTATCTATGTTTATTGGCTAGTTTTCAAAGCTGCAATTCACTTTTTGTACTCTGAGGCTAAGACCTAGGGATTATAACTCTTAAAACAAGCAAAAATTTTACATGCTGCTACCTTTTACTTGTTCCTCACTGTTTTCAGATTTCATCCTCATATGTTTAATGTATTTCCTATGATATGGATTGCCGAGACAGATAAGATGCAGCACATCAATAAACTATATGTTGAGGAATATATAGAATATTAATGGGTTGTAATGCAATTTCGATATTGTATCTATGTTTATTGGCTAGTTTTCAAAGCTGCAATTCACTTTTTGTACTCTGAGGCTAAGACCTAGGGATTATAACTCTTAAAACAAGCAAAAATTTTACATGCTGCTACCTTTTACTTGTTCCTCACTGTTTTCAGATTTCATCCTCATATGTTTAATGTATTTCCTATGATATGGATTGCCGAGACAGATAAGATGCAGCACATCAATACACTATATGTTGCAGAATACATAGAATATAAATGGTTTGTAATGCAATTTTGATATTGTATCTATGTTTATTGGCTAGTTTTCAAAGCTGCAATTCACTTTTTGTACTCTGAGGCTAAGACCTAGGGATTATAACTCTTAAAACAAGCAAAAATTTTACATGCTGCTACCTTTTACTTGTTCCTCACTGTTTTCAGATTTCATCCTCATATGTTTAATGTATTTCCTATGATATGGATTGCCGAGACAGATAAGATGCAGCACATCAATACACTATATGTTGCAGAATACATAGAATATAAATGGTTTGTAATGCAATTTCGATATTGTATCTATGTTTATTGGCTAGTTTTCAAAGCTGCAATTCACTTTTTGTACTCTGAGGCTAAGACCTAGGGATTATAACTCTTAAAACAAGCAAAAATTTTACATGCTGCTACCTTTTACTTGTTCCTCACTGTTTTCAGATTTCATCCTCATATGTTTAATGTATTTCCTATGATATGGATTGCCGAGACAGATAAGATGCAGCACATCAATAAACTATATGTTGAAGAATACATAGAATATTAATGGTTTGTAATGCAATTTTGATATTGTATCTATGTTTATTGGCTAGTTTTCAAAGCTGCAATTCACTTTTTGTACTCTGAGGCTAAGACCTAGGGATTATAACTCTTAAAAACAAGCAAAAATTTTACATGCTGCTACCTTTTACTTGTTCCTCACTGTTTTCAGATTTCATCCTCATATGTTTAATGTATTTCCTATGATATGGATTGCCGAGACAGATAAGATGCAGCACATCAATACACTATATGTTGCAGAATACATAGAATATAAATGGTTTGTAATGCAATTTTGATATTGTATCTATGTTTATTGGCTAGTTTTCAAAGCTGCAATTCACTTTTTGTACTCTGAGGCTAAGACCTAGGGATTATAACTCTTAAAAACAAGCAAAAAATTTTACATGCTGCTACCTTTTACTTGTTCCTCACTGTTTTCAGATTTCATCCTCATATGTTTTAATGTATTTCCTATGATATGGATTGCCGAGACAGATAAGATGCAGCACATCAATAAACTATATGTTGAAGAATATATAGAAATATTAATGGGTTGTGTTGTAATGCAATTTTGATATTGTATCTATGTTTATTGGCTAGTTTTCAAAGCTGCAATTCACTTTTTGTACTCTGAGGCTAAGACCTAGGGATTATAACTCTTAAAACAAGCAAAAATTTTACATGCTGCTACCTTTTACTTGTTCCTCACTGTTTTCAGATTTCATCCTCATATGTTTAATGTATTTCCTATGATATGGATTGCCGAGACAGATAAGATGCAGCACATCAATAAACTATTGTTGAAGAATATATAGAATATTAATGGGTTGTAATGCAATTTCGATATTGTATCTATGTTTATTGGCTAGTTTTCAAAGCTGCAATTCACTTTTTGTACTCTGAGGCTAAGACCTAGGGATTATAACTCTTAAAACAAGCAAAAATTTTACATTGCTACCTTTTACTTGTTCCTCACTGTTTTCAGATTTCATCCTCATATGTTTTAATGTATTTCCTATGATATGGATTGACAAGACAGATAAGATGCAGCACATCAATAAACTATATGTTGAGGAATATATAGAATATTAATGGGTTGTAATGCAATTTCGATATTGTATCTATGTTTATTGGCTAGTTTTCAAAGCTGCAATTCACTTTTTCTACTCTGAGGCTAAGACCTAGGGATTATAACTCTTAAAACAAGCAAAAATTTTACATGCTGCTACCTTTTACTTGTTCCTCACTGTTTTCAGATTTCATCCTCATATGTTTAATGTATTTCCTATGATATGGATTGTCGAGACAGATAAGATGCAGCACATCAATACACTATATGTTGCAGAATACATAGAATATAAATGGTTTGTAATGCAATTTTGATATTGTATTTGTGTTTATTGCCTGGTTTTGAAAGCTGCAATTCACGTTTTGTTACTCTGAAGCTAAGACCGAGAGATATAATTCTTCAAACAAACAAAAATGTTTTTTTTTTTTTACAAAATTCACACCAGGCTGAAATTCGAACACCCACACTCAAGTAAAAAAAGGTAGCGCTTGTTTAGTAATCGTGCTGCGACACTTTACCATATGTGGTAATATCTGAAAAAAAAGCATTAAATTATAACAGGAATTAAATTTATTTTACTCTAAAAGTATCTATCTTTGATTTCAAAAACTTTTTTTCGTTTTCTTTAGTAGGAAATTTTTTATTGTATTTGATGCAATTAATGGAACTTGCATTGATATTTGCATTTACTTTTCTTCTAATTTTAACAAATTTAATTACATTAAATACTATTCCTTAAATTTATAAGAAATATTAAAATATATGAAATGTTATTTTATTTCGTTATTTCAAATAATAATATAAATTTATTTTAAAGTTAGTGTAAGAGTATTAAGATTTACATTGCATACATATATGTACAATACTTATATGCATACATATATGTACAAGTAATAGTAATTTTTATGTATCTTTGCTTTCAAAAATTATTTTCGTTTACTTTAGTAGGAAATTTTGTATTGTATTTGATGCAATTAATGCAATTTGCATTTACTTTTCTTCTAATTTTAACAAATTTAATTACATTAATTACTATTCCTTAAATTTATAAGAAATGCTATAATATATGAAATGTTATTTTATTTCGTTATTTCAAATAATAATATAAATTTATTTTATAGGTAGTGTAAGAGTATTAAGATTTAGATTGCATACATATATGCATACATATATGTACAAGTAATAGTAATTTTTATGTATCTTTGCTTTCAAAAATTGTTTTCGTTTTCTTTAGGAGGAAATTTTGTATTGTATTTCATGTAATTAATGCAATTTGAATTGATATTTGCATTTACTTTTCTTCTAATTTTAACAAATTTAATTACATTAATTTCTTTTCCTTAAATTTACAAGAAATGCTATAATATATGATGTATTATTTTATTTCATTATTTCAAATAATAATATAAATTTATTTTATAGGTAGTGTAAGGTTATTAAGATTTACATTGCATACATATATGTACAATACATATATGCATACATATATGTACAAATAATAGCAAGTTTTATGTATCTTTGCTTTCAAAAACTATTTTCGGTTTCTTTAGTAGGAAGTTTTGTATTGTATTTAATGCAATTAATGCAATTTGCATTGATATTTCCATTTACTTTTCTTCTAATTTTAACAAATTTAATTACATTAATTTCTTTTCCTTAAATTTACAAGAAATGTTATAATATATGAAGTATTATTTTATTTCGTTATTTCAAATAATATAAATTTATTTTATAGGTAGTGTAAGAGTATTAAGATTTACATTGCATACATATATGTACAAGTAATAATGCATACATATATGTACAAGTAATAATGCATACATCTGTCAAATTAATGCATACTTTTCGTATAGTTTTAAACACCATAAACAATTCTTCAGTAATTAAATCTAAAAAAGTTTAAATTACTTTTCCTGTATTCCTTGCATACTTTATAAATCACACTTTAGAAAGGCGATTTGATAAAACGAAAGGAGATTATTTCCTATGATAATTTTTCGATTAAATTTTTCCACTTTGTGCTTGGTTTGACAAACAGATAATTATCTTTATCAAAAACACAATCTCCTGGAAAACAGAAAAACATATTTTACGTCAGAATAATCTCTGGGAGTAGCTCTCGCAGTTATCTCGTGTTCAGAGGCGCATTCACGTGTCCTCTCAGAGCTGAAAAATAATTACTATGTTTTTCACTGCGACGCGGAGTTGGATAATCATTCTGAAAACAGATTGCTCCGAGACAGCTTTTGCTCAATAAAACAGTCCAGTCAGGAGGAAGAGTTTTTAAAACTGGATTATGCCGTGAAGTGATTTTATGAGGGAAATATTCGCTCATTGATAATGATGTTTGACTTAACATATATTCAGATTTTGAATAAATGCATTTAATTTAATAAGCTTTTAAATTATCAGTTGTCGTACTTACCGGAGAGACAGGCGGAATTTGTTGCGAAATAAAATTAAAAAAAATAATCAGGCATTTTTACATACTATAATTGTGTTAACATATTTAATTATTTTAGTTTTTAAAATTACTGAGTTAAAATAAAAATGGCTGATCCATATTTACTTCTTGGTATTTTGCTTTTTAATCTGGTTCCTAGCTTCAAGTAGGAGATGAATCAAGCCAATAACGGAATCTTTCCTCTTAATATTTTTTAACAGGGTTCATGGGCATTAATGCATTCATGCGCATTCGAGTTTACTCAAACATACATGGATCTTTAGAGTATCGGTAGCTTAGTCGGTAAAGTCAAAGTTCTCGAAGCTGGAGGGTTGCGGGTTTGGATCCCGAGCTGGTCTAAGATCCACCGTGTTCGTTAAAGGTGACTGGGGCACGTAAAATATGTTTGTGGTCACAATGTCCTCCAAATTCTTAATCAATATCTCTGGGGGTGGCAAGCCAAGTCTATGGGTCTTTTGCTTTGTCCCTGCTTCAAACTTATGAGGACCCACTTTAGAAAAAGGCGTACCTTCGCCCTTGTGGTGCACGTTAAAAACGAAAGGCACATCGCTTAGCCTTAAATCGATTACCTTCCAGCTAAGTCGTGCTTGGTTTGACCAAGTGGCATAAGACAACATCATCAACAACAACATAAAACTTTATGCCTGCTTTTACGTATGTCTGCTTACACACGCTAGCGTATCATATCTAACTATCGATACCATCATCGGTACGACCAAATGGTTAGGGTGCTGATCTTCGGTACCTGAGTTCATGGGTTCAATTCCGTTTTTTAATCAGTTTCTAATCTTCTAATCTGTTTCCGATGTAAACCCTAAGCTAAGCAGATCCCGGACTAACCAGTATAAACTTTGTTTATCTTACTCATGGCTACTCTTTAGCAGGTTTCCACATATATCACAGTTATTCCCTTGCCATACATTTAACTGACACTTACTTAATTCACATCGATGACTTTGTTACTTAAATTACTCTTTTTCTAATCTTTTAGGTAGAGTGAGAGGTTAGTAATCTGCTTTCATGCATGCAGTTCTTAATTAAGTTACTCTTGGATCACAGCATAATTAACTTAAAATGAATTAAACAATTTTACATCATTAGGTCGAAAGTTAATTATTTGTTCACCCTTTAAAAAAGTTACAAGAAACTTCCATGTACACTGGATAACTCAGAAAACAAAATACGTGTTATATTTATAATCATTTTCGAACTCGTATATTCACCTAATTTAATGAAAATGTATGACTGTACTAGAGAAACATTTCCTTGTTGTCGAATTTTTCATCTTTTTTTTTTTTAAGCCTGGCTGATTTGTCTTTATTACGTGTTTTAAAATATTGTAGTATCTTTTTGATCTTGGTTACTCTTTAAGAATTTAATGCAAAATATTCCAAGTCATATTCCAAGCTAATAAGAGTTGCTACTTGATGTTTAATTTAAAAACTTTAAAAATTTTAAAATCAGTATTATCTTTATTATTTTGTAAAACACGTACGTCTAAGAAAGTATTTCGAATGTTAAGTAATATTTTAAAAATATTTTTAGACATTTAATTTATATATCAAAGTATTTACGAGATTTTAGATTTACTAAAAGGAAAATTCTTTGCCGGAAAACATCATTGAATGCACAATTCTCTAGTTAATTATGTAAGACATTAACAGTTAGAGAAAAAACCCAAACACATAAGAATGTGCCACTGAATTCAAGAGAGCTCAATGGCTTGTAAATATAGATTGAGTGTGAGAAAGTACACCAACAGTTGTATTACTGCTTTGAACGTACACGTTTTAATATTTCCATTTGAGTTTCATATGTTTTCTGTTGGAAATATTTACTAATATCATTAATTATGTACTTTTCCTTCGATTGTTTTTATTAATGCGATTGCCTACACAGCTTACTAAACTGGAGAATTTATGTTCTTACTCATAGTATTTATCAATAAAATATATATATATATATATATATATATATATATATATATATATATATATATATATATATATATATATATATTTCTGAAAAATATTTTAAAATACGATTTGGCGGTATTTAACCACATCTTAAAATATATCAGAAGCTAATAATGGTATTAAATAACTATTTTTAGTATGAAATATTTAGTCTGATTTATCAAATTCAACGTTATCCCCCATTCTTTTCTTAATTTTTTGACACAATTTCAGCTCTTTATAATTTTTAGTTTTTTAACCCTTTAATGCATATTTTTTTAATTCCGGCCAAAAAGAAAAAAGGAATTTTTGTAATGTAAAAAACACAAATTAGACCGTTGTCTTGCCAAAAAAATTACAAAAATACAAAAATAATCAAAATTTGAGTAAATTGAATATTTATACAATTGGTATGATTTCTAATTTTTAGAATATTATTATTATTGTCGAAAGAGTAAATTGTCAATTTGTTCAATCTACCAATTGACAATGTGATGTGTTATCCCTTGATGCGTAGGTATCAAATATGAAACTATTATATATCATATCTCAAGAATAAAGTATATAAATATATAAAGTGACTCTTCGAGTCAAGGATGTCTTAGTAATTAAAGTCAAGGAGCCTAGTAATAAAATAGTTAACAAATATATTTTATTTTACATTATATTTTAGTATAATATATATTAGAAAATGAGCGAATCAGAATCTGAATATAAATACGCTGTCGGAAAGCCGCTCACAAGGAAGAGATAAGTCGTAAGCGATAAGTAGAAAAAAATATATATTTTATACTTGAATAAGTAGGTGCTATAGCTTACAATCTCATGTAAATGATAAATATCAATAAAACGATTGTTGTTCTTTTGCTTTCACATTGTTATTTTCAATTCTCGATTACATTCGAGTTTGAAAAATCATAGTAACATTAAGTACAACGCCGCTCGAATTATCTCGAGTGTGCACAGTTAGGTCAGTTTAGCGCTCTCAGTTTAGCTAGTTAATTCGAGAGTGCATGTTAAGGGGTTAATCCATAGAAAAATAATTTCCTGTAAATCAATGTACCACATATAATTTACCACTATAATTTACTACTTTTTTCACCACTATGTACCACATTTATAATTTTAATAGAGCTAAATTAACTTGAATGGTGAAATCTCGTTATATTTTACTTTAATTTTCATTTTCCAAAAGTAAACATATGAAAGTTTCCATATCGCCAAAGCATAGCACTGCAAAAGACATTAAACGCAAAAGCTCAAATCATGTAGATTGTAGGTTTAGTGACAGTAGAAGGTAGTTTTAGCTTTTCAAACGCTTTAAAGTTGTTGTAGTACTTGGAGCTGTCGAATTTTATTTTTCCTGTAGCCGACAACGAGGTAATTTCCCGGGTATAGGTTTCGACGCACAGTTGGTAGTACAATTGAAGAATCGAAATCCATTGTGAATTGTGCACCGGATGTGATGAACAAGCAAACAGTTCATCTTTGGATTTAGAATTGTTACCGAAGTAGGTAAAATGTCCATGACGCAAAGCATTGTGCCTGACAATTCATCTTCGATACGCTGTGACATAGGTATCCGGTAGAAGTATCCGGTAGAAATTTCATGTGCACTTTCATCTGTAGAAATTCCTCAGTGGTCTTAGTTTACCCTCAAACCGAGGCGTGCCGACAACAGTGCCAAACTTGCTTCATTCGTATGCGTAAGATATTTGTGTCACTGGACTACAAAAAATCCAATAAAAAAGTTTATTCGATTAAAAAAGTTTTATAGGACCAGTGGTTATTACACTGAGAAGTAGATGAAATATTGCTGTATCTTTTGCAATGAATCCTCCATCATAGTTATATTTTATTTCTTTTTACGGAATAAGGGAAATTTACTTTCTGAATAACCATCGTATATCCTGTTCTATCTCTCGTATTTTTTTCTCATTATAATCTGCTTATACTAATTGTAAATAAGACTTTTTGATATTTTTTAAACTAAAACTATCTACTTTAAATTCCTCTCCAATCATGTTGTGAAGGGAAAATAATACTGTATTTCCTTTACTGACCTAAGAGAAAGAAACAAAATTGTTGAATTACATATTTTTCTTCCTACTCCAAAGTCACATTTTTATTAGAATTTATGAAATATTTAAATTGGTAAAGAATTTATGATTATGTGAGCAATTTGATTTATTGCCATGATGAAATAAATATATTATATTACATCATGATAATACAATATCTATATTACATCATGGTATTACATCATTATAAATTTATGCTCAAAAGAGCTCAATTTTCTTTATAACCTGTATATACATATATATATGTATATATATACATATATATATATATAATATATATATATATATATATATATATATATATATATATATATATATATATATATACATATATATATATATATATATATATATATACATATATATATACATATATATATACATATACATATATATATATATACATATATATATATATATATATATAAATATAAATTATATATATATATATATATATATATATATATATATATATATATATATACATATATATATATATATATATATATATACATATATATATATATACATATATATATATATATATATATATATATATATATATATATATATATATATATATATATATATATATATATAAATATATATATATATATATATATATATATATATATATATATATATATATATATATATATATATATATATATATATATATATATATATATATATATATATATATATATATATATATATATACATATCACAATTTTCAGCATGCGAATTTGTTTTTTTTTCCAGCTTGTCAGATTCGAATAATTTTTATTTTATTCTTTTGTCTGGATTTATTCAATTTTAAAGTAAGTTTTTTGTTATAAATATTTTCAATACTAATAAAAATCCAATAACTATTATTTGAGAAGGCGCTAAACTTTTATTTGGATTTATTCAATTTTAAAATAAGCCTCTGATATAAATAGTTTCAATACTAATAAAAATCGAACAAATATTATTTGGGAAAGCAATATATAGAATTTATTTCTTGGGCAGCATTTATCCAAACAAAAATGTTATTTCTATTCCCTGTTGTTTAGTTTAAATATATTATTATTTCTATACCATACTTTTATAACGACTGATTTATATTTTCATCTACTTTCTTTTGTTCATTTTAGAAAATACAAAATTGAATAACTTTTCACGAAACATAAATTATTTTTGCTACAGTTACATATATCAGTTGTCTAATATTTGACCATAAAAAACTTCATATGGAGAATGCAATCAGTGAAAAATGTGTGAATTTCTCTTAGGTTATGTTTTAAGTCGTTTAGATTAAGGTTAGCTTTTTCACTTAAGCGTATTATTATACAAATAAATTTACGTGTAAATATTCACTTACCAAAATTTTATGCATGTATGTATATTAAATTTGTAATTATTGATAAATTTCGAATACTTATAAAGTTTTGATGCTTTATTCAGATCATGTGCTTTTCTCTAATCCGCTGTTTCGACTGTATCATAGCCAAACCTATTCAAAAATAATAAATATATTAAAACCATAATGATCTATTTCTTATTTTTCAAATGTTAATGTTCTTTAAAAGGAAATTAATAGCTTTGAGTATATTTTTCTGAACTTGGATGTGATTTTTAATATTGAAAGTAGAGTACATGATGATTTTTTATATATTTTTTGTGTTATCGATTTACACAAATACCCTATCCTTGTACATCCTCATCCACATATAAAAATATCCTTTTAATGTCAACCTAACACTATTACTCTTGAATGGATATCCAGAGGATTATATTAGGGTAAGTCAACATACGTTTTTACTCGGTAATTTCGCATTCTTCTTTGAATTGTAATTTTATTCTACTTATTAATTGTTAATACTTACTTATTATTTGAATGTTTCTTCCATATTTTTCTTTTATTAAACGGATACACTGCAACAAGACTGTGAAAATTAACTTTTAAGGTGTATTAAACAAAAAAAAATTTATTTCTCAAAATTGTACAATTACTCATCTTGTACAATATCTAAGAACAACTAGCTTCTTTCGATATGATTGTGTAATTATATATACCACATAAATGTTGACAACTTGTATTGCAAAATACTTAATTTGAATGTTTCTTCCATATTTTATTAAACGATACACTGCAACAAATTGTGAAAATTCTTTTAAGGTGTATTACTATTTCTCAAAATTGTACAATTACTCATCTTGTACAATATCTAAGAACAACTAGCTTCTTTCGATATGATTGTGTAATTTTACATTGTTGACAATTGTATTGCAAAATACTTATTATTTGAATGTTTTCTTCTTTTTTCTTTTATTAAAGTACACTGCAACAATCTGTGAAATTAACTTTTAAGGTGTTTTATTTCTCTAAAATGTACACTATTCGTACAATATCGACAACTATCTCTTTCGATATGATTTGTAATTATATATGTAAATATTGTATTGCAAAATACTTAATATTACCTAAAATTTTTAAATGAGCTTTAATATAGAACCTAACAATTCCATCAAATTGTCAAAACTTCCGTTTTAAGTTGCTGCTCTTCATTACGTTTTCATTACTTTTCCTTACGTTCAGCAACCGCAACAAAAATTCATTTTTACTTACTTGTTCATTTGTTGCTATTATTATTTTAGTGTTTAAATGTTCTCCTTCTTTGTCTTAACTTTTGGAAGTTAAAGAAATATGAAACTGTTATCTACATGTTGTAGACTAGTGTGTTATGTGTGAATTTTCTCTATGATGGTTTTAGACGTTATTCCATAGCATTCGACGTGTATCTCCTACATTGAAGGTAATTATTTTTATGCTCCCTTTTGAGAGAGAGTACCCAGATTAGGTTTCTTAAATAGTTATTAAAAATGGAATACATTTTCATACCCTTTTTTCAGTCGAGAAAACCTCTGATAATCTATCTCAAGGAACAGATTAGTTAGAATGGTACTAACCATGTGGGTCGTAGGCAGGATAAAAAATGTCAAATTTTATCTTTCTGGGATTTGTCTAGTGACTTTTAAAATTGAATTCTAAATGTCGATAAAAACAGCAACAGGTTCACAATTTCTAGGATGTATCTACCGTTCGGAAACATTTCATTTGTGCATGGTCATGAAAAGACCATCTGACTGCTTATGATGCAGTTAAATTGATTGAAATGACAGAATATTAGGGAGAGAAGAATTTCTGACATTTGTGGATAGGCTGTAGTAGTTGGAACAAAATCCTTTGAATACTGGGCTGGATCAATCTAATGATTTGTAAAAAAAAATATTATTATCTCCTGAAATTTCTTGATAGAACAATAGGCTAATGGGTAAACAAAATCACACTTTCGAAATAAACTTCCCACATTTTCTGTGGCTGCCTTATAGGTCTTTTAGACTACAATAACATGCATTTCCTTAATTTTCTCTGACTATTTTTCTCAGAAGGTGATACTTTTAGTTTAGTCGAGCATCAGAACCCAGAGCTTGGGCATACAATTTTGCATTTTTATTTAGTTTTTGTGGTCGGAGGAGAGAACCTATTAAAACTTGTCATTATTTGATTAAAATAATGGAATATAAAGATGTGATTTAAGTTTTTAACTTCTGTGTACCTTATATTTGTGCTTTCGAAATGCTAATAAAAAGATAGACAGTCCAAAATGTTTTTAAAAATTAATAATTCAAATAATCCGAAATATATTTTAAACTTCAAATAAAGTATGTTTGGCAATACACATTTTCTGTTCATCACCAAAACAATTTTGTTGGAATTTTGCTTAGAAAAGTTGCACCGAGACCGGCGCGTGTTCCGAGAAGCTTGCTTCCCCTCGGCTTAAACAAACTTTAATTTCCTGTATGCTGTTTAAATGCCAAAAGGTTACAATTAGGGCTAGATAGTTTATCATTATATCGTCAAAAATTGATATAATTTAGGTATCGCGATAACAATATTAAAATTTTTCTCTGCCGATATATCCGTGTCAGCGATACTGGTCAGATCGCCCAAATATATCCTATATATTCTACATAAAGTAATATTTTACATAAGTTAATGCCTTTGTCTGACGTACGCTTTGCGTATTTTCCTACCACTTGATGCAACTCAAGTAAAAAAAATTGTTCTACAAGATTATGATATCTCCGACAAGGTCTTCAGTAGAATATCCGAATATCATGATAACGAAGCACCGAACATTCCACAGCTCCCAATGGACAGAGATAACTTGATTATTGCAGCCCTCTGCTTACTTGTGTGTTTGATTAATATCGGGATGTATTAAAAAAAAGGTTTAGAATGAAAGGAAGCCAAGGTTAGTTAAAAATAGTAATACCATCTCGTTTAAAGTGTTATCGCGATATATCAATGATATCAATATAAATTTTCGATTATATCGTGATATTAAATTTCTGATATCGGGCAAGCCCTAATTACAATGTTTACTGTAATACTTTGATTGGGCGACAATAAATTAATAGCAATACTTTACTGTAATACTTTTGATTACAGTATACTGTAATACTTGATTTGACATGTCGTGGGTCAAGTATAATAAATATTTTAATAGTATTTATAGTTTAGGAATTATAAAATGTAATAAAATAGTAAAAATACTAGTTTTCAAACTTAGAATTAACCTGAAACTGAAATCTCTTGAGTTGTTAAGTCCTTATTGAAGATGAAGAAAATCCATTAAAATTAAAATGCGCCTCAAAATTGGAAAATGTTATTAGTTTATAATAAAGTGCAATCGATCTTATTGCCTAAAGCTTTACTCTATTGCTAATATCTTTTTTCTAGACGTGATGTCTGTAAAATAATATTTCCATCTTTCCAACAAATATTAACTTATTTTTTAAAAGCTAATGAAAGTAAGCTTTTTCTATTTTGAGGTTTTCTGCAAAAAGTAATTCAATTGAAAGAAATGAAATGAAACAATTTTACGAAGATACAGCGAAACTTAATAAAAAATACATTAATTCCATTTATTTTCTAACATAAATCTTTAAAGACATAAAATTATTTTGCATCATAACATGTCTGTGAAGTAACGATAATAAATTTACATGTTTTTACGGTATGAAGTTTTTTGCGGTTGTGGTTATTTTAAAATTTATGTTTATGAATTTGTTAAAGATATTTTTTAATAAATATTTTTACATATTTTAATGTATAACGGAAATAAGTAATAACTCATGATAATTGCATGTAAATTTTGATTAAAGACAACATGTTTAGAAAACCTGTATTAAAATTTATCATTTGTATCTTATATTTGAAAATTGTATTAGCATTTTCTGTAAATATAATTAAAAGAAAATCAAGCATGAAAAAAAAAGTCCTTTTAAAATTTTATTCGTCGGAAACAGCTCTTGTAAATGAAATCATATAGTAAATATTTTCCAATATCAAAGCTTTTAGTAGTGTTAAAAATAGAATTAATTCTTATTTGATATGTTAAAAATTGATTTAATCAAATAATAATTCTACTTTACAGCATAGAGTTTAATCAGATTGTTTTCTGAAATAAATTATTATTCAGTGTCTAAAAGCCTTCTGTCATTTAGCAGGGTTAATACTTATTCGAGAAATTTATTTTCTAACATAAATGTTTAAACACTAAATTATTTTGCATCATAACATGTCTGTGAAGTAACGATAACAAATTTACATGTTTTTATGGTATAAAGTTTTTTGCGGATGTGGTTATATTAAAATTTATTTTTATGAATTTGTTAAACTCTTTTTAGAAATCTTTTTACATATTTTAATGTATAACAGAAACAAGTAATAACTACTGCTAGTTGTAACTACTGTAGATTTCGATTAAAGACAACATAGAAAACCTATATTAAAATTTATCATTTGTATTTTATGTATAAAAACTGTATTATTTTCATTGAATATAATTAAAAGAAAATCAAACATGAAAAAAAAATCCTTTCAAGATTCTATTCGTCGAAAACAACTCTTTTAAATGAAGTCATATACAGTAGAATTTCGACAATTCGACTTCCTATAAGTCAAATAATCCACTAAATCGAATTCTTAATCAAGTCCCGAACTATTTCTATACTTTTCTTTACAAAACTGTCTCGATAACTCGAAGTAAACATCTTCTAAGACGAAGTTTTTGTGATAGATTTCCCCGGTAAAAAACACAATTCTGTTCAAAACTTCGAATGCCAGTCGACTCGTGATCTTCG
The DNA here is from genome assembly GCA_032207245.1 of Pardosa pseudoannulata. Lineage (NCBI taxonomy): Eukaryota > Metazoa > Arthropoda > Arachnida > Araneae > Lycosidae > Pardosa > Pardosa pseudoannulata. The sequence goes on from CM063498.1 coordinate 44,791,286, forward strand.
AGAACGAAGATTCTCGAAGGTCACGAGCAAGCACAGGACGATATTCACATCTTACAACAATACCTGGAGACCACCGAAGGTACAGACAACACCCTATTTAATTGTGTTAAAAAATTAGGTGACTTTGTGAATGCCAACAACCTTAAAAATAACTGCTTTTTTCAAATGAGATTTACATGGTATATATTCTAATTAATATATAATGAGGCCAAATTTCTTGGGTTTTAAACCTTTTGAACCCATTCTTCTCTTGTTATTTACATAGTCTGTTAAAACACTGAAATGCGTACAACTATAGTATTATGGCACATATCAAACCATTTAAATCATGTCAACCCATATTAAGTGCCAGTTGAGATGAATGGTAGGTAATTTCGATAACTTGAACTTCGGATAAGAGTTCGTGGGTTCGAATCCCACTATGGCATGGATGTTCGTAGCCGTTCGGAATCGGCTTTAAGCAGTAGGTCCCGGTCTCATTAGCTCTCGTGTTACAAAAAGTAGACCGTAGCGCTCCAAACCAAACCAAATCGAACTTCGGATAAGTCGAATATTTTTGGGGTCCCCTGGGACTTTGAGTTATCGAAGTTCAACTGCAGTAAATATTTTCAATACCAAAGCATTTAGTAGTGTTAAAAACAGAATTAATTTTTATTTGATAAGTTAAAAAGTGATTTAATCAAATAATAATTATACTTTACAGTATAATTATAGGAGGTTATTGACATTGCGTATAATTACAGTATATTGCATATCAGATTGTCTTCTGAAATAAATTATTATTCAGTGTCTAAAAGCCTTTTGTCATTTAGTGGGGTTAATACTTATTCGAGAAATTTATTATACACCTCCTCCTATTATAAAGGATGGTTATGGGGCTCCTTATCCAAAAGGCCTTATTCCCGGTTGAAAGGTAAAGAGTAATCTAGGTAATATCTGTTAGGTAAAAAATTAAGTTATGAATTTAGAAAGGAGTAATGTAGATGCCGGTCATTAAAAAGTGGGTAAGGGGAAATCGTAAGGGCTCGTGTGAAGTCTTGAGACCTGTAACGACTCAAAAAGAACTATTATTACCCTGAAAAGAAAATGTGAAATTAGTAGACACAGGTACACTAGATGGAGTCTTACGAGAAAAATAAACACCAAACACAGTTAGGCACACTCCTGTTTATTATACAGTTTATTATACAGTTATGATAAAATCCACTGTCTTGTGTAAGTGCGCTGGATTTAAGCAATAACGACACGATTGTTTGCAATGCCGTTTTTATTTGTTCCGTCGAACAACATCGTTAATGGACTGTACATTACAATGAAGAGAGGGATTGTGGGAATGCTCGGAAAGCTCTTGGCGGCAGCGCGACCCATTGGCGATCGCCAAAGCGAATTCCCAACATTCCGGCCCCCGTTGAAATACTAGATTTCAACTCACAATGTTTATTTTACAAATATGTTATGCATAATAATAAGAAGAAAAAAAAGTTTACAAAAATCACATTTTTAGGATACACACAAAGACATTTCAGTTATCTAAAGGTAATACACAAATTTTAGTTACAGTTCTCTTGAATATACCATATTTGGTTTTCACATCTACAACTCGTATTTTTCCATCAGCTCCTGGATACACTTTTACAATCCTACCCAATAGCCACCTACATATAGGCATGTTGTCTTCCTTTATGATCACTACGCTACCTAACGTCACATTATTCTTCGAAAACATCCATTTACTTCGTTGTTGGAGATTATTTAAAAATGTAGTTGACCACCTTTTCCAAATTAATTGTGTTAATTTTGTGACTCTTTGCCAATGGGAAAGCCGATTATCAGGGAGTAAAGAATGGTCTAATTCAGGGATGCTATTTATGGGGCGTCCTATTAGAAAGTGTACTGGCGTTAGAACATCTAGATCTTCTGGATCTGACGATAAAGGAGTTATAGGGCGACTATTTAAAATTCCCTCAATTTGATTGGTGACAGTGATAAATTCTTCTATTGTCAATTTTGCATCACCAACGACCCTTTTCAAATAATATTTAAAGGACTTCGCTCCAGCCTCCCATAAACCACCGAAGTTAGGGGATCTAGGGGGAATGAAGCTCCACTGGATTCCTTCAGATGACAAGTATCCAGCTAATTTCTCATCTGGTGCTGTAACCATTTTGTGTAGTTTTTTCAATTCTGCGTGAGCCCCAACAAACGTTTTTGCGTTGTCTGAGAATAATTTAGAACTTTTTCCTCTCCTTGAAAAGAATCTCTTGAGTGTGGCAATAAAGGATTCTGAGGTGAGGTCAGTTACTGTCTCGAGATGTATAGCATGAGTAACGAGACATACAAATATACATACGTAAATTTTATGGCATACTCCTTTCCTTTGATTTTTGTATCTTATCAGAAAGGGACCACAGAAATCAATCCCGATACAATTGAAGACATAATTTTGATTAACTCGTTCGTATGGCAAATCACCTAAAAGTTGTTCTGAAAGGATTGGCTTGGCTTTGAAGCACTTTATACATTCGTGAACGATTTTTCTTGCCATATTCCGACCGTTAATGGGCCAAAACCTTTGTCTTATACTGTGCAGTAAACCCGAAGGTCCTATGTGTAAATTTTTTAGATGATAGTAACGAAACATCAAATTAGTTAATTTGTTATTTGCTGGCAAAATTACTGGAAATTTAGATTCAAAATTCAAATTAGAATGCTTAAGTCTACCACCTACACGGAGAACTCCGTCCTTATCAAGAAAGGGATTTAGAAATCTTAACTTACTTTTTGTAGAAACAGAAAGCCCTTTTCTGATAGAGTTTATTTCCTGTAAGAACTCACCTTTCTGGATTTCTCTAAAAATTACTGACTCTGCATCTTTGATTTCCTTTGCCGATAAGGGACCTATAAGCTTGTTGTTAGGATATCTAGCATTATGAATAAATCTGAAAAGAAAACTAAATGTACGAATTAATTTAAGGTAATTGCTTATCCTATCAATTATATTTTGCACCCAAGTTGTTTCAGAAGTAACTGCAGTAAAAACTGATTTCTGATCTGGTTTCATTTCGCTTAAGAGAACATCAGAGTCTACATATAAGTCCGAGTCAAAAGTCGAAAATTCTACTTGTTCAGTCAAAAAATATGGACCTTGCCACCATAAAGAGTTTTGAACAATTTGATCTCCATAAAGACCTCTGGAGATTGCATCAGCTGGGTTGAGATCGGAAGAGATGTGGTTCCACTGGCACTCTTTAGTTAAATCTTGAATGTTGGAAACTCTGTTGGCAACAAATGTCTTGAGAACACAAGGTGCTTTATGGATCCAGGTCAACGCAATTGTGGAGTCTGACCAAAGGAAAATTTTATCGATGCGCATACGTAATGCTGGAAGAATTTTCTTTACAAGTTTAGCAAGAAGGAGACAAGCACACAATTCAAGTCTCGGTATTGAAATAGTCTTAATGGGTGCCACTCGAGATTTGCTGCATACTAACTTAGTAGAAATTTTGTTGTCCAGTGAGATGCACTGCAAATAGATTACGCAGCTGTAAGCTAAAGAACTGGCGTCAGCAAATCCATGCAGAAATACTTGCCCGTCACATCCTATATGTCTAGGAACATGAATGTTTTGAATTGCAGGTAGAGTCTTTGCAAATTTTTCCACTCATTTTTAACATCATCCGGAAGTATGTCATTCCAGTTCATTTTGAGACACCATAAACTTTGCATGAATATTTTAGCTTTAGTTGTCACGGGCCCAATTAAACCCATCGGATCAAAGATACGTGCTATGTATGATAACATATTTCGTTTAGTGATAACATCATTTAGATTAAGTGAAACCTTGAATGAAAAGGTGTCCGAATTCGGTGTCCAGAGCATGCCTAAAGCTTTGGTTGACGCGTCGTAAGAACCATGAAATGAGCGTTCGTTATTCACAGTCATGTCTTCGCACAAATCTTGACTATTGGAACACCATTTGTGAAGCACCATCCCAGATTGCTGAAACATTTCAATTAGTTGCTCTTTGGTTCTTTTTGCAATAGATAGGTCATTACTTCCACTGAGAACATCGTCAACGTAAAAATCGGATAGTACAACTGCAGACGCGAGCGGAAACCGATCACCTTCATCGTGCGCTAACTGCCTCAAAACTCTCGTCGCTAAAAATGAAGCACTGGTGGTACCGTACGTAACGGTCTGCAACTGGTATATCTTTATAGGACTATGAATGTCCTTCTTCCATAAAATACGTTGATAATCTCTGTGCTGGGGGTGAACTAAGATCTGTCGGTACATTTTCTGTACATCGGCCGTAAATACATATTTATGGGTTCGGAATCTAGAAAGAATTGAAAACAGTTCGTCTTGAATAAACCCGCCATTCAACAGAATATCATTCAGAGAGAGACCATTAGAAGTAGGGGAAGAAGCGTTGAAAACCACTCGTAATTGTGTTGTCTGCTTTTCCGGGCGGTAAACGCCATGATGTGGCATATAATAACTTTCGGTGTTAGAGTTATCATCAACAATTTCTTTCATGTGTCCGAGTTTTTCGTATTCGTCCATGAAATCTACGTATAATTTTTTCATTTTCGCATTAGAACTTAAACGATGCCAGAGAGAATTTAATCGCTTTTCTGCAAAATGTTTAGACTCACCAAGAATATTATCTTCTTTCAGGGGCAATTGAACGACATACCGCCCTAACTCGTTTCGATAATAAGTGTCAGCGAAGTGTTTTTCGCAGAATTCTTCTTCGGGAGATAATATTCGGGAATTTTCTTCAACAGATCAGATTTTCCAAAATCGTTGCATATTTTCTTCTAATTCCTCTAACCGTGTTGAAAGTCCGCTGAACTGAATATTTGAGCTACCATTAACAGATCCACTTATGACATAACCGAAAACAGTATTTTGAAATGTGATGTTGTGATTTAACACACGGAATTTGCCATCTCTTAACAGGTCAAAGAATATTTCGTTGCCTATTAATAAATCGATTTTTCCAGGTTTAGAATCAGCTAACTTAATTTCTGCCGGTATGAGATTTGTGTCTCTTTTAAAACAGTTGGTTGGAGTAAGATCACTTATTTTTGAGAGAATGAGAAATTCTAACGGAGTGCGATAAGTACTTGTATCATTCGAAATTGTTGTTTGTACTTTCGATTTCAATAATAATGGCGAACCGTTAACGCCACTGACAGGAGCATAAGTTTTTTGCTTCCTCAGTCCTAATTTATTAGCGAATTCCGAAGTCATAAAATTACACATGGATCCACTATCCAGAACACAACGTCCTGCAATATATTTCCCATAGCAATCTGCCACTTGAATCATTGCCGTTGAAAGCAGAACTGTTTTTGTTTTTAAACAGTTAGTCGTTGCCGAAAGGGTTACGTTTTCACTGTTTGGAAAGAATACTTGACTATTATTTGAATCAAATTTTGCTGAGTTTTCGGTTTGGCTCTGTGCCAAGTCAGAACGCGTTGTAGGAACTTCCTGTTTGTTTTCCCTCATACTCGAATTAAGCTCTTGTTTTGGTTTATGAATCAAAGTATGGTGAAACTTGTTGCAAGTAAAGCATCTACCCTTCGATTTGCATTTACTTAATTTATGATCATTCAAGCAATTGTAACATAAATTACCTTTTTTCACTAATTCATAACGTTCATGAGCATTCATATTTAAGAATGTAGCACATTTGTGTAGAGCATGTTGCGAGTTTAAATTGCAAGCTATACAACGTTTTTCAGATATGTTGTAATTAAGCATCGAAGCTTTCGAACGAGAATTTTGCTCGAATTGGAATTTTGGTTTAACAGATACGTTTCTGTTCACACTTTCTAGAACTTGGCATCTTTTTTCAAGGAATTGAATAAATGTTTGCCAAGTAGGAACTTCAATCGATTCAATAGAAAGTTCAA